>CM073763.1:72888244-73488244 GCA_037127475.1 Arma custos | reverse complement strand
CAGGCTACTTCAACATTTACTGGACAAACTCTCTGAGCTCACAATTAATTACAAAGACTCATATACATGACAATCATTAAACCCATCTGGACTTTCGGAATAGAGCTTTGGGGCTCCACTAAGCCATCGAATTCCTCTCGTCTTCAATTCTTACAATCCAAAATCCTTCGTAAAATCTTCAATGCTCCTTACTTTGTCACGAAAAAAGTAATCCATAATGACCTTAATGCACTGTTTGTTGCTGATTTGGCCCGAATCCGATATAAATCTTTTCATGACAAACTTCATTTCCACTGAAACCCACTAGTTTCAAACCTCGCAACCTATTCAATTCCTGATAATCCTCTTGAGGCTTCTGAAAAGAAGATGGTCTTGTGACCTCCAAAGCTGAACTTTTTATTTGAGTAATACGTCTGGGCAGTTTCTCTACTTGCTTTTGTCTCTGGATATGATTTATCTTTCATTATATTTACTTGATGTATTCTGTGTGCAGTTGTAAATTTCAATAAATACATTTTTTTTAAATATCCTTTAAAAAAATCTGCATTTGTGTTTGAGCTGTTAGATTTCACTACCTGTTAGTTTGATTATAATGTAGATAAAAATAAATCTTCAAATTAATAACTGTTAATAGCTGCTAGCTTGAGCATTATGTTTAAAATTTTAACCATGACAATATAAAAGCTATAAATATATATATAATGTAATTTTTTCATTACTGGGCTATTATATTATGAGTACTCCTAACTAATATAAATTTCAATTGTGTTACAGATGGGGAGCAAGGTTCCTGGGAAAGTGGTTTATCGTATGAGTGTAGATCACTTCTCTTCAAAGCACTCCACAATCTCATTGAAAGGTAAATTAATTACTAATTTTACTGCAAAACATAGTACAACTTGTAAGATCTTAGTTAATTTTATACTTTCTGTGTTAACTATTTAATTGTAATTATACAATTTGATTAGGCTAAAATATCCCTAAAGGTAAAATATAAATTACTCTTTATTTTATTGTATTAAAAAGATTCTCATAGTATCTAGATTATTCAATCATCACAGGCTTGAGTGTTATTACTCAAGAAATTTACATTTTAAATTTAGTAGTAATTTCTGTGAAGGTTGAAATGGATTATTATTGCTAAACCATTTAGCTACATCGTTTAATAGTTAAATGTATAAAATATTATTAGAATTAAAATGTGTATATGTTTTTAGGTGCTTACTCTCAAGGGATTTCGTTAGGATTGGGAAGTGGTATGTTCAACCTTATGACAGCTCGGAAAAGATGTTGGAAAAGAGGTTTGTCATATTTACTTTTAAAGTTTTGAGTTTTTCTCCTTTTATTTATTAACCTTAATTCTTTCACTACTATCAAGTTAACCAAAATGTATTGCCTGTAAGGGTGCATACAATATATTTATTGTAGCTAACTGCTAATCTTTATGTAAAAATATAAATAAATAAATATATATATATATATATATATATATATATATATATATATATATATATATATATAATAATACATAAATTTACATAAATTTCTCTATGATTCATGGTAAAAGAGTAATGTTTGTTTTAATTCATTCCTATTTTCATTGTCAGTTTCATTGTTTAAATATTTTGGTTATATATTTATGTTGAACTTTTTTGATTTTATATGAATTTATTCATTTTGCTCGTATTGTTTATGTTTTTTGTATTTAATCTTGTAGAAGAGTTTTTGTGGTGGTTCGAAAAAACATAAGTTCTATTTACATAATTTTACAGGAGAGCAAATTGTTTTATTGTGCCATACTGGTTTCCCCTCACTTATTAATTCGTTTTCACTAGTCTAACTGATTATCTAAACAAAACTGATTATGTTATCATATCAGTATATTTTTGAAAATCGTCTAATCCACCACATCATTGGCTATTTACAAATCTTTCTAAGTTGCAGTTCAATCATTCCATTATTTTTTCTGAAAAAAGAACCAATTCTTTCTCCAATTACAAAGAATCTAAAGTTAAGAAAAAATTAAAAAGAAAAGAGTTTTGCCAGCCTCTTTTATTTAAGGCATTCCTAATTAGTAATAATTCTTACTTGCCTGATATTTAATTGTAAATTTTCATTTTTATGTAAAATGTTTAATTTATTCATCTTTGATTTCAGTGGTCATTACTCATTTGCTTTCGACTTCTTTGTCCATGGAGAAAGCCAAGTCTGCGCGAGTGTAGACGTAAGACAACATCCACCCATTCGAACTCTTTTGGCTTCTCACCTTCAACAAGCAGCACTCCATTCTCAACCTCCTCCTGTCCACGGTAACATTCATTTGATGATTATGTTGTTCTATAATAATTATTTTAAGTTATAAAACTGAAGAAGGTAAGTTATTTAGTAGCTTCAACGTATTAAATTTTAATAACTTCATACTACATGTTCTCACTTAAACTTAAACTTTAGTATCAATTTTTGTTAAACGAAATAAATTATAAATATATTAAACTACAAATTATTACCGTTCAAGTAACTGTTTAGTTAATCAGTTTGAAAAATGTTTCATTTACAAAGAATTTCTGTTTTCAGTTATCCTTGCTCCATTTGGTCTCGCTGGAACCTTGACTGGCCAGAGCTTCCGGAATAATGACCCTCATACTCAGCGTCTCCTGGAAAACTGGAGGTTGTTTTATCCAATTGACCGTGGGCCACACCATTCTGATCTTCCAGCAGCTGTTGAAGTTATAGTTGGTGAGTTTGGTAAATGTATCTCATTAACGCTTTCCACTCCTCATTATCTGTGATTTTAAGTGGAATCTTTGCTGTTAATAATTAGAAATCTTGGATATTTTTTTTAAAGAACCTTTAAAAAAAATACTATTTTTCAAGAAAAGTGCTATTAATTCTACATGCAATGTTGGATTAAGAACAAGTAATAAGTTGTTTGTTCATTCATTTAACATCACTTTATGCTGCTGTAGCTAATCGAATGATGCTACAATAGGAGTCCTAAATATTGCCTATCCAGGTATTATTATGATAAAGATCTTTAACGAGTACCTGATACCACACAAGACTCAGGACCACTGTTTTAATTCCTTTTCAAAGGATGGCACAACCAAGAATTTTTTTTTACTCCCTTTAAAAGAAGGCCACCTGCTGGGCAAAATTTCTGTAGTAATAAGTTGTTATTATTCTTGTCCTCCAGAAAATGTTCTTCCCTGGAACTATTCCTGATAAATTAGTTCCAGATATGATTAGCGAGGTAGCCTCTTGTTGGCTGTTTATGGATCAATGTTTCTCGAGTATTTCAAGAAAGTAAATACTTTATTGAGGGGAGCGGAGTGCCCCAGTGGTCGAACACTGAGTTGCCATGCCGGAAATCCTAGTTCAAATCCTGCTGCAGGCAAGAGCTTTATTTAGGACTTCATTTAGGGATTTAGGACCCTCCTGGGGCTCACACAGCCTCTATAAAATGTTATTATAATAGGATACTCAAAATAAGGGAGGGAAAGCTGGCGGTTGAGCATGATCTAGGACAAGTCACCTCCTTATAGAACCGTTGTCCATGAAGCAGTACAGTCTCTACCATTCACGGGTTGTATTACAGGATTTTTTTAAAAATACTTTATTGATTATCATGCAGCTGTAATTTTATAAGTATATTGAAGCCTCTCTACAACCGCCATATGGGATATACATTATTTTATTGTATGGAGAAATTCTTGGTTTTATTCATAGCATCCCAAGTTAGAAAAGCATAGGTGAGTGGTGAGTGAAAAACATACTGAGGTGGTGCTGCTTAAACTAGGTGGGTCATCCAGATAGAGAAAAAATTTAAACTTTCCTTGCGGGCCGAGGACTTAACAAAAATCTTTATTTAGGTAGTAATCATCAGGCATAGAATGGCCATATTTTTTATTTTAATTTCACACACCCATTCATGACATCGCTTTCTAAATAAATAAATAACTCTTCATTGATTTTCGTTTATTCATCGGTGATGAATCACATGTCACTGATGAAAAAAAAAAAATTATTTCAGATTATCTTCAAAGATAATCTGAAATTTACTTGCATGTTACTTATTAATGAGATCAGTTTAATTTGTTATTGTATCTGATTTGTTGTTAATTTTTAGGTGGAATGAAGCTTAAATACCCTTCCCATTATGTTCTTTTAACAGACTTGGATGATAGCACCCATAGTCTATTTAGTAACCATAACCAACCAAACCATCCTCCACCGATGGTGGCGCAACCTCTTACAAGAGGTAAGTTGATTAATTGTATAAATATATTTCATATTGGTCTATATTTATTAAGTAATTATTGATTGAATTTCTATTTCTTTATTTTTATTAATAATCTAAATGTTTATAACAGTTTTATCTGAGATAAATTATTTAAAATTTGATTTTTTGTTGATTCATCCACTGATAATTATGGATAAATGTTTTATTCCTAGATTTCATTTGTTATTGGAATAGACCTATTTTTTTAAACATAGATTTATGTTTAAATTTTTATGAAATGTTGTATTTTTACATTCATAAATGATTTCAGGTTTAAACCGTGTTGGTCTTCTTGCTGAGAGGGTCTGGCAGGAATCTCTTCTAGTTCACAATATGAATAACTCTAGCAACAATAGTATTATTACCAATATTAGCAGCACTAATACTAATAGCAACACCAATACCAGCAACACCGGAAGCAGTGGTGGAAACACCAGTACTCCCAGTGTTCCTAGTACGGCACAGGTTGGAGGGCCGCCTCAGGCCAACTCCTCTAGCTCACCGCAGCATACGCCTGGACAATGGAACTTCGTTGACCCAACTAGAAAGCAGACGTGTTCCTGCTCTTGCAAGTAAGTCAATTATATATGATAAACATACTTGTGAAATTATAATATTTGTAACGTTCTGTAGGCCATATTGCTAGCATGCTTGTATCTTTGTTAGATATTTTGCTGTCTTCTCTGTCTCTTCATTCATATGTTTTTTAAATTTTAATTGTTCCAAACTATATCAAATGTAAACTACTCATTGAATGGTTATCTCGTAGTAACATATTTTGTTTAATTGCATAGTTGATGTTGATGTACTTACTCAGTAAGTGAATGTTGTAGTTCTAGATAGTTGATGTATTTTGTGTTGTATGTCATTGTTTTTTTTCCTCGGAATAACAAATTGTCATTTTTCTTTCTAGATACATGTTGTTATACTGTCATTCCTATTTTTAATTTCTTTATATACATTATTGGACTAACCTAAGAAATTGCATGTGCCAACTTTGATATAATAGTTTTACCACATAATATAATTCATTGCTGAGTAAATATTAGATGTTTTTTTACAAGTACTTAATTTGATATTTATTTATGGTAATGATTTTTATTGAGTTTATAAAAAATCTTTTGATTAAAGTAACCTTGAAATTAACCTTAATTAAACCTTTAAATGATTATCATATAATATAGTTTCATAGTAATTGTTAAGGATTTTTTTAAATGTCATTCTGTTTATTAGAAGTTGTCTTTCTCATAATATTGTTGAAATATTTGTCCTGTCCACCAAGAAAAAAGCTTCTGTTATTTGTTTTTCTTTCTTGTTTTTTTTTTTATTATTGGTTATAATGTATAATATTTTAATCACTAAAATTTGTAAAATTATGAGCTTGATCTCTTATTTTTTAAAATAAATAAATAAAATCATTACAATACAGTAGATTCCAATGCTTAACTAATATAAATCCTTTTTAAGTAGTATAAAATCGGTATATTCTAGTCCCCCTGGTTATTCTGGGTTATTATTATTTTTCCTACAAATTAGAAAATTATTATTATTTACTTTTTATGGCTGTTGGGAGCCGGGTGGCTCAGTGGTAGAGCACTGAGTAGCCATGCCGGAAATCCTGGATCAAACCCGCTAGGCAGTTACTTTTATTTAGTCTGTTGGATCATATGGGATCTAGGACCCTCCTGGGGCTCACCCAGCCTCTATAAAATATTATAAAAATAGGGTACCCAAAATAAGGAGGAAAAACCTGGCGGTTGAGCGTGACCTAGGACAAGTCACCTCTTTGCAGAACCGTTGTCCATGAAACAGTACAGTCTCTACCATGTACTGAACCCCAGATTCGTTCATGGGTCGTAGTGGTTACAGGTTTTTATGGCTGTTAATTGTTTTAAATCAATTGATATTAACTACTATTAATGTTGGTGCATTGTCACTTATATATTTCAAGGAAAGTTGAGGTTGTATATTGTCTTATTTTTCTTCTCTTCCTTCCTTATTTTTGGCATAGTAGAAATGAGGTTGAGTTAAAAAGGGAGGGTATTATATGGTATTTTTTAAATACTAATCCTCTTTCCATTTTTGTTATATCCTGCAAATAATTAAGGAATAATTTTTTTCCTGTTTTCCTATATTAAATTTAGCTGTTTCTTTTTTTTAAGGTCTTGTTTATTTTTAGCAAGATCATGAATCCAAGCAACTAATAAGTTATCGTTAAATAGAGTTATTAAACCCATATAAATAAAGTAATTATAAAAAATGTATTCAAAAATATTCAAACACCATCATCCACTAAAATGTTTAGTCGGTAGTAGGGAAATAATCTTCTCGATTATTAGTCGACCATATAAATCATCGATGAGAAAATGGATGGAGTTCAAAAATAAACTTTTAAATAGTGGGCAACCATATATCAGAAACCCAACCATCATGTCTTCATCAGGGCTTAGTGGTTACAAATATGGAAGTTTACAAGGAATTAAAAAAAAAATAATTAGTACTAATAATGTCGAACTTTTCTTTTCTTTTTCTTTTGAAATTAATTTTTGAAGAATATTGAAGTTCAAATGTTTTGGTTTAAATGTGTTACTTGGTTTCATAATTTCTTGATTCCCTTTGATGGGAAATCCAGAGTTGAAGTATCTGGGATGATTGTGGTAATTTTTCCTTTTTTTTTTACCATTCTCTCTCCTCCCAGTTTGTCTTTTTGACTTAGTTTGTCGTTAATTAATTATTTCCTTGAACTATATCTCACGAATAGGACAGGAACAAACATGTTTTGTATTCGAGTGCTGAAATATTGCCAGTTTAATTTACGTACCATTGTCACATTTATTTGAGAGATTCATTTAGCATTAACTGTGTAAGAGAAATGCCAAAATAGATTTTGGATTATCCTAAAATAATACAATTAAATCCATATAATTAAAAAATTGTGACTATGGGTTCGTTTGTAATGGGTGCCTGGATGTGCATCCAATTTGCGTAAGATAATGATATGCGGAAGTTGGGCTAGCTAAAGAGAAGTCTGTCGCACAGGAGGAGGAAAAGCCGCCCATGTTCTGGTTCATGTGGTGGGCCACCTTACCACCGCAGGGCACCAGCGCCGCCCATCATTGAATCAAGGTAATCTTACGCCACAAACCTTCACAATACTGGAGGTTGCACCGTACAGTCTTGCTGCTTTTGCCTTTATCAGTTATTCATAATTTATTTTATTTTTTAACATTTGGCATTTTGATTATTATAATAACCATACACCTAATTTATTTGTTTAATCTTTGGTATAGTTATTTTTAACCAAGCCATAAGCACAAGCTTACACTGAGCAAATTAATGTAAACAATCGTTACTTATAGTAAAGAATAGAATTTTTAGTTAGTCTGTTTTGGATCAATCAATGGATAAGGAAAATTCCATTATATAAGGTTTATTGCCCTTCAAATATATTTTTAAAGTAATTTTTTTCTGTAAAAATTGTTATAAAGATTTATAAAGTAATCATAATAAAAAAATAATCAATGATACACAAAAATCTTGTATTTTTTAAATATTTCAAATAATAATCCTTTTTATTTATGGTTTTCTACCCTCCCCTCTCCTTGGCTGGTCTGATGTAATTTTCGAGGGGGTCGAGCGGATTTTTAAACTTATTTTAACTATCTTTGCTTTGTTATGTATGATTGTTGTATCCAGTGCAAAATAAAAATTTCCAAGCAAAAAGTAAGTAGCAAAAAGTATTTCTTAAAAATAAAATTATACAAGATGTTTTTCTGTTAAACATTTTAACTATCATTCAAATTGAAAATCAATTTATGTGAGCACTCTTAAAATTTTTCTTTCAATAATAATCATTCATAAGCTTTTAAAAAAATTTATAGTTGAAGTACTTCAGTATTACAAATTTTAAATAATAAAATTAACCAACAGGAATTTTTTATCCAAGTGTCAATGTTTACGGATTAATGCTTTTTAAATTGATTTTAAACAAATATTCTGTTATATATATTCATATACTTGAGACTGTACGGTATATCCTGCAGCTGTAATGTCGCATTGGTGATGGTAATGTGCTGTCACTTGAGGGAATACTTACAATAAATTTGCTAAGCTTTGTATTAAAAAATGTTGAAGCATGTTCACTAATACCAGGATCTTGATATATTGCAGTCACTTTGTTTTAATTTTGTTTATTTTAGTCTTCGGGAAAGTAAATAAAGGAAATGTAGATTAAGTATTTTTTAAGTTGTTATGGGTCAGCGATACTGCATAGTCCCCGCTTCTTTGAATATAAATGCGTCTTTAATATCTACATCAAATTTTTGTTTCAAATTTAGCATGCTTTTCTTAAGCTTATTTTCCAAAATGTTCAATACTTCTTCCTTGAAATAAATGCAGTTGAACCTCTATCAATTTTAAGATTTATTAACCTTATATGCTATAAGGTTTATTAACATTATATGCTTAAAAAAAAGCTTATAAATGGGTACATAAATCTCCGACTTATTGATAAATTCTTTGTTTTATATTTATTAAAAACTGTTACCTATTTAGTCAACTTTTAGATTAGAAGAAATATTTTCTGTGGTATTTACATTAAAAAAAATTATGTACTTCAAACTTTTAATACCTCTCTAGCCCTCTAGAATTTTCAAATTAAATGGGATGGGGTATGTTTTATAATGGATTCTTTAAGGATGTCAAATTATAAAGCCATTAGCATAACAATATTGGTGAAAATATTGTCAATCTGACTCTACAGACAGAATAAAAAAGAAACTATAATATAATAAATTGTATTATAATATAATAATTTTTTTTAAACAAATTTTTATTTGAGAAAGTCTTATAGGATACTTCATAAAAAAACTTCATAATAATTCCATTTAATTTTAGGAAATTAATGAAATTTAATAATAATATCCAGCGCAACAATTCGTCACCGAGTCTGGGCCGCCTCCAGCATTCTCCGCCAATCAGCTCTATCAGCTACAGCTTCCATCCACCTCACGTTTGGTCTCTAATGAAATTCAATGCCATTATTTATTTTCTATTCCGTTTGCTTTTTTCCGTATTTTTCTGAAAGACTTTAGTATACAAAATAAGTTTAAACTTTACAGTTTCATATTTTTTTAGATATGACATGGTTTTATTCAAAATTGAAGATGTAAGAGCCTTTCTTTAGAAGAAAGTACGTGAGAATATGTTTCCAGTAATAAACTTTGGAAAATTGTATGCTCAATGTTATTTAGAGTAAAGAAAACTGGATTGACATTGTTTAATAAAATGTTTTTAGTATAAATTATATCATTTTTCATAAAAAAATGAAAGTTCCATCATAATAAAGAGGTTCAATTGTATGTAAATTACTTTTATTATTATTTTGTTTAAATGCCTATCTGCATCATCATTATTATTATTATTAGCATGATTAAGTTCAGAGCTTTAAAAGTGAGCCAAAATTTTTCATTCTGCCCATCTTAAAAATTACTGAACAGGTAAGAGAGGTTTAATTCACTATTTTGCTTACATTATTTATATTTTGTACTGTCTACACTTTTATATGGTGACTGCTTTATTAAACATTTGATTATTATGTTGCTGTATAATATAAGTTACTATTTATATTTAGATATATTGAAAGATCTAATATTAATAAAAACGAAAACTGTGCATGATAATTAGTGAATAGCTGGTAATTATTTTTGTCAAGTGCACATTGTTGATTATTAAATAAAAATAAAACAAGAAACTACTAATTTGAATAATTTTGTTCATTTTTGTAATGTCCTAATAACACATTATGTTATGGTGCATGGTGAACTTTTTTTATCTTTTTTGTTGTAGCATGTATATAATACATAATTATTACTGTGTATTTAAGTCAACTGCATATAAAGGAAAATATCATGCATAATAAAGAATTATTATCATACTACCAGAAACAAATTGAGTGATAGTATTATTGTATTATTCTTCCAAGAATAGCCAATAAAAATTGACATTTATAAGATGTATTTTTAAAAATAACTGAAATAAACTAAATTCTATTTACTAAATAAAAATTAAACAATTTTTTTCCTAAAGATACTAGATTTTTTTTCCACAGCCCATCAGCTATGCTTTTGTAGGCTATGTCAGTCTATGTTTGTACTTACGATCAAATTTTTATATCAATAGTAATATTTCATGTTAATGAATTCTCAACTGTCCAATTTTATTTTGTTAAAATTAAAATAATGTCTCAATTCGTTTTCTCTTTGATTTGTCAATTTTTCAAATTTTATCTCTAAAACAATTAGAAGAAAATGGCTAGGGACGGTTTCCCTGGAAAATGCCAATGCAGTTCTGAAAATTTTCAAAAATTGCCTTTAAAAGTTATGGAAGTTATCATTCAAACCTTTTTGGTGCATTTCCCTAAATGATTTGAGGCAGGAGAAACTGAAATAGGGTAGGGGTAGGGTTGGGTATCTTATAAGATATATTTTAAAAATTGTTATGTGCATAGATACAAGAAGCTTGCATTATTTTTAATCCATTCATTATGTATTTCTTCTGGTTTCGACCGTGTCGTCAAATTCTTTGCCGATGTTTCTTTGGCCATACTGCAAGCTTCTTCAGTGCTTAATCTCAGGTGGAAAATATACATTCAATGCTTCGGTATTTATAGCTTTCCATATCCAGGGGAAGAGCCTATTCTTGCAGTGATCTGATTTGGAATAGTCTGATCTGGTTGAATAGGATTAAAAATATTGGCCTTGGTAATTTAAGAGAGTATTAAAGCTTGCATTTGTTATTGATTATTCTCGACTTGTTTAATTAGGAATCACCTTGAATTATTATCCTCTTAAGAAAAAATGGATTTTGCCCTTTTGAATCATCTCAATTAATGCAACTATCAGACAAATCATATATAAGAGGGAAAGAAATGAACAATTGCAAAGTAGAGATTTATATCTGTCTTTGAAATAAACTTTTTTTTAAAAAAATGAAGATTAAATTACAATCAAACCCTAGAGTTACCCCTAACAAATAATTGGCACTTCTAAACCACAATGAACACTTATAAGCAGGCAAATACCTGCTACTTAGCTTGACATGGCCCTCATTCATCGCTATTCAATTGAAGATCCAGTTCAATGCAGGAGGGTTTTAATAAGTTTAATTGTCTGATAAAGGCAAATTTGTACTCATTATTAAATTTCCATTACATATTAATTTAATGATTTATATTTTTTAGGTTGAATTGTGGTGCTAGTATGGGTCAGAATGATTCTGTTCCAATAGCGTCTGTGGGATCTCCTGGACCACCCGAATCGCCGGCCCCCAGTGTGCCTCCACCAACCGACCCTACGATGCCACTTCTTTCGCCTCAGCCCCCACAACAACATCACATTTCGCAAAGCCCTCTTCTTGATGACAAAGTTGTATCAACACCAATCGATTTCAATGCACCAAAATCAGTTCCTTCCATTTCAAACCAGGTAATCTTAATAAAGAAAACAAGGTAGTGATATTTTTAATCTCATTATTGATTTTTTTTTTATGTACATTTTGAAATTCATGACACATGTAGAATAGAATATAAAAATAATTTTATTCTGGGACCAGGTCCCTTAAGAATAACAATATTGTACAGAAATTAATAGAAATATTTCTGGCCAAACGGCTACATTATAATTCAATTAAATATGAACTAAAACATATGTATTATTTTAGTTACACCAATTTTTATTAGTTATTTGCTAAATTCAATATAAATACACAATATTATAATTTACAATATCATTTAACTGTACCTGTACCAAATGTGTTACGACACTTAATGTCTTTGATATTACGTTACATTCATGAATCATTGTTTTGAATTTGATGCATAAGAAAAATGTTTATCTATCAAAGTAGTAAGCCTTGAGGAATTAATATATTTTTGAACATGCCATGTATGATTATTCTGAGGATTGTGAAGGTGATGGATTGAAATTTTGTTATGAACAGTTAATCTACTAGAATAGTTTGAATAGTCAATCTAACCAGATTTCCCATTGCAGATGCTTTCACCTTACGGAGAAGAGGTGAAGACAACTTTAAGTGAGAGTGGGGGCGGGGGTCCAGGAAGTGTCGGGACGATTGGTGGGGGCAAGACGACTCCTTTGGCAGCAAGGACCCCGGCGCCGGCTCCTACTCCACCTCCACAGCCTGCCGTTCAGCAACAACCACCTCCAGCTCCCAAGAGGCCTCTCCTATCTTCGTCAGATTATGAAGAAGCTCTAGCTCAAGAGATCAGACCATCGGACCTCCTTTATGACTACTCACTTTTGGATGCATGGTAGTTACTTAATTTTGATATATTTTTTTACTATTTATCTTTTTCGTTATGCACTGTAGCGTGCGATTTTCTCACAGTTAAGTAGCTTGTGATTTTCTCACAGCTAAAAACATTAAAATTTCTTCGTATTAATCAATAAATTAATCTGTTCTATTAAATATTGAAAATTTATTTTTACAAAATTATTTATTACTTTTTTAACAAAATAATTATTTACAGATCCATTCTAAAAGGATATTTTTAATGCTATATAGCTGATTATTGATTTCCTGTTCTATTCTTTATACAATACACTTCTTTATATTATTGACAATTTGTATACATTCTTATTTATTGTTTGTAATTTTGAATGTTGCCATCTGAGTTCATATTTTTTCTTTTGATAAAGTAATAATTATTCTAATTTTTGTCTCGTTGCTTTATAGGTTGAACCACCCAGTGAAAAGGTTTAAGCCTGTTCAACCCAGTCAACCACCTACACCTCAGCAGACATTTATAAAACAAGAGCCCAACCTACCTAATTCCAATCCAGTAAGTAAACTGGCATGCAAGCTTATAACCATATTTGTCCTATCCTAAGTAGGTATATTTAGCCTTCTCCATACATCTATGAATTTTTTTTGACAGATCGAAGAAAATGGCTATAGCGGCCCCAGAGGTCCTGGGGATCCTTATGATTTTAATGAAGAAGGAATGTCTGGAATGCATATCAACACTTTCAAAAGGGTTCCCATAAAGGTAAGGTTTTTTAATTTTTATTTATTTACATTTTTCCATGCAATGAAACCACATGGTTCATAATAGATGGGCAACCAGTATGTTCTAATATCTAATAAAATCTAACTTCTGTTTATCAACCTTTAAGTTTTCTTATACACTATTTTATTTAAAGGACTGATTTTCTTTTAATATCTTTGAACATTTATAATGATGAAATTTAGTAAGAAATGAGTTAATTGAAATCTGTTCACTATACTCATATAGTTTCTGTTGGAATAAAAGATTTTTAATTTGTTTTTATTGATTGAATTTAAGGAAGAGGATAAGGGCCTGGTGAATGGTACCGGTCCATCGCCGAGCAGTCAAGGGAAAATGGCTTCTGGAAACTTGTTTACTAGTGAGGGACTCCAGGTCACATACAACGATCTTGACCAGATTTTTAATCATTCCGATGATAATTCTGGTGATGAAACGGTTAGTTTTGTTAATAAATAACTAAATTATCATGTATTGTTAAGAAAATATGCTTAGATCTATATTTCTACTAGGCTAAGTTCTTAAAATAATTTTCATGAAGGAATGTCATGTTCACCATTATAATGGCTTACTGTTGTTAGGCAATATAATTTTGAAAAAAACTTTTTATTACTTCTTTATTTTTCATAATAAAATCCTTTGTTGCAGTTAAACGTGACACCGCCGAGTTCTAACAAGGGTCCTGAAGACTGTACTGGTCAGTCTAATGGACAGACGATCATTCCTAGTCGCCTTTGCCTTACCAATGGTCAGGCTGGAATCCTCAGGCCTGAAGAACTGAGTAAAATGTTCCCAACTCCACCATCCTTAGAACCATCACTGGAGCACCCCCTTCTATCGCCTGGTGATGATCATCCTCTGTCACTCTCTCCTCATCACCAGCCAATTCAGGTAAATGCCATCATAATTGTTAATCATTGTTGATACTTTACAAAAAGAAAAATACAACATAATTTGAACAAATTTTTTATTCTTAAGCTATATATTCAAAAAACAGCTGTCTTGATCATACTCTTACCATATCTTACTTTGGCCTATTCCACATAGTTATGGATCTATGTAGTTTATCATTGCTTGGTACGCGATCAGGCAACTAATGTTTAGAATCTTCCAAAACTCTTTGTTTAAAGTCATTAGTCTTCCACAGCCATTGAAAATGTAAAAGTGCTATCATCACCTTACTGTCAGTGTAGAATGTTAAAGTCTACCTTTAATTCTGTGATCTGGATAGCTTATGGTAAAAACATCATCTTGGAATACTGAGATTTGGAATAATATATAATATGAAATAATCTCAACGCTGTACATTATGAACATTATGTTCATAAAGATCTGAATTTTTAACACTAGAGTGTATTGTATGAACACTGTTTTCTAATGTTTCCCAATGTAATGTAGGAAATGGCTTGTACTTTATATAGAACTTAATCCTACTGGATTATATCAATTCATTTTCTATTTATCTATATTTTCATATTAATGCTCTTTTTTTTAATAGAAATATAATTAATATTTGAAATCCTTAGGACTGGTCTTTTGTGTTCAAACCGTCGCCTATAAGTAAGTTTGTTGGATCTAGCAAGTATGCACCCTTAACTACACTGCCAAGTCACAGCCTTCCTCCTGTGACTCTTCCAGCCAACGCTACGTATAAGCCTTCTTGGTCACTTCCTCACCAAGAGAAACAGGCCAAGTAAGTAGTAATGTTTGTCATCAACTGTACATCATTACCGCTGATGAAAAAAAAACTGTTAAAATTGTGATTTTTTAATTATTAAAATGTTTTTTAAAATATCTACAGTTTCGGTGAAAAAGTGGTCAAGTTTATTTTACTCCAAGACGAGTTTCTGGTACTTAGGGAAGCGGGCGGAATCATGTTATTTTTGTAGTGAATAAGGGGCTAAGTCAGGCTTTGGCTAGAATAGGAAAGGAGTTATTACTTCAAGCCAAAAACTGAGAGAAGCTGCATGATTCAGCTTCTCTCAGTACAGTTAACGTTCACAAAATTTGACTTAACCACTTTTCCCCAGGGGCTGTAGGCATATAATTATGTAATTAATGTTTAGAACTTATTAATTTTTTTTCTATAGTCTTTGAATAAAGCTCATTGCTTTTGTTTGTTGTATTGTAGTCCTACAACAGCTACTAGAGGACTGCCAACAAGTACTGGACCTGGAAGCGGAGGACCTAGAACCCCTAGTATTCCTGCTTTGCCTCCTGCCACACCTACCGGAGCTGCCTCCAGCCCCGCACCCCCTGCCCCGTGGGGTAGGGCCCCACCTCCTCCATATTCCCCTGCCCAATATCCTCCCCCAGCCCCTGTCCATCAACACCAGCCCCCGCCAGAGGCCAATTCTCTTGTCGTTATTGTGCTCCTTTCCGACACTGCCTTTAATATCTTTAGGGATCACAATTTCGACAGCTGTACACTTTGCGTATGCAATGCTGGCCCCAAGGTAGGTGCAATTAATATATGATACTAATTTATTTAATTTTGAATTTAATTTTTCCTTTTTTGTGGCTTAATTTAAAAAAGTAACAATAAGCATCAGCTTCTGCAAAATATTAAAGAACTTTTAGGTACTCTGAATTAAATTGTTAATATATTCATTACAGTGGAAATATTTCCAGAATTATCTATTTTAAGTTTTATAACACCATTATGTAATTATCTTCTGCTAACCATTAATTTCAATTTAAAGAGAATTTATTAATATATAATAGTTGAAAATGGAAGATGTGTTACATTTATAAAGTGGGTACTGTTTAATCGTTTTACAAACTTGCTACTATTGGACTGTTATAAATTTATATTCACTTCCGTATATTTATATATTTTTAATAAGTTGTTGTTTGGGACTTTTTTTTTTCATTTTTTTTTAAACTGTATTTCTTACTTTATGATAATTATAAATTTTATGATATAGATTAAATTATTTATTTATTTTAGCCATTTATATTTAAAATCTTTTATTCCTGTTTAGGTGGTAGGTAATATCCGTGGCAGCGATGCTGGGATGTACCTGATTAGCAGTAATGGCTCGCCTTACTCGCCTTTATCACCTTCGCCCCACCTCCCGTTAGAGGAGGAGCATATAAGATGTAATTGTGGCTTCTCCGCGGTAGTCAACCGTCGCCTTTCCCATCGAGCTGGTCTCTTCATCGAAGACGAATTTGAAATAACTGGTATTTTATGTTTATTGTTACATAAAACCATACCTAGAATACATCCATATTTTTATTTGGATTGTTGATTGCTATTATGGTGCATAATATAATTGATTAAAACCATTAAAGTAAATAAATCTTTCTTAGATTGGTTGGGACATCACAATCCTATTGCTATCACAGTCCAATTAAAGTTGAATCAACTGCAATTAGTTTTTGTGCTTTGATAATGTTTAAAGGCCTTCATAAGAGCTGTTGATAGATATGTAACACCTATTATAATTGATTTCAAAACTAATAAAACCTCTATGTTAGATGGATTAAAGCATTGTTATTTTGGCATATTTTTTTAATTAGTTTTACAGAAATTGAGGAATCAATTTTTCCTTTGAAATTATTGTCATTGAAGTCCTTTGAAAGAGAAACTGAAGGTAATTACCATTAAGCCCATTTTAAAATTTAGTTAATATGACTAATAATGACGGGTAAATTTTTATTAATAAAATGCCTAATTAATCTTATGGTTGAAATTTCCTCTTACTCTAGACCTGATATGTACATTTATATGTGACCTTGATTTTATTTTTATTTTCAAATTCTCCAATATGCATTTTCTAAATATTGTTAAAGTCTTTAAATTAAATGTATCGATAAATTTACTGATGGGTAAACTTTCTTTAAATATGCAAATATTTAAACACAATTTTTTTCTTTTGATCCCTTTTATTTAAATCTATTAGTGCTATTTACTTGTTGTTTGTTTGTTCATTTAACGTCACTTTATGCTGCTATGGCTAATCGGACGATGCTACAGTGGGAGCTCTAAATTTTGCCTATCCAGGTTTAATTAGGATAGGGATTTTTAACGAGTACCTGACATCGTACAGGCGCTATTTACTTGTAATTGTTATGTTTATTAATATGAGTTTGAGAATGAATCAGATGTGTGGTTTTTATATTTCAAATAATACCAAAAATTTTAAAATTACTATTATCAATTTATGAGACATCATGATGAAATGTTCAGATATAAAATTATGTGTTGATCAAAGATACAACAGGACCACCTAACAGTGTACAAGTCAGTTCCCAGGGTGCTAGGCAGACATCAATTAATTCTGAGAAAATAAATCATTAATTCACTAAAATAGAGCCAAAAACTCAAAAAGAAACACTATTATTTATTATAATGCAATTGGGAAAAAACATGTTTGGAGCCTATTTGGGCTGTTGATCGTTGGGATGTATTGCACTTTTTTCTTCGAGATGCGATTCACATAACCTCTTTTTGACATGTTTGGAGCCTATTTGGGCTGTTGATCGTTGGGATGTATTGCACTTTTTTCTTCGAGATGCGATTCACATAACCTCTTTTTGATTTTGGTGTCTTGATAATGCCTGAATAGGCGAAACGTCGACTGGTAAGTAGGTGTATTTTTTGAAACATAAGGCTTTGCATTGTGGTTTTTCCCAATTGCATTATAATAAATCATTAATTCTTTAGGAATTAATTTCTCAATTAGTAATACTGTCCAACTTTTATAATAGCCTTCATAATTTCTAATTAATAAGAATGAAAAAAAATCTTTGAACACATCCTAAGGAAGGTAAGATATGATTCATTCCTTGATACTTCAAATTTCCATGTTTAATAATATTTCTATTACAGTAAAACTTCACACCTGTGGTCATAGGTGAGGAATTAAATTTTGTCTGCTTACCAGGTCTGCAAGTTTAAAATGTCGTTTATTTCTTAAAATATAATTTAATTTACAAAAAAAAGTATAATATATTTTATTCAAAGTACTGGCCTTCGCTTTCTACACATTTTGTCCATCTCTCGGGCAATTTATGGATACCATTCCAAAAGAATGCTTCATCTTTATTTGAAATCCATTCATCGAGCCATTTTCTTACATCCTCCAAATTGTTAAAGTGTTGCTCAGCCAATGAGTGTCCCATCGATGAGAATAGGTGATAATCAGAAGGCGCCAGGTCAGGTGAATACGGCGGGTGGGGTAGGAGTTCCCAACCAAGCGAAGAAATCGTTTCCTTAGTCAATCTGGCTGAATGTGCAGGAGCGTTATCATGCTGAAGAATGACTTTGGCGTGCCTGTGAGCCCATTCTGGGCGTTTTTCGATCAATGCGTGACTCAAATTGATCATTTGTTGTCGGTAGCGGTCGGTATTGACTGTTTTGCCGGGTTTGAGAAGCTCGTAGTAGACTACTCCCTTCTGATCCCACCACACACACAGCATTGTCTTCTTCCCAAAACGATCCGGTCTTGCACTCGATGTGGATGGTTGTCCTGGCGTTACCCATGATTTTATTCGTTTGGGATTCTGAAAATAAATCCATTTTTCATCGCCAGTTACAACTCGATGCAAAAAACCCTTTCTTTCGTGGCGTAAAAGCAGCATTTCGCACACAATTTTTCGTTTTTCCATCTGTCGTTCGTCCAATTCATGTGGAACCCATTTTCCAACCTTTTGAATTTTTCCCATAGCTCTCAGGCGATCGGAAATGGCTTGTCTAGTGACATTCAACTGTTCTGCCATCATTTGTTGGGTTTGGGTATTGTCTTCGTCTAATAAAGATTGCAATTCGACGTCCTCAAACTTTTTTGGTCGATTTTCTCGTTTTTTATCAGTAACATCAAAATCACCACGTTTGAAACTTTGAAACCAACGTTCACATGTCTTGACGGTTGGAGCAAGTTCGCCATAAGTCTCAACAAGAATTCGATGACATTCAGATGCCTTTTTCTTTTGATTGAATAAGAAAATCATGACATGCCGCAAATGCTCTTTATTTGGCTTAAAATTAGACATTTTTAACACCAAAGAAAGGTATGATACGTCCACGTAAACGACTTAAAAACAACTGACTTTTGTAAACAAATGACTAACAAACAAAATAGCGTTTAGAGATAAGCAAATCCTTCAATAGGCTAAGAGCGCATTCTATTGGAATTAAAACGACATTTTAAACTTGCAGACCTGGTACAAGAAGTGTCCGCTAGTGAGAAACTGAGGGTGGGAGAAAACAGTTAAATAATATGTATGTTTATACATGACTAACAAGTTTTATTCAAAGGCTGCTTACATTATTTTAAACTAAAGATAATACGTAATTGTTTACTTACTTATATGAACAAAGAAATAATAATTTCTATAAGTAATAATAATAAACTTAAAATAAATATTATTTAAATAAAATAATCTGTAATTTTTTTCTGGACCTTTTTTTCTTGAGATATTTTTTTTTTCCAAATTGACTTTTAAATTCATCACTGCTTCCACTCCTGAAGGATCGCTTTTTATCATGTAGAAATGAAGCTATGACTCAAGATGAGACAGTGCTACTTTACTGGTGATTTGCTCAACTTGTGCTAAAACATTACCAAATTTTGAAAATTAATGGGAATAAGAGTATATGGATGCAATTACATAATGCATGTACGTAATTGAGCTTTTTCCACACGGTTCTTCTTCATCTTCTTCCCCCTCTTGGTTATCAGCAAGTGTGTCCAAGTCCTTAATAATTTCATCAATTTGAAGTGATGTTTCTTCTGTTGATGTGTGCTCATCAATAGATATGTAGGATTCATAAGATGCCGCGCCGAATTGAAGTGTTTCCATGAGTGGAGCCAAGTCCTGTTCTTCAATTTCAGGTTGAGAGTTTTGGGCTGCATTGTCACAATCACTTGAAAAGCAGCATTTAATGAAACAGTTCGTGACAGTTTCTTTTTTAATATTTTTAATGGACGAACATATCCACTGAATTGCATCCAAAACATTAATTTTGTTAGACAAATCATTGGCCGAAGTTGACTCATCTATATGGACTAAAATGTGCCGTAAAATACATTTGCGATAGTGTATTTTAAAGTTTTTAATGATCCCTTGGTCTAAAGGCTGACAGGAGGCGGTCGTGTTTGGCAGGAGAAAAACTGTTTTTACGTTTGACAATTCTAAATCTGGATGTGACGAGACATTATCCATAAATAAAATAACGTGTCTTCCTTGTCGCTGCATTCTGTTATTAAAATTAATCAGCCATTCTGACATAATTTGGCGGGTCATCCATGCTCTTTTATTTGCTTGCCATTCCACCTTAAAAATGTTCAAATCGATACTCTTAAAGCATCTTGGCTTTTTGGCTTTTCCTATCAAAAGTGGAATTTCAAACACACCCTCCATGTTAGTGCACAAAAAAATTGTGACACGTTCCTTCGAGATTTTTCCTCCTTTACAAGTCTCTGCTTTCAGTGCCATAGTTTCGTCCGGTAATGCTCGAAAAAGAAGGGCGGTTTCGTCACAGTTGTAAATGTCTTCAGGGGAAAATCCAGTGCAAAGGTCCTTTACTTTCGATGTCCAATCAGCAACTAGAGGACAATCAATGGAAGCACCCTCACCGCTTAAGGTTCTGTATTTTATTCCATGCCTCACTTTAAATTTGTCCAGCCAACCACCACTAGCTTTAAAATTGTCATTTCCCAAACTTTTTGCAACTTCCAACGCCTTTTCCTGTATTAATGGTCCAGATATTGGGATGTTATTTGATCGCGCTCGGCGTAGCCACTCATACATAACTTGATCAATCATCAGCCCTCCCCCCCCCCCTTCTGCTTTAAATATCTTCTTTGAATTATCATTCCCATGATCTACCCATTTTTGAAGAATATTTTTTTATTTATTAAAATTTCTGCAGCACACGTTTTTCCAATTTTAAACTTCTTTCCAAGATCACGGATACTCAATTTTTCACATTCACTCGCGTGTATAATCTCTACTTTTTCTTTAATAGTTAGCACTTTTCTTTTAGAAGACATGTTCCCAGTTTCAAGGAGGAGAATAGACTGAGTTAAAAACATTCATAGCGAAGCAAGCACAAACAATACCTCGAACCCATTGACTTCGGAAATTGAATTGAAACAAATCTGGTTTCAATCCAATTTCCAAGCGAGGTTCCTTTCTCGGAAATTTGGCCTTATGAGAATGTCTGGATATCAGAAGTAAAAATATAAAGAAAACTTAAAAATTGTAAGGGGGGAAATATTATCGTCCGCTTACGAGAAATGTCCGCCTGTTGGAAAGTGTCCGTTCAAGGAAGTTTTACTGTATTACAAATGCATTTATAGTCTATTTAAACTCCTACTAATAGTCCTTTTATTTGTTTCAGGTCTGCTTGAAGAGCCTATGGAAAAGGAAACAGCCGTGTGTGTTGGACGGGCTGAGATGGAATTGATGGCTGGGCAGTGCCTCGCAGTCAACTCTAGCTCTAACGCTCTCTACCGAGCAGCAACACAAGTGCGGCCCGCTACTCCACTTCCACCGTTGAATATCCTCTCATTACGGGACTCAAACCATGTATCACTCGTGGCTCTGGAGCAAGGGCGAATTGCTGCTCAACATTCTCAGTCAATGTGCAAGGTAAGATTTTCTTTATGCCAATTTCTTAAAAAAAATTTGTTTGTTTTTCATATCTTATTTGGTGAGATATATTTTCATTAATGCAACTTTAAGTTGTGAGATATATTTTCATTAATGCAAATTTAAGTAATGCAGTGTGGAAACCGTTTAGAATTATCTTAAAGGAGCTTGTATAATTAGATTATGATACCTCAACTTAGTTGTGACTATATTTTAGAGGAATTACATTACAGCGATAATTCAAGTAAGAAGCTATAATTGTGTGTTTTTCATCTATAATTGTGTGCATGATTGAAAATTTAGTAATAGTTAAAATTTAAAATTACAAAAAAAAATTATGGGTTTATCTACCTTAATAGTTCAATTTATTGAGTTAATTTAACGTTAATCAAAAGTAAATTACAGTTCTCTTTATGATATTTAGTCAAAACTTTTTAATTCTTTCCTTTTTTCTTTGGTCTTCCCTTATACCTTACGGTGTCGAGGCAGCCTGTGTCCATCTCCTAAATACTTCCGTATCTGTGGCAAGTTTATTTTAATTCATATTATTATAAAAGTACTTGAAAGCACCACTAACCTCATAACTATCCAACATTTAATCCAAAAGAAATTCTTACTTTGTGTAGACTGCCGAACAGAAAAAGCTCCTTGCTATGCTCTCATCATTCCTTTTATTCTTCAAAATTGATAATAAGTATATTATATATTCTTTTAGGTTTCCACGGCCACTATTATTACAAAAGACTTTGTTAATTTCTTCTGGTTTAGACCGTGTAAGGGTGCACCTACATTGGATCCGATGCGATGCGATCAGAATTCGGAAGCAAACCAAATGACTGAAATATATCGAGAGCGCCTACATTGGCTCCGTCCGTTGTTATCAGACTAATCCGACCGATTTAGTCGCTCGTGGAATCAAAATAGTTTATTTATACGGAAGCGCCTACATTGGTTCCGATGCGATACTGTACGATCAGGTGCGGTTTTCACATTTCAAAATCATTAGTTTTCAATACGATAAGCCAGCCGTTACCATGTGTGCCAACAAACCTTTATTGTCTAAAATGTTTATTAAAAAATGTACATTGTAATTTAATAATCAACTATTATATAAATATCCGTCATAAATCAAAATTAAATATTCTTAATTCTCATTAAAACATTTTATTATCATTCTTCATGAACCATTAAATATAGTAGCGAAGGTAATTTTTCCATTGAATAAAATTATATCTATCAGATATGTACATAAAAAATATACCTACACAAAATTTTAATTCGTCAAATAAAATTGGAAACATTAACTTTTAATAAAATTATCATCGTAATGTTTAATTTATTTGCTAAACAGTTGGCAACATTGGGAGCTAAGGGCTTTTCTGATTTTTGATACTCGTTTGCAAAGATGAACAACAAAATAGACAAAGAATTAGTTCGAAACAAACGAGCCTCGATTTTGTGATCAAACAAATATTATCACAATCGAGAAAATTGAATCATTATATAAAACACGAATATATAAAAAAATAACAATAAATTCTATTTTTTTTAAAATAAATTATTTATTTATATTGAAACAGCATGACAAAAATATTCTAATATTGTAATATTACCTAACTTTCATAACATTTGGTTCTTTAAATTTATAAAACATTATTTTTAATATATTTATATTATAGTTTCACTATTGGTTTGAATAGAATAGAATCACACTAGCTCTGATCCAGAAATAAAATATATGTTTAAAAAAATGTTATTCAAACTGATCAAGTTTATCAAATACGTTACACCTTCATAATTATCAGAATAATTTTAGCTTTATTGGATGTATATTACAAATTCTGTTTGATTTACATGAGTAGGTCATTATCTGATCATCTATTAGTTCAATAAACAGTGATTTTTTAATGAAAGTTCAGTACCATTTTAACTACATTGAGTATTCTCAAGATATCCAGTTTTTGAAAATTGTTTATTAATAAATTAACTATGTGAGCATGGAAATATAGAAATATTTAAAAATATAGTTAATGGTGCAAATGAAAGTTTGATTATTTTCTAACCTAACATTGTTTGTTTTATTTCTACAATCCTTGATTGTTCTATTCAATCCTGTCATATATAGGTTACTGGTATTACTCATATAAGACTTTTATTATTGCCATTATTATCCCATTGATATAAATAAACATTTGTTTCGATTAATATTTTGAACTCATTTAAGTAAATATTTTAACAATTAACAATAAAAGTATACAGTTATTTTGGAGCTTTAGTATAGGTTAGCATTCTATTTTTTCCTTTTGTTCATAATGTCCAATGTTTTATCGATGCTCTAATTCAATACTACAAAATTAGGGTTTATTATATTTATATCACTTACACATTCAGAATTAAAGGTATGTTGAAGGTCTATTGATTGAGGGCCAAAATTAATTCTTGAATAGTAAGCAATTGATATATTTATTAGCTTATCAATGTTTCGACCAACATTACAGGTTTAATCAGGGCTGAATAGACAATGTACAAACAAATAATATAATGCTAAAAAATATACATATTAATAGCAGTAATAATGCAAATAATACTTTAAAAATATTAGGTGATATGATTAAAATAATAATCATCTTATGGTTATGATTACATCAATCTTTTTATCTAAATACTTTTTTGAATAAAATTTCTATCATTTGTTATTTATGAATATGCAATTATTTTGCATTTAATATTTTTATCTTGATAATTTAACCCTGATGAAGATCTGCAATATTGGTAGAAACATTCTGCAAAGTTCATCGCATATTTTAATTGTGTTTTAATAAAGAAAAGAGGAAACCAGAATATTGTTTAGGAAGAAAATAAATCAGATATAGAAGAAAATAAATCATTTATTCAAAAATATACAAAAGTTTGCAATTCTTATAAAATTAAAAGAATAAAATTTAGGATAATCATTTTTTAATAACAATACTAGCACTAAATAGAAAAATAAATGAATAACATAATTAGGTATTTCAAAATACAATTCAAGAAGAATTAAACAGTACAAATTTTATAAATAATATTTGTCGTTTAAGATAATAACATATTAATATGATATAATAATACAAAGCAATAATATATAATACTTAATAATACAATTATATAATATTATATCTAATAATTAAGGTGATTGAGGAAGATCCTCTGAAAATTTAGATTGTAGTGTTTTCAAATACATAGCTTAAATTGCCTTGAATATCCACTATTAATTATACAGTATTTACTCCCAAATTGTCATATCTTGCTTGATTATCATAGGCATCCATTTAGAAAAGTATACACATAATTTCTTCTGATACTTGATATACACAACCCAAAAACCATTGTCATCTTCGCCATCTATTTTCACTTGTAGAAGTATCTGCTAATTATTGAAAATGGATATTTGAACAGGGCCACTTCCTGATTGGACAACATATTTCCTTTCTGTTTCTGGAAAAAACAATGTTTTCAGATAGACATTGATATAATGATAAATAAAAATTAGTTTTAAGTATTCCATAATAAATCTATTGGGTACCTAACAAAAGGTTGAACTTTTCACTTTTGTAGCATTTTTCAAAAGAAGCTAAAAATTGATATTTATTATTTCTGTTCAGTCTAAACTTATTTATTTAATCTGAGGTAAATTTATTCTGTTGTGGAACTGTTCTTTGGTGAAATAAAGATTTAAATTAATACTATTTCTAGTTCCATAATGGATTTTTTCAAATGTAGGTAATTGTATAATATAGGTGTTATTATTAGTAAACCTAATGTCCACCTGATTTTAATAGTTAATTTACTGGCTAATTGGTTCATGCATAATTATATGATATGGGGTCATCTTACAAACAATTATTCTGATTGTATACCAAAGTTTTAACAATTGAAATCACTTATCACTTCAACTATTTTCATTTATTTTACATATTATTCTCATAAAGAAAGCATGAGAAAGATTAATTAATGGTTCTTGCCAGTTCATACCAACAAATACATATTGAATCAACATATTTCATGACAATTGTTAATGAAGAAAATTTTAAAACGCAATAGTTTTTAGAATAAAGAAGCAACTACACACAAACAGTATTATAAAAGTAATTACACTTACCTTGTTCAATATTTTCACATTAAATCCTTTGAAAAAAGTAAGCACCCAGTAGATCAATTAAAGATCCATGATCGACAAAAATACAGAAGTAAACACTTGTTGAGATTTGATATTATGGGGAGGTTTCAAGTATAACCATCCGACGGCAATCGCTCCTATTTATTAATTTAATTGCAATCGTTAATTTAATTACAAACTAAATAGATTTAAAAATATCACTACTATTCCATAAATAAATTAAATCATTATATAAAACATAAATATCTAAAAAATATAAATTCTATTTTATGAAATTGAAAAATAACCAAACTACTTGTTTTTTCATCAAACAGCAAGACAAAAATATTCTAATATAGTAATATTACCTCATTGTTATAACATTTGGTTCTTTAAATTTATAAAATTAAGATTATTTATTAATTATTTTTAATATATTTATATTTCACTATAATATATATAAAATATAAGAAATAAAAGAATAAAATTAATATTATTTTATTCGGAAGGCAGTGACTAGTTTCACTATCGGATTGAAAAGAATAGAATCGTGTCGGACCTGATCCACTATAGGCACTCACTGCGTATTTCAGTTATTTGTTTTTTCAGCTTACCATACTATAAGATAGAATAGGATCGCGTCGCATCGCATCGGATCCAATGTAGGTGCACCCTAAGTCAGCAGCATGGTTGGCAAAACGCTGGCAGAAAATTTATCTACACGGTCTAAACCAGAAGAAATTAACAAAGTCTTTTGTAAGTATATTATAGTTGAACAAAATATTCACATGGAACACACATTAAAAATTATCAAGATAAGAACTGAGAAAAAGGTATACATAAAACTTGTTACATCTTCTGGGCAATATATCTTTACTAGACTGACGAAAATAAAGGATTAAACTATACGGCTATATTTAAACTTATGTTAGTAAGAAAATGGTCCAGGTGGGGATCAGAACAAATTCTCTCTAATAACAAGAACTGTTTATTTTAAAGCCAACATTTTTATGTATTTATACATATGTATATAAAACCTATTTATACAATACTGTCTTAAAATTCTAAGAAACATTTTAAATGCTTTTTGGTTTATTTTGAATCCGAACTATACACAATTGCATGAATATTACAACTGTATAATCTTATATTCACATCACAAAATCAGCATTATCACCTTGCCTCTTTCTCCTCTCTCCTTACCTGGCCAATTTAATAGCTCAATAAGAAGATAAGTTGTGGTCTAAATACATGCTGTTTGACCATTAAGTTAATCTCGATTTACACAATTATGTAAATCAAGGGGAAAAAAATCATCAAAATCAAATTTATTAGATGTAATGCAACTGATGCGGTTGCTGATAAAATATTTTTAAAGAGTATTTAAATGCCTTATAAATTCTGGGAAACTTTTTTTAAAAATATTTAATGCCTTTATAGCTATTTTAATTCTGCTCTGAACTTTAGCTTTTTCATTATCACATTACTTCTTGTTTTTAAATTTATATTTTCTTCGAACTTCTATTTTTTACAGTGTTATGTTTATAATTTTTAACAGATGGAGGAAATAAGCAATTACGGGAGACCTGGAAGTGGTCCAGTTCATAGGTGGGGTTTTTTAAGAGCTAAAGGTCCTCCATCGAACCAGGACATTGTGCGAGTGATGAAGCAATTGCAGCCTCTACTCCAAGAAGCAATTCAGAAGAAGTGCACCACAAGGCTTTGGGAAGCACCCACTGTCTCTGGACCTCTCACCTGGAGGCAATTTCATAGGCTGGCTGGAAGAGGTAAGTCCTGTTGTTTTAAATTCAATTTCCATTGATCGCTTTTGAAATCGGATTTAAATCATTATTGATTGCAGGAACTGATGATCGTTGTGAGCCACAGCCAATCCCATCACTGCTTATGGGGAGAGAAAAGGACTGGATTACTTTAGCCCCTTATGCCGTTCATCTTTGGGAGAAGCTGTTGTTAGAACCATATTCTTACTCACGGGATATAGCTTATGTTGTTGTTGCACCTGATAATGAGTTCGTCCTTGCAAGTGTGAGGACTTTCTTTAAAGAACTGTCCTGCATGTATGAGGTATAATTACTAGATCAAATTCACTCATATAAAGATTCAATTTCTTCCAGTCCTAATATTTTGATGTCTATTAAGTTTTTTAATTAATTTTTGTTTTTTCTGCAAAAGCTCCAAATTATATCTATAATGAAATTTTAATAGGTGTGCAGATTAGGCCGCCACGTGCCTATCACCAAAGTGCTGAGGGATGGAATCTTAAGAGTTGGCAAGACAGCTGCCGTAAAGTTGGCTAAAGAACCATTGGATGAATGGTTCTCCAACCTTACTGACACCTACCAAGCCAACATGCTCAAACTTTATGCTCAGGTACAGTAATAATGTTCTTGTCATATCAAAGTATTAATGATTATAACAGTTGATGTAGATATATGTTCTTGGTAGATAATGTATTGATATCTACCGATTTTGATGTTTTGTCATCTTATGATTATCAAGCTAACATCATATAATAAACATGTTAATGTCAGTAATCAGTTTATAAAAACCTTTTTATAATATTTATGTTACACAAATAAAATTGAAGATAAAAATTATGCTTAGTACTATTTATAATCGATACTAAATTTTTAGTTGTGTCCTGATTAATAAAAGACTTCTGCACTTTTAAAAACTTTTTACACATTCAACAGGTATGTCGCCATCATTTGGCACCACATTTATCCCAAGTGCCGCTCGACAAAACACTTCTTGATCCTCCTGAAGGCTCTAATCCGACTCCTCGATCAACACTCGGTGCCTCAGACCAGCCTAATACACCAAAGCAAATGGATCCACAAGGTAAAGATTATCAGTGTTTTGTTTTTATATTTGCTTTTCTATCATCGAGTGCTGGCCATATATTTTTTGTTATTCAATCAATTTATTTAAATTAATTTAATAATAAACTTTAAAAAAAACTGGAACAAAAAACAAAAAAATGGATTTATTTGGATGCCATGAAGTAAGTAATATTGATTTTTGTTTTATGTTATCAAGACGATGGGAGTGGTAGTGGCAGTGAATATACCTTTGGTGGTGGTAGTTGCGGTAACAATGGCTGCAACAGCTCAATTGACGATGATGGGTCTGACCCACCGATGATAGTCGTTTACCTTGTGGAGCCATTTACCGTCGGAGCAGACTCACCAGAGCTTCAGCGCCTCTCCTGCGTGGGGTTGCTAAAAGCCTTCAATACTGTGATAGCAAATGTACCTGACAACCTTAGATCTAATATTACCCTGCAGGTATAGTATAATTCATCAGTTATTCTTTTCACCTTACTATAGATGATTCATATAAAATTTACTAAAAGGATTTTAGTAGTATGATAGTGTCAATGGAATACATAAAATACTTTATTATTTCACAAACCTTACAGGTTGTTTCACTGGAGAGTATTCTAGAATTAGGAAGGAGTGGAGAGACAAACCGAAGAATAGATCATATGAGAACTCTTGCTATTTCTGTTTTTTGCCAAGCCAGAAAAACATTGATGCAGGGAACCAATAATATCAAGGCTCTCACCGGGTTTGGCACTGCTGCTTCTAATGAGTTGTTTTTGAAGAGTAAAGATGTAGGTTTAATGTTTTTATTGATTTTAAATACTCGTATTTTATCTTATAATTATTGAAATGATCAAATTATTTTTATTTTAACAGGAAAAAAATCGAGCTCCATACAAAGTGTACACTCCTGCATATATTTTAGCCAAGAGTAAGGATAAGCCATTGAACAATCCAGCTGTCCCGGATTCAGAAAGTGGTGTCAGCTCGTCTGACCACTGCTCAGTCCTTTATGTGTCTTATTGCCTCTCGGAAGACCAGAGATGGCTCCTGGCAACAGCAACCGATGAACAAGGTCTACTTCTTGAAACAGTATCTATCAATGTTCACATCCCCAATCGGTGAGTATTTCTAATCTTGAATTAATTTAATTTTGTTAAAGTTTTTTTCTTTGTTATTATACTTTTTGTTAACCCTTTCTCAAAATAGTTGTACATTCATTTTTGTATTAACTTAACTTAATTAAACTGATGCATATCATCTTTTCCTAGGGCTAGGCGGAGGAGAGCGTCGGCAAGAAGGGCTGGATTACAGAAGCTAATGGACTTCATGCTTGGTGTAATGAGTCAGTCAGTTACACCTTGGCGTTTGGTCGTTGGGAGAGTAGGGCGCATTGGGCATGGCGAACTTAAGGGTAAATATCAATTACATGAAAAAGATGATAATATATTGTTAAGAATTTTAATTTTATTACAGAATGTATTTATTATAAGAGCAAAACAAAACTGAGATCTTTAATCTCCGTGGGCCAATGATAATTACAGTTTGGGATTGGTTGTAACAATTTAAATTAAAACACAATTTTTATATAATAATCACTCACATTTATCTCATCCAATTGTCTTAAAACTTCTTCACCCATAACAGTGACGCCGAATGACACCGATGCTTCTCTTGACACTTGAAAACTGATCCTTACAGCAGACTGTCAGTGGTAAACTAGCTTGTAGAGATTCTATCTTCAGGACATCCAATCTTAAAGTCATGTAACTTAAGTCCTCACTCAGGGCGTTCTTGAAGAGAGCTCACAAACCTGGGAAGGTCTTCTCCTAAGGACCCCACGCTGCAGAATGCTTGAAAGATGGCGGGAGCTTTGCATTGTCCGTATTGTGTCGCAATGCCATTTGTATGATTTGAAAATCAGTTTTACTTATAGAAATTGTGTTTTTCATTGAACAAACCAAATATTAATTTAATAGAAAAAAAATATGTTATAAGTTTTGGAATTATTTTTATTTACTTAATTAAACTAATCATAAATCTATGTCAACTTTACGGTAGTCCGATTGATAAGCAAATCATCGATAGCTTTATTTTTATTTATTTCTAACATATTTTGAACCTCAACATTCGCCTGTCTTATAAAAAAAAAATAATAAAAAAAATGTTTATTTTCCGGATTCTTTATGAATTATTAAATTTACTTTAATTTTGGTTTTATATAAAATAATTATTAGTTTTATTATTGTTAGAGAAGAGTTGGTCGACTTGAACATAACAAATCCCTACCATCCCTACCTTTCCTTGACCTCCGTATCATTAGAAATCCCGATCACACCTTATCCACTGATTGGTATACGAAACCCACCTATTCTGGCAGACTCCTCAATTATTACTCCCAACATCCGCACCACCAAATAATCAATGTCGCCAAAAATATCATCCACCGTGGCCTATCCCTCTCCGACGCTTGCTTCCATAACACCAACACCCAACGCATCAAAGCAATCCTATTAAAAAACAATTTTCCTCCCCATGTTATCAATAAACTCATCCATCACCATTATAACCCACCCACCCGCACCCGTTCTACACATCCGCCTTCTATCCCTATATACAGATCCTTGCCATATATACCCTCCCTCTCTAATAACATTCAAAAATCCCTAAGTTCCGCTATCCCCAATTTACGCATCGCCTTTAAATCCCACAACAAACTCTCCAATATTTATACCCGTGTTAAAGATCCCATTCCACTAAAACATCGTTCTCAGGTCGTCTATCGCATTCCTTGTTCTACTCCCAACTGCAACTCTTCCTACATCGGCGAAACCAAAAACCTACTTAAAGACCGCATTACCCAACACAAATACTCCATTTCCTCCCACAACCCAACCGCTTCTAAACTCTCTGAACACGCCCTATCCTTTAACCACATTTTTGACTTCGAAAACACGTCGATCCTAGCCTCCGTTCCTAATTATAATAAACGCATCCTCTCAGAAACCATTCACATCAATTTAGATTCCTCTACCGTTAATGCCAAGACCGACTCCCATCACCTATCCCTAACCTACGCCCATATTTTTAATTTACTAAAATAACCTTACATTCTTAATTTATTATGCCTTTTTTTAATTACATTTTGACCATTTGACTTTTACTTTTTATTTTTCTCGAGATCGCCTATATTATATTCTCATCTTATTTTGGCATTTATGCCACTTCTTTCTAATTGTATACAGTTACATATTAACTTTCCTCACTTATTTTCTTTTTCTTTTCATTCTTCATAGTTCATAGATATAATACCACTTTTAATTTTTATTTTTCTCTCAATTTACATTTTTTACGGTCACTTATCCACTGCATCTGCAATTTTCCTTTTTAATTTTATTTAATTTTTAATTTTTAATTTTTCACGCCTTTTACATTATTTACGGTCTCTTACATCCACCGATTCTACCTTTCTCCTTCCCCCTCCTGTGTCATTATTTTTTGGCCGTCAGAGATCGCCTTTATCGCCTCCGCCTGCCCGGTGTAACGGTTTTCTTGCTTACTTGTCTCTGAGCGGCCTAACCTGCAAGTTGTTTTATTCGGTTAGTACACTTTTATCTTATCTCCTTCCTTTTCACATTCACCTTTCTTCGCACCTGTTCTCACACCTACTTTTGGCATCCATCATATGTTAATAGTATAGAGTTCATTCTTATTTAGCCTCATATTTTTCATCTACTGTATTTCTTCACCTACTTTCTATATGTTTATATTAAATTCTCATCTTATTTTGCATTTATGCCACTTCTTTCTAATTGTATACAGTTACATATTAACTTTCCTCACTTTTTTTCCTTTTCTTTTCATTCTTCATAGTTCATAGATATATACCCCTTTTTTTCAATGTTTAATTTTTGAAATTTATCAAGCCTTTCTTTCTATTTATGCTTGTATTATTACACTTTATTCCCCCCTTTTTCTATATTTTATCTTCTTATTTTGTATCTTTCCGTTTACCTCCTCATTTTTCTTTCCCTTTATATTATTGTTTACATTTTATCCCTTTTTGACATGTATTTTTCCTATTTTATATTCTTATTCTTGTATTATTTTATCTGTCACTATTAGAATTTCTGTTCATCATCTACATTTTATTTTTATCCATCACTATTTTAAGTTTATTATTCTGTAACCTGTCTTATATGCATTCTTATTTATCTTATATCTTCTATTCACTATTTCATCATATCTAATTTTATTTCAATAATCTAATTTATTTCCACTCCTGTACCACTTTATATATTCTTGTTGCTGCTACGTTTTTATATATTTCTGTTTTGTTTCTCTTAGCCCTGAAGATGGCCTACATTGTAGGCCAAAACGTCGGCACATAATAAATAAGTTATCCTTATTTTGATGTTTTCATTGACTGCACCCCCAACTATTTTTTCCTTGAATTAGTTTTATTAGATTTAGTAGCAGGAGTGAACAAATTTAAACAAAGATTTTATTGCGATTTAGTCATTCTGTAATCCTATAAAGTTCCTTAAATTCCAACCGGCGTTGAAAATGAACATTTTTCCTTCACCTTTCCCCGCAGGTAGTTTCGGATGTCTGCAACTCTTTTCCAAGATTTTATCCCAATATAATATTTACTGGCTGTTTGCTTGGTTTTTCTTTGTAGATTATTTCTCTTAGCTTTATCCTTTCTTTCTTTATTTATCTTTTCGGAATGGTCAAAATTTTCTTCCACCTCATCATTAATAATTTTTATTTGGCCTTCATCAGAAGATACTTCGGCATCATACATATCACTGTCTAAATACTTATTCTTCACGGTAGTATTGGGCTCATCAATATTATCTTCATTTGTTTTGTTTGGTTTATCAATTCCCCAAACATCAACTGCATCATAACAATTGTCATTGGTAGCTTTCTTATTACCATCATCAAATTTATAATCACACATAGGTTGGTTTTTTATCAAACTCTTCTCCAAATTACTTTTAAGTTTATCCTCTGATAAAAAATCATTAAATTCCATTTTCTCATTACAACACTGGCTATCTCTGGTTTCATCTTCAATTACAATTTTTTTAATTGTTGAATTATCATCATCATCTTCATCATTTGAAAAAGTTAGTTTGGATTTCTTCTTCTCTTTAATAGTTGTTTCCTCGTCAATTTCTTCTTCATCATTGGCAAAAAGTTCATTTGCATTTTTATTAATATCATGGATAGTATAAGCTTCTTCTTCATTAATTTCAAAAGGAATAATAACATTTTCCATATTTTTTATATTGGTATCATGTTGAGCAAAACATAATTCATTTTGTTGATCCACCGTATTTGTTAAGTTTGTAACCTTCTCTTCTTTATGACTCGTTAATTTAACCTCCAAACTCGAAATCCCATCGTCAAATACTTGTTTAATCGAATTAATTATTTCTGTTTTTAACCCAGAAATTTCTGTTCTAAGCCTTTCCTGACCTTTACCCATGTTATTAATCTGTTCTCTTATTTTATTACCCTCTTCACTCATTTTATTCATTTTCTCATTACTCTCTTCTCTCATTTTATCTATTTTCTCATTATTCTCTTTCATTTTCTCATTATTCTCTTCTCTCATGTTATCCATTTTCTTATTATTCTCTTTCATCATTTTATATAACTCAAACATCATGCTTGCTCCAGACGTTTCTACCGCGCTTTCTTTGCCGGCCGCGTGTTGCCCGTTTCCGGCGAATTCCTGATCGGTTCTTAATTCTTTGACACTTTGACTTCCGACGGCGGTCTGTGATTCCCTGACAATTGTTGACTCATTTTCCACTACTTTATGGCACTCTTCTAACATTTTAATTTGACTATTATTCTCCCCTATACTTTCACTCCCATCACCATTTTCAGACATCTTGAATTTAAATTAATATTTTAGACAATAATTAGTTAATCAATAGAGTATAATTAATAAAACCTTTATTTTTATTATTTTTACCGGTTCTACTGTTATTAATAAGTGAATCTTATTCGGATTTATACACGAAACTTAAGGTATAGGTTACGTTGCCGCTGACGCAATTTTATATATGAAAAAATGTTTCTTTACTTATTAATTCTGATTATTATCCCTAATTATCATTGCCTATACGTTGGGCGCCAAATGTTAAGAATTTTAATTTTATTACAGAATTTATTTATTATAAGAGCAAAACAAAACTGAGATCTTTAATCTCCGTGGGCCAATGATAATTACAGTTTGGGATTGGTTGTAACAATTTAAATTAAAACACAATTTTTATATAATAATCACTCACATTTATCTCATCCAATTGTCTTAAAACTTCTTCACCCATAACAGTGACGCCGAATGACACCGATGCTTCTCTTGACACTTGAAAACTGATCCTTACAGCAGACTGTCAGTGGTAAACTAGCTTGTAGAGATTCTATCTTCAGGACATCCAATCTTAAAGTCATGTAACTTAAGTCCTCACTCAGGGCGTTCTTGAAGAGAGCTCACAAACCTGGGAAGGTCTTCTCCTAAGGACCCCACGCTGCAGAATGCTTGAAAGATGGCGGGAGCTTTGCATTGTCCGTATTGTGTCGCAATGCCATTTGTATGATTTGAAAATCAGTTTTACTTATAGAAATTGTGTTTTTCATTGAACAAACCAAATATTAATTTAATAGAAAAAAAATATGTTATAAGTTTTGGAATTATTTTTATTTACTTAATTAAACTAATCATAAATCTATGTCAACTTTACGGTAGTCCGATTGATAAGCAAATCATCGATAGTTTTATTTTTATTTATTTCTAACATATTTTGAACCTCAACAATATATTTATTTTACTTAACTGTCATTTCACCAAGCTCTGTTAATTAATGAATATAAAAATTTTAAATCAAGAAAAATGCAAATGTTTTTTTAAAATTTCTTTATTTTTTTTCTGGTTTGTCACAGATAGTGAAAAATATAGCAATTAATCATTAGTTAGTTGTGTTCTAAATATATAGTGAAGGTGTCTTTTTTGGCTCTTGTATTGAAACTGTTTTGATTTTATAATTTAGGTTGGAGTTGGTTACTGAGCCGAAAATCATTGCTGAAAGCTTCAAAAAACTTGAAAGATATTTGCGGGCAATGTAACCTTCTGTACCCACATGATGTACCATGCATTCTCTCAGCTTGCCTGGTCTCACTAGAACCTGACTCTGCACTGCGGCTGATGCCTGACCAGTTTACTCCTGATGAGAGATTTAGTCAGGCATCGGTGAAGTGTTCTCTGTCCACGCCACAAGATGTTTCTGCCACCCATATTCTTGTTTTTCCGACATCGGCCACCACCCAGGTTCAGTAATCTATTTTTTTATTAAATTGAGTTTTACTGTTTTATCTTTAACCCAAAACGAAACCCATATAACTAAATCTTCAAAAATTTACAGGAGAACAGAATCATCTTTTCTAATTAAATAAAATAATTTTTTCCATTGAACAGTTACCATACCATCCCATTTATCTTTCTGAGAGTCATAATATTGTATTAAAATCTTCAAATTAAAACAAGATTTTATCCTGAATAAATATTAATTTAAAAAGTATTGCATTTATAACATGAGACTAAATATTTAAGACTTTATGTTGCCTATCTTCTTCATTTATGATCTTACATTGTTTTTTAACAGTATTTATTTTCTTTGATTACAGTCCTCACAAACAGCATTCCAAGAGCAGCATATCAATGACCCTGATCTGGGTGATGATGAACTATTTTCAGTACTGAATGATGACATGCCTGAAGGAATGTCGGACTTTCATGATATATTCTCGACTTGGCCAGAGGCCGATGGAACCGGTGGACCAAGGAGCCCAGAGGGTGCCGGTGGCCCAGGAAGAGGAGGAAGGCCCGACTCGCCTAGTCCTACTCCACCACACTCGCATCCACACTCTCCCTATCAACACTCTATCGCCAGAACGGTATGTATTATGGTATTAAAATAAGATAAGATGACTAGGCAATAATTAATTTAAGCTTATGGGTTATCTTATTTAGATCACTAAATTAAAGTGACTAATTCCCAAATAAAATTAATAAACTCCAAACTGGTTGTAATCAACATCAGTTTTATATGACTAAATTAGATAAATCTAATGGTTTATAATGCAATTGGGAAAAACCACAATGCAAAGCCTTATGTTTCAAAATTCCTCCAGTAATACACCCACTTACCGGTCGACGTTTCGCCTATTCAGGCATTATCAAGACAGAAACAAATTGTAAAAAGTATAAACTCGTGCTGTCATATCATATCATGAGAAGAAGGCATTATTCAAGAATTGGCATGAGTGTTTCTGATGTTTTGTTGTTAACCTTTCAGAGTGGTGAGGGCAGTGAAGAAGTAGGAACTGTACTGCAGCAACCTCTGGCCCTCGGCTACCTTGTGTCTACTGCTCCGACAGGGCGGATGCCTCGTTGGTTCTGGTCTGCCTGCCCTCACTTAGAGACTGTAACACCGCCGTTCCTCAAAAATGCTCTCCATCTTCATTCGACTGCTGTATTGGCCAGTTCCGATGAGCTATTACAACAACAGACTGCAGTTGCTGGTCATGCCTTGGACTCTCAGTATACCACTGATGTACTTAGGTATGTTTCAATAGCATAGATAAAGTAGAATTTCAGTTTAGTAACCTTATCTCAGTTGTTGGTCTGAAGTAAAGATGATTTATGAATGACCATTGTCTTGAAGAATGTTTCAGGTTGATCGGAGTCATTAACACTGGCCTAAGGACATATTTCCATTTTCCTTCCTTACCTATTTTTTAAATGCAGTGTTAAGGATGTCTGGTAATGTGGATGATATTTGATTTAAATAGCGTCTGCATGACGTTTATTATTATATACTTTTATTTTGTGATAGTAAATTATAATCAAAACATTAATTTAATTTAGTTTAGCATGCTAGATGGATACTCTAGTTTCCAATCCCAATCTGATAAAGTTGTATGCTTCTCTTCCATATTGTTTCTAATTATGAATTACACAGCTTAAGTGATACTTGTGATTTATCCGGTTTTGTAAATTGAAGAAAAATTAAATAGATTATTTTGTTTTTTGGCACGAATGGCATTTTGTGTGAAGTTTCAGTATGGTGTTTTCTTAAAAAAAAAAAAAATAAAGAAAATCTTATGTTGTAGGCGACTCTTTTAACTTTTACCTTATTACACTAAAATGCTGATAGGTCATTATGTAGCTGAAATAATGAAGAGGAGCTATGGTTTTTATAACTGGCATCAATATTTTGCTTAATCATTGTTAATTTTTTATATTGGTGAATATAAACCAAATAGTTTAACTATCTTGTTGGGTAGAGAGAGGTGATGTTTAGAATTGTGATTACAAGAGCATATAGTTTCTTAAATTATATTTCAAATAAGGATTTTTCAAATTTTATTAAAAGCCCTAAACAAGGTGTTTTTTTCTTGGCCGTGTTGCATATCACTTAAAAACATATGTTTTGAACACAGACCTCTGTGGAATCATTTCTCAATATTGTTTCATAGCTACAATCTGTTAGTAGCTGTGTATTTTTTTGCCGTTTATAAATGTAAACATTTTTAAATTTACTGATTGTACTGTTGTTTGATTTAATTTATGCCTTCAATAACCTTTTTTTGCATTTTCTTTTAACTTAAACTGTAATTTGCTTTATGGTAGATACGTGCTGGAAGGATATAATGCGCTCTCATGGCTGGCTCTCGACTCGAACACACACGATCGCCTCTCGTGCCTGCCAGTCCACATGCAAGTCCTCATGCAGCTGTACCACATGACTGCAGCATTAGCCTAGTCTTAGTACTTACTCTTGTACCTCCTGATTTTATATATATTTATGTATGTGTATGTGTATATATACACTCTATACACTTATAATTTATTTTTTTAACGGATACTGTCATTGATCAAACAAGTTGTTTAAAATGTTTTGTTTTATACAGTTGTATGGCCTAAATATTAGCTGCCTATTTGTTGTTTTATTGTTGTTAATTTTTTTAAAAATTAAAATCTATCGTAAAACGTAATTATAATTGCCTGGCTCATTTTTCGGCCGTCTCCTTTCCTCTCTGCAACAATAAGTGATATTTCTCACTTCCATTCCAGTTATTCATCTAATTTTAGTATGATTAAGAAAATTTTAATCTACTTTACGATTGTACATTTATATATATAAATTTGTAAATATTTTCCCTTCGACCCAAAAAGGAATTTTCGGTATTAGGTTTTTTAGGTTTAATATTTAATATATTAAGTTAAATTGTTATTGATTTCCCTTCCCACTTTGTAAATTAGGTTGTTATCGATTCTTTAAATTATATATATTTATATTGAGTGAAATAGTGACTCCATTTAAATAAAATTATAGATAAATATACATACATACATAGGTATAGGTATATATATTACAATTTAAAGAAGTTTTAAATGTAAATATATTTATATAGGATGATGTAATTATAATTAAATTTAAAAAAATGATTAGATGAATTTTACATTTGCATTAGTAAAATGGTGCATCTGTTTTGTTTACAGCTTGTTTCTGTAAATCATGTATATATTTATATATGTATGATAAGAATTAAATTAATTATGAATTAATATAAATTGGAACTTAAGGACGTCATGCTTAAGTGGTTTCTTCAATGAACCCACTTCAAGACCAAGTAGTTCATTCTAAAGGACTAACAACCAAAGGGTTAAGTAGTTTCTTTCCTATTGTAAATTTTTGTATGTACATAGGCACTATTATATAATGTATTATGTACATTATGGACGAAAAGTATTTTGTAAATACGTACAATATGTTAAGAAAGTAACTTAATGAATAGTATTCAGTTGAAGGATTTTGGAAAAATGTGTAAGTACCAAAGAGCTAATGATGCCAATAAGATGGTATCAGCGGCCATATTGTTAGTTATTCAAGAATATTCAAGCGTTATTCTTTTTATAGAACTCTTTTCATTTTAGTATCATGACGAAAGATTTGTTCTTTATATGTACATATAGGCATGAAGTTTTTATGAATAAAGTTCCATTAGATCAGATTCATTTAACATTTGTATTATAAATATAAAGAAATTGTTATATGTTATTTATTATGTAGTGTAGGAACATATATATTTGAAGGTATAACATATATATTTATATGTTGTACATAATGAGGAAATTGAAGCTCTGGGGGCCACTACCTTAAAGAAATAAAAAATGTAATTGACTAATTTTGAAATTTTATGAAGAAATGGAAATAGCAGAAGAAAGCCAATCGGTCAATTTGGTTGTGGGCACGCATAAAGTGTCAATTAATTCTTCTATAATCACATATCCCCACTCCCATTTCCAAACCCCTAGTGCTGACCTATAACTATTTTTGTACAGTCTCTGGTTGTAGGATGTGTATTTGTACAGTCAATGAATAAAGATTCTTTTTTTAAAAAATGAAAGATCATATTTTTATTTATTTCTTTTTCTTTAATTATTTCTTTTGTTGAAGAACCATTACCAATTGTTTTTGTATTACAAAAAAATTAAAGAAAAAAAAAAGTATAACTGACTAATTATAGAAAGAGAGTACAAAACATGACTGCTGCATGTATCGTTCAATTATGTATGTACATTTTATATTTACTGTTAGTAGATAATGTTAGCATTATTGAAAAAAGTTGTAAAGTTGGTCTTTTAACATATGTAGGGAAATATAATAGCCCAAGAGTGAAAGGGAATTATCAAGAAAAAATATATTGTTTTTCTTGGTTTTTATATTTTAGTTTTTCTACAGTTTATCTCCTTTATTGTACTGGTTTTTTTATTCTGTTTCATCTATAAGTCTTTTTGTGGTCCAAATAGTTTTTATTTATTATTATTTTTTTTACAAAATTGTGAAACTCATAGCAGCGGTATGTAAACATTCAGATATTTTTAAATATATAATTTTGAAAGAGATTATATGTTTTTTTATCAAGTATTTTTCCCTATTTTAAGATGTTTATTTGGGCTTAAATTGTCTTTTACAAGTTCATTTTGATAACCGATATCAATCAAACTTTCTGCTATTAATGATTCTTACTAATACAAAACATTTGTCTACTTTGAGACTAAGGTAGCTTAAAATATTGTGCACTGTATACTTTCTAAACTTAAAGAGTATGATTAAAATCCTAGGTTTGCACCCTCAATCTTTTCATAAAAAAGCTATTGAACTGTCCTTTATCCATTAGAACAAGTATTCATCCCAAGGGAAAAACATACACATGGATTTCTTTGCTTTTGCTCCAGTAGGAAAAAGGTTATTGTTAAAAAAAGAAGGCCTTATGAGGGTTTATTTTCTACATAATGAGTTGTTTTTTCGCATTTCAATGTTATTCATTTAAACTATATTACTGTTCCTTTGATTTTGTTTATATAATAAACCTTCGAATACAACTCACCACCTTATCTATTCTAGCAGCACACTATAGTTATCTAAGAGTAACTAACTGCATTTAATTAAACTAACATTCTTAATCATTAGAGTTGTTCAAGTTATTACTGCTTCAATTTAATATATAATGATTTAAATTTTTTATGACTTCTGTTTAATACAATTACTCAAGAGACAAACAAAACTCAAGGGATACTTTTTATTACTGCTGCTTTTTTAAGATAATAACTGGATTTCAAGAGACCTGTTCCTATTCAGTGAAGGTCAGGCTATAACTGTAATTTAAGTTATTACTGCTCAACGCACAACTTCCCCATACCAGTAGAAGTCATAAACAATAATAATTTAAAATGTTACTGAATCGAAATAAGTTATTTTGCATGATATCTGGTAGTAAGCTGTTGTATGGCTCCTGATTTTTTAAGGTGCGGGTGCTCCGAAGTTGTATTAACAGATTTACTAATATATTACTAAATTTCCAAAATAGGACAATCCAAAATTGTATTTAATCTGAAAAATCTAATGCATTAAAAAAAATACTATAATGTATCTTGCTATAAGATAATCAAAGAATAGTCCTTTAACTAGCCTGTTTAATTAACAGCTGCTTATTGAACTTAAGTTAATCAAGTGGTCAAATCAGCTTTAGATTTTTAGACACTTAATGTTCATGAAGCCTCCTTTAATTCACCTGGCCCCATGTAATAAACGGGGGTTTCGTCTTTTCCACAACTGCTATTGTGTACAGGATGATCCATTTGCCAGACATAAATCCTACACCACAAAGCAATCATTCTGATCAATTTATAATCAGGTAAGAGTCATTTACAAAGAGACGAATATTTAATTTTCTTAATTGAGACAATGGTGGCTGAGGTCGCTGGTTGGAATCCGGCTTGAGCGATTTATTTCTCTGTCTTACAGGATTAGGAAAGGGCCTCTTTTTTCGGTGCCATACTAAGTCCTCCTAACCTTGGTAATTACATTAGCAAGCTGTTCACCGTTTTAGGCTAATCTTAATAGTTGTTCGGCTAGGCTTATTCCTGCCCATTCGCGAATGTTTAGCCATGTCAAATGCTTGTTTCCAATCCCTTTGGAGCTTTGCAGATTTTCTTTCGTTATAAAGAAGACAAGATAGAGGTACCAAACCGCAGTACGGTCTGGTAGTGCTGATCTAAACTGAGATTATAAGTAAATTTTGAATGATACTATAAAATATGTTATTCTCTAACAGCGATATTAGTATTATTTTTAATTTAATGAGTCAAGGAAAATTAAGCATTGCTTTTTAAAAATGTTTGACAAATTTTTTAAATTATTTGTGTCATTATGATGGCTCAGGTGAAGCTTTCGGAAGCACGTCTCAGTATCCAAAATTTTGAAGGCGTAAACTTTGAAGTAAAGGCCTATTTTAAGATTAAATACAAATATTTATTAACGTATTTAATCTTAATTTAGTTAATAAATCAGTTAACGATATGAGTTAATAAAATCTATTGGCTAATGCATTATCGCACAACTAAATTGTTGATGGAACGGGGGGGGGGAGTAAAGAACGAGCATCAAATTTAAGATTGCACTCCCCTGACAAAAACCTAGTTCCTACCATTATTTCAGATTATCTTTTCTATATAGATCCCGATAAATATTTCAGCAGTAGAATACAAATATTCGTTTTCTCTTAGAGAGTGAAAGAAATATATAGTCGGTGGTATCGATACTCAGGCTACTAGTATCGATACTTTACTAACATCAATCGTTGCCTTACTTCTCTATCTGCTTATTATAAATATATATTATTTTATTATAACTAATTTAAATGCATGGTTAGTATTCCCTATTTATACAAAAATTATCAATATTTTCGTATTAAAAAGAAACATCGATATATACATCTTGGGATTTTGGCGCCCTTCTTTAAGTGGCATTCAGGTGAGCTCCCCATTTTCTCTCTGCTAGATAGGGCTCTGCATAGAAGTAAGTAATATATAAATAATAGCAACATTCGCTTTAAACACAGTAGATCCAATTAAATATGGAATATATTTTTTTTATCATCTAGAATGTCCTTTTTTAATAATATAGCATTAATAAGAAAAGGAAAGGATATATTATGATATGTACATCATTTCAATAGAATCCTCTCGCTGAGCATTTTTTTTAGAATTCCCCCTGGATATAAGTTTAGGATATGCAATTTGGATATAGAAAAATTAGATGACCTGTATTAGAGTTAACATTCAATGAATATGGACTTGATTTATCCATTTTGTGGATAATTTTAGCTAAAACACATACTTATAGTACTAACTATTGATGGCATCACAAGATATAATTTCATAAATATATCACAATGAACCAAAACATAGGCCAGTAATTTAAATTCATTCTTTACCTTAACCATTAGATAATATATAAATTTGTATTAATTTTTTTCTCAATATCGAGATAAGTTGGCATCCTCCTCAGCCATAATAGATTAGTTATAATTTAAATACCCAGGTTCATTATTTTAATTACTAAATGTTTTCATGTTGCATTACTATAATAAGATCCTCTTAAGATTAATGCTTGGTAACTTACTAATGTTGATTGATTGAATATAAGTACAATTAAAAATACTGGTTTTAGATTAATTTATGGAAAGAAGAAATGAGACAATAGTAAAAAACTGCCTTATTGGAACAGTTAACAGAAGGGGTGGAAATATATTACTGTTTATAATATCTTTTTATTTATTTTAATTTATTTAATTGTTATATGATATATTTTTTTAAAATATTTTATTTGAAAAGAAAAGATATGGTCAGGACCGGGACTCAAACACCGGTTTTTCACCTCTCCGTGGTGACGCCTCAACCATCCCGGCCAGCCTTATCTTTTTATTTATTTTGTACAAAGCCAGGTGTAGAAAAAAAATTAGCAAGAACAGGGATGTTCTTAACTATTAATAATGAACGTAGTAACCCAACAGACTACAAGATAGTGTGAGCTGGGCTGTATTTTGATGCACTATCACTTATTGATCACTTTGTTCTAGCCTTTTGAAAGGTGAGCTCTTTTGGACTGTTATAAGATTTGCTCTTTTGTCTTTTTAAATCTTGATGATTCATGCATTGCAGAAACATTGACTGGTTAGTTTTTACTTAAGGTAGATTTTGATAACTAAATAAATGGTGTGCTGATTCTTATGAATTGGGGAACATAATAATCAAATAATTAAAAAAATGTATTTAATAAACGAGACACAAACACTTAGCATATATGTATATATATTTATGCTAATAAAATAAATTAAATTAATCAACACTTATTAAAGTTATGGAATCATATACAAGGAGCGATTCATTAATATGATTTATTTAACATTAAATGATAGGTTTTCACAGCCATGCAGGCACCATTACTAGAGTAAAAAAATAATTAATTTTTACAATGAAACATATACAGAATCTGCCAACATAATGAAAGTGCAGTTATTAAAGGATTATAAATCTGAATGTTAAGTACAGTGTTTGAGATCTGAATAAATAGTAAGAAATCTTTAACAAAAAGCATCAAAGGTGCCAAAGTAAAATATGAAAGCTAGAGGGAATAAAGCTGAGTTGGTTTTTACAATCCAAATACTGCTCCACCCTTCCTGAAGTCAGCATTTCCAAAGATTTTGCTTCCGTTCTTAGCAATGGCACAAACTACAGATCCACGCTCTTCGTATCTCCTTGTTTTGTGACCCAGCTTCTCCAATCCAGCTATTACTTGCTGTAACATTTAATTATATATAAAAAAATTTACTTTCTAATTTAATGGATTGAATTATTTAATTTGTAATAAAAGCCTTAGTTGGGAAACTTTTTTTTGATGTGTTGAGTTCTATTTTCACTTTACATTTTATTTTTATTACTTAAATGTTGAGCTAAGTATTATTTAGAATGCATACCATGTGTGTATGTATATATATATATATATATATATATATATATATATATATATATATATATATATATATATATATATATATATATATATATTTTATAATTATATTAAATATAATTAATATATTTCAGAATAAACAATTTATTAGATGTAATAATAATATAAATAAAGAGATAAAGGTTACCTGAAGGACTCCATATTCATAGCTGACTTCCATTGGAGCCAATTGATGGTGAATTCTACTGGCATCGACTGCTTGTTTGACATCTTCCCCAAACCATAGATTTCTCATAATTACCTTAAAATTAGGAAAAATAAATGCAGTTTTAGTTTGGATATTCATTCTACTTACTGTCGGTAAGCCTGAACTACCGCATTCAGTTATGAGATGTATCATTTTTACTAAACCTAAGCTTGATTTAATACTTTTAATTATTTAAAGTAAAATTGATTATAAACAATTGTGAAAGTAAAAATTAATACTTATTAATTCTCATACATTTGTAAATTAATATTTATATTATCTTTGCTTCTGCAATGAATGGAGTATTAAGAGAGCCTTTTACTGGTTTGAAATAACTATATATGTAATTTAAATATGTGTATATATATATATATATATACATATATACACATATTTAAATTTAAGTTATTGGAACTTACCCAGGCAACAACTGTAGTGATTTTAGTGCCTCCTGAAGCACCAACGACAAGCTTCACTTCGTTATCTGCACCGACCACTATGGTTGGACAGGCTGAGGACAATGGTCTTTTTCCTGGCTGCATGAAGTTATTTGGAGATGGTGGGAGTTGAAAATAGTTCACTACACCAGGAATAGAAAAGTCATCCATCACACTGTTCAATACAATACCAGTTCCAGGAGATGTCACACCTGCTCCAAAGCTATTAAAAACATAAGGTATTATTATTAAATCTTGTTTCTCATATTGAAAATAATTTTCCTATTTGATTTAAATACAATAAGTAAATAGGAGGTGATTGAATGTGAGATATACAAAAATAATAACAATGCATGTATTATTGTCTTAATATGTTCTGATATATTATACCATACAGTATCCTACCTGTGCTACTCTTCATATATATAAATTTTCACTACAAAACACAGTATTCCCGACTTCTTGGAAAAACCCTTAGTCCATCCTATAAACAAAGCCTCTACCCCAGTATCTCCCAAAGACTATCAGCCGATCTTCATACTTACCAACCTTTCCAAACATCTCGAATTGTCCAGTCTCAAACATCAAATTTTCTCGAACAGTCCAAACTATTTGATCCACTTCAATCAGGCTTTCGTCCTGGTTTCTTTATACAATCTGCCCTTACCAATATCTCCACTGACATACATACAGCCATGGACAACAAATAACTAACTGTGCTAATCCTACTTAGCTTTTCTAAAACTTTCGATTCCTTGGACCATTCTATCCCTTTTGCCAAACTAAAGTCATTGTTCTTTTCCAACAACTCTATTCTATGGTTCCAATCTTTCCTCTCTACAGGTTTCAAGCAGTTTCCATGCCCAATTTCCTCACTCTATCCTCAGGTGTGGCACAGGGCTCAAGCATCTCTCCTCTCCTATTCAACTGTTACATCAACGATCTTACTAAATCTGTTCACTGTTCCTACCATCTATATGTCGACGACTTCCAAATCTATTTATCCTTTCCTTCTTCTGAGCTATTATTTGTGTTTGCCAGTATTCAGCCAGACCTAACCACCCCTGGATAGGATCAGTGAGTGCCTGGGCAAAGCTAAACAAACTGGAATACAATGCAATGAAAACTCAGGCCATTGTTTTAGGTTCCAGCTCCCTCCTTACAGCTATCCCCACCCTCCCAACATTAATCCTAAGCGACCACACCATCAGTTTCAACTCCTCTGTTAAAAATCTAGACATTACTATTGACCAAAACCTTTCCTGGAAACCCCATATCACCCAAATATCCCATTGGTCAATTTGTTCCCTGAAATTATTCCATCAATATCAACATCTCCTTACACAATCTACCCATAAGCTTCTAGTATCATCCCTCATCTTCCCACACTTTGACTACTGTAGTGTGGTATACGGGGGCCTTTCGAAAATGCTTGATGGCCGTTTAAAGCTAATAATGAACTACGCTCTAAGATTTGTCCTTGGTACTCCGAGGCGATCCCAGGTATCACATCACTATGATGAGTTAAAGTGGCTCTTCTGTCCCATTCGTAGACAATGTTTCCTTAGTGCTTTTCTATACCAGTCCATTAACTTGCAACACCCTTCATATATCTACAGTCTCCTCCATTTCAGATCCTCAGTCCAGCACAACAAAACAAGATCTTGCCTTTCTGATCTCTATGCACGTTCCCTCAGAACCAAAGCATTCGAGCATTCCTTCCTTGCCCGCTCCACCACTGTGTGGAACTCAATCTCAATCCCTCAATCTCAAGGAGGGCCTTTCATCTGCCATGCTTCTTCACTGGCTTCATTCAAATTCTTGCTTTTCAAACATCGCAAAAAGATGCTCTCTAAGCAGGTCAATCATCTGCTTAAATAAATTAGTATTGAATAATCAATTTTGTTGTTTCCGTGTTTTGTTTATTTTTCCCAAATAAGATATAGACTATGTAAATACTCTATTACATGTTATCCCAGTCACTTATTTTATTTAGTAATTTTGTTATTAAATATTTTATTAGTTTTGTTTATAATTATTTTATTGGTATTAATATATTTATTTTCGACAATTAGTTAAAATCCTGCCAAGTTTCTTACATTTTAGTTATTACATTTTTGTCACTTTTAATTACTTCATGATTTGTATTATTATGTAGCCTTCTGGCCAGATGTATATTATGTTTATTTTTTTTTGTTCATGATTGTTATTCTAAAGGGACTTGGTCCCAGAATAAAGTTTGTTTTCTAAAAAAAAAATAATAAAAATTACATTGGATACAAAAAAATTGGCAGAAAAATTAGTGGAGATCTGGAAGGTGGAGTACCTTGACAAACTCCTATTCCCACCTATTCTAGTTTATTTGAGTATCACAGCATGAACTGTTGATGCTTTAACCATTTATTTATTAACTTAAATGAGAGACATCAAGACTTTTTTTAAATTTTATATATATATATATATATATATATATATATATATATATATACACACACACACACAATATTATTGATTTGTGTAACATTGGTACTTCTTGTAAATTACAATATTATGTACTTAATGTATATTCAAGTTTTTAAATATACAATATTTATATAATATTAAATGTAATGTAAAATATAATTAATGATGCCAGATGAGTGGTAAAGTGAAAAATGAGTGTATCATTGATATATTTTTCCTTGGTCCCAGAAAACCTGATCTTTCAAATCTCACAATTCTCTATGTTGATTCAAAAGGGTGTTAAGTTGTGGAAACATCTTTATATCCCTATAGGAGTTGTATTATCTTATAAATAAATAAATAATCAGTAAAAAAATAAAATGAATATCAGTAAATAATCTTTGCATTACTTGTTCTTTAAATTTCTAAGATTGGAAAAATAGATATCTTTAATTTTATTAACTTTCTATTAAAATTTAAAACAGATATCACTATTTTTTAATAAGTTACTCACTATAGATTAATTGTGGATGTTACTGAGACTGCGTCTCCATCTTTGGAGAGAACAGAAATGTGGGCAGTACCATGATCTTCTTTGTTGTAGAATACTGCACCATAGTAGTTCGGATCATTGTATGTTCTTGTGTCATTTATTCTGAGACGAGTTTTCATTGCATACTGAGAAGATGTTAAATTATGTACCAACTAAAATAAAATAAAAAATCTATTTTTAGAAATTCTATTCTGATTGGAAGGTCATTCATTGCTTATAACAGTGACTGTCGATTATCTTAGTTATATTTCCTGTTATATTAATATGTTAATGATTATATTAACACATTAATATATCAATAAGTAAATCTATTTACTTATTATCAATTCTAAGAACATATCAATAAGCAAATATGTTGATGGAATCATCTATTCACTAAAATAGAGCCAAAAACTCAAAAAGAAACACTATTATTTATTATAATGCAATTGGGAAAAACCACAATGCAAAGCCTTATGTTTCAAAAAATACACCTACTTACCAGTCGACGTTTCGCCTATTCAGGCATTATCAAGACACCAAAATCCCATGGATTTTGGTGTCTTGATAATGCCTGAATAGGCGAAACGTCGACTGGTAAGTAGGTGTATTTTTTGAAACATAAGGCTTTGCATTGTGGTTTTTCCCAATTGCATTATAAGGAATCATCTATTATTTAAAACTAAATATCAATCAATTTCCTGATTGTTTTATGAGAAAGCTATTTTTTTAAAAATAAAACAATATTAAAAATGACGAAATTAAATTTATGGATTAATTAAAATATGTTTAAAAACAAATTATATTCTCTTTCAAGCAAGCTAATGAAAGGGTATTGTTTTTTCACTGAGACAATACTTTGCATTAAATGTTCAACAGATGGAGCATAATTCAATAATGTTAAATTTATGCTTAGGAGCGGATTAGCTCAGTGGTAGAGCACTGAGTTGCCATGCTGGAAATCCTGGTTCAAATCCCGCTGCAGGCCAAGACTTTTATTTAGTCTTTTTGCAGCGGGAGATGGATCATATAAGGATCTAGGACCCTCCTGGGGCTCACCCACCCTCTATAAAATGTTATTAAAATAGGGTCCCTGAAATAAGGGGGGAAAATCTGACGGTTGAGCATGACCGAGGACAAGTCACCTCCTTGCAGAACCGTTGTCCAGGAAACAGTACAGTCTCTATCATGTACTGAACTCCAGACTCGTTCATGGGTTGTAGTGGTACAGGTTTTTTTTTTTTAATTTATGTTTAAAAATTTATTAGTCCTCAAAGGTGTAGTTACATAGTTTCAAATAAATGGATTTCAGAATAATATTGAAAACAAGCAGCTTTAAATTGTCACATTACAACAAGATTCATTAACAGATAAAAGGTTCTGTTTAGGAGTCTACATAGTTATATGTATTATCAGCTTAAACATTATTCTTAAGTTCTATATAGTATAATGATTAAGTCTCTTACCTGTGAAGTGTTTACAAACTTAGGATCACCTAACTCAGTTCTTCTAGCAAAAGCGAATTTGATTGCTTCTACCATCCTATGAACTGTTAATATCTCTTCTTCTAAATTAGCTGGCTTCGACATGTTGTAACCATCAAGGATAGACAGAATATAAGTTACCAAAGGCCCAGATCCAGGAGGTGGTGCTGAGTAGACTTTTTCACCTCCTTTAAGTGTAATACCGACTGGATCCACCCAATCAGCTCTGAAAGAATCAATTACTTCCATGCAAATTATTACATAAAACTTATCTAATGAATTACTGCAATTACTTTTATTATAATTATTACGATAAAACTTTATGGATGTAGCATGATCATACAATCAGGTTCATCCAAAAAATAGCCCAGCCGAGTATTTAAAATTTTGAGTATTATGTATATCAAAATTTAAAAAATAGAGATGAGTCTTCCCTCCTCTAAGGGTTGGCTCTTTTGATTGCTGGGCTCAATTTAAATATCAAAAAAATATTTAACATTTTATAATTTTTTATAATTATTGGTCAATTTTTTGATTTTTAAATATTTTTATTTTTAAAGAGAAAAGATAGGCCCTCGGCCGGGATTGGATTCCGGAACCTTTGTCTTTCCGTGACAGCACTCTACCAATTGAGCCACCAAGGCCGCCTGCCGGCAGAGGACAAATCTTTTCTCTTATCCGATCCCATGTCCTCGTGTTCTCTCAATTTTTGCGATGAATACACTAGAACGAAGTTCTTTGAACATTAATTTAATTTTAGGATCTTATTCGGATATTATTAATGTTCAAAGAACTTCGTTCTAGTGTATTCATCGCAAAAATTGGGAGAACATGAGGACATGGGATCGGATAAGAGAAAAGATTTGTCCTCTGCCGGCAGGCGGCCTTGGTGGCTCAATTGGTAGAGCGCTGTCACGGAAAGACAAAGGTTCCGGAATCCAATCCCGGCCGAGGGCCTATCTTTTCTCTTTAAAAATAAAAATATTTAACATTTTCTTTCAGAAAATCAACTAGTCATTTTTATTAATTTGGAACCTAACTCTTACATACATTATTGCTATAAAATTATTAAACTTAACTGCTAAAATGACTTCTAGTAACTCACTTATAGTTGTTAAGATCTTCTTTTGTAACAAGTCCTCCCAGAGCCTCAATATCTTCAGCTATCAGAGATGTAAGTGATCCGTTGTGAATTGCATTACCTCCTTCGATCATGATTGTTCGAAGAGTGTCACAGATCTTTTTTGGTTTGATAACAGTTCCCCTTCGATAAAATTGCTTTGTATCAGGATCCACGAACATTTGACTAAAAAATAAAAAATGTTAGTGTGTCACCCATTAAACTCTTAGTTTACACCCATGAAAAGCTTTTAGAAGCCTAGATATTTTAGGAGAATTGCGTTTTATCACGTTTTAAAAATCATGAATTTGGGATTCAGCGGACATCTGTAGAGAATGAACAAATAAAGATAAAATATTTGACTACTTTTGGAAAATGAATACTACCAAGTGTAGTAAAGAATTAAACAAAGATTTTGAAAAGCGAAACATTACAGAGTCTCACATGCTATAAGGAATTGAATTTGGAAATGAATAACTGTAAGCATTTCGGGATAAAAAAAGGCTACAGAAGGCTTGACAGAGAATCAAAAGAACCATGCTAGTGAACTCGTGAAAGAATATTGGAGACAGAGAAAACTCCAGCAGAGGAGGAAAGGCAGCTAGCAAAATAAATTAAATATCTACAAATTAGTTGTATTTAAATTTATAATCATTGGGGTGAATATCCTGGATACCATTGGATATATCACATCCTCCATTTGTAAATGGATGACAGTATATATATATTTAAATCTTGAGTTTCAGTCTTTTATTTCTTTATTAATTTTTCAGGCGACGTTTCGAGACTGGTTAGTCTCATATTCATGCCCTGACAGTGAACAAATGAGCTTTTTAGTAAAAAACATCAAACAGCACACTAAAATAGATGTAAAATGACCTGTGTAAGATAGGGTGTACTTACATGTTCTAAAGAATGAATCAGTTTTTCATTAATCTGTTGCCTCTTAAAACAGCATAAATTGTTTGTATTGTAATTGCTGTGATCAATGAACAAGTAATCCATTTTTTAGGAACAGCAGTTTATTTAATTGTTGAATCATATTAGATTATTGTTATTTTTATATATTATGAATTGATTAAATTTGCATAACACGAGCTAAGACCCTGAACATCCGATTTTTTGTTTACAGCGGGATTTCTATATTGCTCTATAGTTATCATCTCCTTTATATTCTATTATATTCTATTTTTCAACAGATTAATGAAAAACTGATTCATTCTTTAGAACATGTAAGTACACCCTATCTTACACAGGTCATTTTACATCTATTTTAGTGTGCTGTTTGATGTTTTTTACTAAAAAGCTCATTTGTTCACTGTCAGGGCATGAATATGAGACTAACCAGTCTCGGAACGTCGCCTGAAAAATTAATAAAGAAATAAAAGACTGAAACTCAAGATTTAAATATTATATTATTTCCATAACAGTCAAGAAAAGTAAAAAACCAATATATATATACATATAACAACTGAGCAATTGAACACCAAGAGCAATTTGAATGATTATTCAATTGTTCCATCGCTATGCAGGCAGGGGTACCACACTAGCAGCGATTAAAAAAGAAGGTTTTTTTTATGTATAATCTAAAGTATTAAAATTGTACTGGAATTTTTCACATGTATTTAGTCTAACAAGACTTTCTTTTTCACGTTAGTTAGTTTTTATGACAAATCTCTGTATTAATTACTTAATGCACTCTGTTTTAGTTTTTATTTGAACAGTGAGCTCTCTTTCCAAATGCCTGTTATTATTTGTCTAAATTTATTTTTAAAGAAATATATTTTCAGATGTCTTATTTATAAAAAAAAAAAAAATACCAAGAGTTATCATCTCTTCATTTAATTTTTGATTGATTACCTGAAAACTGGATCTTCGGCAATAGAGGGCCTGAAGGTAAGCGATTCATATTGAGGCTGAGAGAGAATGTAGCCTTCTGCACAAAGCTTGACAGTTGGTTCGACCAGTTTAGGCCATTCCAATTTGCCAAACCTTTTCCATGCTTCGTAATAACCACGCAGCTCCCCTGGTACACCTATGGCTAGGCCACCTATGAAAAATATTTCAATCAGTAAATAAAAGAGGACTTTGTTTACCTCTCTTTTTTCAAAATATTTTTATTTCTATCCAAATAACTTTATTAATAATTATGAACAAAATGATCAAAATATTTTTTGGTCATTAAATGTAAAAGATATCTTATCTATAATCATTCCAAACTTATATTAATCATAAAAATCCGAGGGATGGCACTGTTGGGTGTGGGATACTCCAACCATACTTCTTTCCTGCCTCCACTAGAAATCTTGTAATTCTTTCAACTCTATGTGCACTTCTTGATCTTGTTCGTCACATTGTGAAATTAACGGTGTTTTAGATTTTAAAATAAAAGGACAAGAAAGTGATGTGGGATATGATGTAATTGTGTTTTAAGTCTTTAAAAATGTTCTCTTATCCTGTCCATGATATTTGAATTGAATCTAGTTGAGAAAGATGGTCAGAAGAAATCTGGAACATTTTTGACAACTTGGAATAAGAAGAACTTGAGAAGAGAAGATTGTGGCGTCTCAAATTTGGAAGAGTGAATGAATGGTATTTTATCCATCTATCATAGAGTTGTTAGTTCAAGCCATTCCTCAGGAGTGTGGACATTTTATAACATGATGTGATCAAAGTCGATGGGATTCACCACACCGATTACGACAAGATATGCCAGAATAATAATTTTAATAAAAATTGCACATTACATTTAATATCTAGTCTGTTCTCTCAAATCTCTATAATTTGTTTCAATCTTGCAAGTTTCTCTTTGATTAAACTGTAATTGATCTTTTGGTGGATCACACAAATAAAGAAATTGGGTGACAGTGAAATGCCTATGACGTGCTTTTATCATATAAAAGATTTATTGAAACATTATAGAGGGAAAGACCGAAAAACAATAAAGACAGAAATTAACTGCCAGAGAGCGTTCTGCAACGGCCATCTCTCATATAAATCGTATCAGTGTTTGTAGTATGAGGAAAACGACCTTCTTACATATTTTCATGAAATTATTTTTTCTCATTATCAATATTTCTTTTTTTCAAACTTACAGCTCGGTGATTACTCTAACATCAGAAAGAAACTTACCTGAGTTTAGAAAACTTAACTACTTGCTTTAAATTTTTTATAGTCATTTTATCATTAAAATTGACTTTTAGTTCATTTCCCCAATCATTTGGTTTTTAAGCATAACTAAAATTGTATACACATTTTCATCCTGTTTAAGTGTTACTATGTGCTTCAGTTGATTTACTATAAGCAATATTTTATCACACATCCAAAATATAGGCAAATAAAATTATTTAAGTTTGTAATTATTTTAATTCTAGGGATGAAAAGAGGAGAATTTAAATAAAGTGATTTTGTTTGTAGGATGGAGGAGAATAGTTTTTCAAATACCTTATAAATTAATAAAAACACTCGACAGATGCCTTATTAATAACATGATTACACAATTAGATTATTTATGATTGCAAGACCAACTTGTTTATTTTTCATTTTTTACTGAAAGAATAATGATTCATTTTAGTTATTGTATGACTGATTTTTATTTCTTAAGTATAACTCTCAGAAGTTTAAGCAATCTGAGTAGCATATATATATATATATATATATATATATATATATATATATATATATATATATATATATATATATATGTATAAGGTTTAACCAAATAAAAAAAAATATGCCAACTCAAAAATGTAAAAATAATTCATATATGTTTTTTAAAAAGAAAATTGAAAATTTACTTTTTGAGTTGTGCCTCATTTATATTGGGACAAGTTTTCACTTTGTTCTATAAGACAAAATATTTTTGTATTCAGTACTTGTAATTATTTTATGTTATAATCTAATTATCTCAGACCTGAAAGTTAAAATACTACTTTCAATTTTAGATTAAATCATTAGAATTATAGTTATTGAAATGACATTTTTAAAATTTCTGTTTATTTTATTTTTAACCATAAAAACTTGTGCTATTTTTTATTTATTTGTTTTTTGCAGTGTACCTGAAAATGCATTTAACCAACAACGGAAAAATTGACAAGGAAAATCATCCTAATTAATTAAAGATAAAGTAGAAAATTATATCTTAAACTGAATTAAAAAAAAATTTAAAACATGGCCAGCCAATCTACATTTAAGTGAGTTTTTACAGACCTTATTAACCATATTTATTATTCATGTTAGAGAGGAAAATAGTTGATTGGATGATATAATGGAGGATGGAGATATTTGGGGGGTGTAGTAAAAAAAAACCGTATACATCTTGACTTATTTGGTGTTTTTTTGACTGTACCCCCCAACTATCTCCATCCTCCATATTTATTATGACTTTTTTTAATTGTTATTAAATAAATCCATTGGATAATGATTACAATAGATAGATGTACTAAATACAATTATAATTCTGTAAAATATAATTGGTTATATTAGAATTATAACAATAAAGCTATTGTTATAATTTTAATTTATCGTTATGTCTTCCTTCTAAGTAATTTAATTTTTTTGGATGTATTTTTTAATATTTTCTTCTTTTTGTTTATTTTAACTTCCAATTTATAAATTTATACATCTATAAGATGAAGTTTATAGTTGAATATTAACATTATCATTATACAAGTTAGTAATTCACTATTCCTTCTAGAATGTTCTGTTTTGTCCAGAATTAATATTGTAGAACATTAAATTGAAAAAAAAGTTTTTTTGGTTGAGTAAAATGGTTTGGTATTAAAAATAATAAACTAAAACGTAAGTAGTTAATTTTTTACTCTCTTATGATAAAATTATTCACATTATAAAAGTATTTATTTTTTTAATATGTTGATTTTTAAGGATTAGATATTGACCAGTATATAGAACAAAATATATTTTCAGTTCAATTATTATAAATTACTGAAAATGAACCTAAGAGTGTAATGTTATTCATAAGAAATCAATTTACATAGCTGTATATATGTTACTCAGATGTCCTTGGCTAGAAACTTCCTTCAATACAAACCTGTCCTTGATTGTTGTTGATCACCAGAGAACATCTTCAAGTTGGCCGCGGCTGGGGCCGTTTCCCTCGCAATGAGACTGTACGGTTTTCCTTTCATGAACAAAGTCATGATAAATCCACCACCCAGTCCCATGCTCTGGGAATTGACAAGACCATTGCAGAATAAGGCACCAATAGCTGCATCAACAGCACTTCCACCCATCGCTAGTAAATCACTGAAATTCCATTTCCCATAAGCATTCATTTGCATTATTTTAAAAGAAACATGTTTAGGCAGAAATTATACTTAGGCCCATTAAACATTTCATTTTAAATTAGAAATGTTTTAAACAATTGCTAGTGAGACAAATTTAATAGAATTGTTTTTCTCAGTTTAGATTTAATTATTAATATAATGTGTCACTAAATTTCTCATAATGAATTAATAACTGATATTTAAACATAAACCAAACCTAAGGTGAATATCGGGAAAAATAAAAAACCAGTGTACAAAAAAAAAATTAACTTTATTATAAAAAAATTATAAAGTATATAACACATTTAATTTAGTCTTCATGTATAACCTTAGGAATAAAAAAACTTATCCTAGACTAGATACATGGAATCACAATTCAATGCATCAAAACATAGGAAATAAATTTACCTAAAATCAAGAGGTAAATGTACTATAGAATGTCCAAATAATTCCATATCACAAAACCTTGGATGCAAGTCCCTTCAATACAACAAAATTTCATTAGTTCTTCACAGCCTGTATTTTCTTTTTGTTGGCTTCGGTGTTCTGCATCTTGGTCACTATTTTTCTGGAGTGTCCGCAGGGATCATTGTGATTGGTGTGCTCGCTGACCTCCTTCTTGGTCCTCTGCTTTCCGCTGTTTCCACAATAGAGCTGTTTGTCGTGATCGAAGTTGTAGTGCTCGTATTGATCGAAGTGGTTTTCAGACATGTTTTTGAGAGATCAAACGTCAAGACTTCAAAGGCTAACAAGAAGCGATTTTGAGAACTTCACCGAACGATAGTTGAAAAACGACTGCCCTCTTGTTGGTTGCTACCTAGATACACAGCTGTGGAGGCGAAGGCGCATGCGCGATATCAAGGCCAACTGACGACACGGGACATGTTTTGGTTCCATCTTATTGATATTTACTGTTTACCACTGTCACAAAAGGAAGTTGAATTCACTTTATGATCTTGTCTGGGGAAAGCAAGGAAATAATTTACTGAAGGTTTTCGTATCAAGTAGTTTTTATGTGAGGCGACGTATTGATTATTTTAACATAATTGTCAATTAAGAGTTAAAAATAACTTAAACGCACCTAAATGTTGTCTGTTTATATTTTTAAACTTCGTAATATTTTTATATCAGTTATCTAGTTATGAAATACATAGGGAAAATATTGTGAACGTTCAAAATTCTGGAATCCAATTTTATAACAGATATGTTTTAAGGTCCTCTCAGTACATTTATCCAAGTTTCACAAAATGGATTACTTAACTCACAAAACAAAATAGTTGCAAATTAGACGTATAGACCTAAAATTCTATATTTAAGATAGGTATATACCTGGAACATGAACTTACCGGAGATGCTGCTACACGCAACCGGAAGGCCACTTTTTTACCGTTTTCTTGTTAAAAACCCTAATAATTCGGATGCAATTTGCCCAAATTATTATACAGCCCTTTAAATTGTAATATCTAGTACATTTTATGTACTTTGTAGCAATGCAACGTTAAAATGGAAGGGAAAACTAAAATACATTAACAACTAAAATACAATTAACGTCCCAAACTTAGAAAATATATGTTTTATGGTAAAACACGCAGGGAATTTATGAAAGGTAATCCAATTCTTGGGCTGAGTGGCAATTGACTAGGGGCATATCCAGTTTCTAGCAAAGAGTTGACTACCCTGAGCTCCGGATAAATAAATAATAAAAAAAAATTAATTATTCAATGTATGACTTCTGAATTATAGTTTTGTGCCGCCGAATCCCTGCTATTAGAAGGTATTCTATACCTCAGTACATGATCACCATACTAACGTTCCAAACAAAAGAGCAACCTCAACGTTGTTCAGCCAAAGTTTAGGTGCGATACTGAAACTGACTCCTTTCTGAGTGAATCTTTCTCAACACACCTGTTTAGAAGAAGCTCTTAATTCCGAAAGTCCTCTTCTTAAAGCCAGTTATGTTCGAACATAAACTTCAAATCGGATATAAACATTCACTTCCTCCTTTTCTAAACAACTCTCAGTAAACCCAAATCTGGAATGATTGAATAGTAGCCGAAAAATGAGGAAACGTTTACATTATGACCATCGCGAGCGCCGAAGATGCCTTTTTACACTTGCTAGATTCAGTCTCAAAAGCCTATATGGTCTTTCGATAGTGAAAAAGTAGCTCATGTAAACACAAGCTATTCAAATATAGATATCGGCGTCACTACAGGCCACGAATGCGAAGAGATCAGATCTATTTAGGTCTTTAAACTGAAATTTAAAAAAAAAATGAAGAGTACTTTTTTAATTTCGGCTAAAAGGTTTCATTAATAATTAGGAACATTTCAATTCTTCAGCTATTAAAGCAATTTGGATATATTCTTCGTTTAAACATTACTTGAACGTTTGAAACATTGGTTGAACTATTTATTTGAAACCTATGTTTTGACACACTTTGCTATATTTTTTTGCCATATTATTTGCTAATACCAGTCAAAATAATGTATTTGTGCTTGTATTGAAAAAATTGCCTTCAACCATTTTCATTACAAATAATTGGTATTCTGATAAAATGATGTTTCTTTTTATCTTTAATTTCCCTATTTTACTGGTTTTTAATATTAATTGTTTATTGAATTTATGAAGTGTATATCTTTACACAGGCAGGTTTAAGTTAATAAATATCCTTTGTAAAATTTCTTTTACAGAAAATAGGGCAATAAAGCACTAGTTAGGACTTCGGGCATTCCTCATTGATTATCTATTTATAGTTTCGGGGCCAGGGGAGATATCACGAACTAGTGCGTGTTTAATTAGCAAGAAAAGGGATTGCGATTAGTCATTTCTTTTGTACCTGATTAGATAAGAAAAAAAAGAAACAAATGTTTTGTAATCAAAGTGTACTTTATTTGAACATATAAAAAAATCAGTAACCTATTCGATATGTCAACATCTTCTTCAAGCTGAACCTTTGTCCGTTTTAAATCATAATAAGGCGATATCTGCATAACCTCAGTATTTGTATTTATATGCATCATATTCTTCATTTATGAATATTAGCATTTATTAATATTAGTATTGAAGACTTTCTTTTTATTAGCTTTATTTCATTATATTTAAGATGATATAATATAGGATTTGTTTCATCTGAAATGTCTGTTTTAATTATTTCAAAGATTAAAAGTGGAATTATTGGACTTCTGTTTATTATATTAATGTCTACAGATTGTAATGAACTATTATTAATGCTCTCTTTTTCAATATTATTTACTATAACAACAATTGAACGAACATTGTTTAGTGTGCAATCATATATAAGCATAGAGAGACGCGATTTTCATGTATTTTTTTATAGGAGGTTGAACTTAGACACTCGACAGCCCAATCAGCAAGAAACATTACCACCGCGTTCTAGGAAGAGTGTTGAAAGGAATGAATTCGCCGTTAGTTTGAGAAACTTTCCAACCAAAAAAATTATTGGTTTCTGTGTGGTGGTCAATGGCAGGAATAATTCATTTATACTTTCTACCCAAAGGTGAAATCATCACATCCACTACAGGGATGTGGATACAATGCAACAAAAACGATAACAGTTGTGTAGCGATCAGTGAACTTAAAACTTTCGGGTGGAAGAATCCCAGCTCCTGAGATGTATTTCCATCTTAGCTACTTCATACTGAGTTATTAAGTACTCCCTTACCGCCTCAGAACAGTTTTAAGCCAACCAAGCCCACTTAATATCCTTTATGTATGTTTTCCAAAATATATCTAATTATGCTTACCCAGAAATATTTTTTAACAGAAATAGTAACTACGTTTACGACGCTGTGAGTTTAAATTATATTATTCTTTGAAATAAGTATATTTAATTGACTGCTATTGAACAGATTCAATGTTAATTCGGAATGTTTTCATCCCATTAATATATCATGCATATATGGAGATGTCTTACTTCATGATTTTTAAGATTCGGAGTTCCTTTTTATAAATGCTTCCATTTTTCCTTTCATTTTAAATTTATGCTAGGTGTGTATGTATTATGTCGATCTTGGATTTATTCTATTTAATTGAAATCAATTATACATACTTCAAATAAATGCTTCTTCGGGATAAACCGACACATAAAAAGCAAATTTTTTTCGTGGAATACGAAATTGATTTTCTACGAAACGCTCATTCGACCTGTCCTAAATGGCTCAGAAGCCTGGGCCATAAAGAAAGCCGATGAAAAATTACTTCAAACTTTTGAAAAGAAGATTTTTTTACGTCGAATATATGGACCTATTAGAGCAGGGGAAATATGGAGAATACGTAGCAATGCGGAGCTGACAAGTCTACTCCAGGTCCAAGTATGTTCGTTTACCCCGGACGTGGACAGCTCGTTGATGGGCTTTCATGAAAGAAGAAGAAGAAATTATACATAAAAAATTAAAAAGACAAGAACTGACAAGACGCTATGAAATCTTCTGGACTACAGATCTTCACTAGACTTAAAAAAACATCTACAACAAATCTGGACATATGGAGTAGAATTTTGGGATTTATCAAAACACGTCCATAAACAAGATAAAAATAAACGATCCAAAATTCTAAGAAAAAATGTTAATGCCCTTTGGTTTATTTTTAATCGCATCACATCGGTATGAACATCCCCACTGTAAAATGGTGTATTCTCAGAAAATACAAAACATTCCACTCATCAACATAAAATTACCAAAATCCACTGGTTCTTTCTCTTTCCTACTCCCTGTTACGTGGATTTCATAGGAAAAGATTGAAAATATAATGACCTAAAGACAATTAATCATTTCAAAAACTTCATTATTACATCAAATTAAGAATAAAAATTGAGATCAGATTTGCGAAACTGCGCAGGTGCATATGTAAAATTAAATAATAATAATAAATTAAAGAAAAAATATTAGATCTAAAACAGTAGTTCTTATTTATTCTGAAACAACTTAATCTTTTACACATCTTTAATCTCATGGTCGTTTTTGGATAAACGGAAGTTTAGTAATGCCAGAAATCTGGTTGAGTGAGGCCAAGAAAGTTGCCAGGCAAGGGACCTTCACATCTTAATTTTTGAGCATTGTTAGTCTGTTCTAAATTTATAAATTTATTCGTTTCACTTCTATATCATTGAAATAAATATTTAAATAGTGAATAATTAATGGTTTTAACATATAATGACGCTATGAATATAATATTATGTTACTAGTGAAATCGTGTATATATGGCCGGATTTACCACTTGGCCTTGGACATGAACGCTGAAAAAATATTTATTTTTATAAAAAATAAAATAGTTAAGATGAGTTAAGAAAAGTCTTCGTTGTAATAACTGATGCCATCATGTTAGTAAAAATAAAATAGACATCATAAATATTACTTTCTTGAGAAAAAAGTGCGGGATCAACCGCCTTTTCCACTTCGATGAATTGAAGAGGAGCCAGTAAAAACTCCTGGTACTAATATTAGATTTGGGAACAGTAATAACAACATTATTTTTTTTTGTTTTAATTCGCTTAAAATGACCCTATATGTAAACATGTTTCGTACCTGTCTGGATATCGCTCCAAATAAAAACTGATTTTGATTTCGTAGTTTCCTTAAGAATTAGCAGACCTATTTACCTCTCATCTTACAGATGAATTTCAACCACACGACGACCTACTTGACCTACAACATTGGTCTGACGTCCAACAAATTCTGACTCCGCCACTTCCTCTGTCTTTACCACCCCCACCAATCAATCCTTCAGATGTTGAATTTTGTATAGAAAAAATTACCGCGCAGAAAATCACGTGGTTATGATCTTATTACACCTAAAATTGTACGTCTTCTTCCTAGGAAAGGCTTAATTTTTCTGACAACTATCTACAATTCTATTTTTCGACTTACTTATTTTCGTTTAGTATGGCAAATTTCCGTTGTAAAAATGATCCCAAAGCCAAACAAGCCATTAGACCAAGTTACATCCAACAGACCTATGAGTCTTTTATCACTATTTTCCAAAACATTTGGAAAATTATTGTTAATAATTCCTAACATCCTGCTCATTCTACAACACAATAATATTACACAGCAGCGTTCTTGAACGTTTCACAAGCATTCGATAAACTTTGGCATGATTGTCTCCTGTGCAAACTGAAATTAGTTCTACCGCAGGCATATTATCTAATCATAAAATCTTATCTATAGGACAGGTTTTTTATTGTTAATCAGGATGGTAAACATTCCGACTATTGCCGAATTAATGCAGGAGTAACGCAGTGCAGTATTCTAGATCCAGTTCTGTACTTTATATACACCTACGACATCCCACAGACGCCAGAAACACTACTTGCTACATATGCGGACGATACTGTCATACTTTCGACCAGTAGTAATATACCAAAATATACCCAAACAGAGCTTCTCAGAACCTACAGACACACTTAAATTCATTTGAAAATTGGCACGAATTTAGAAAATTAACATAAAAGAACCAAAAATAAACTATCACTAACAAAGAAAATTATAATATATACAACATGCTACTTAAACCAATATGGAACTATGCCTCGCGAGTATCGGGCTCATACAAATCCCACTTACAGGCCATTCAAATTTTTCAATAAAAATTCCTTCGTTATTTTACACATTGTCCCTTTTACATTATTAATAAATCATAACATAAAGAACATACCACTCGTGACTGACACAATCAAGAAAAACTACAAACAATTCCATGACTCACTTGCTGAACATCCAAACTTACTGGTACAATCATTACTGACAGATACATTACCACAGAATCCGACAAGGAGACTGAAACGTCTCTGGAGCAGGGATCTGCTACAGTGAGATGAACCACGCTAGGAGTGCCTTCAATGGGAGGTTTCTCCGTACACATTTCCACGAGAATCCCTTAGGGGAGGTTTTGAAAAGAAGATAGAAAATACAATATATGCCAAATGTCATTTGCATGATTTCTCAAATAAATATTTTTATTATTATTATTTAAGAAGCAAAATAAACTATCATCATGCTTACAATTTAGTCATGTCAATTACTTGTTTCCCTTCATATAAAAAACGACCAATTTTCAAATAAAAATGCACACGTGCAAAAACAAAAAATAACGATGACTATTATGCGACTCACCTTCCGATCTTGGAGCAGGGAGGGCCATCTGTGCACACCGCCGAGTTGTAGAACTCTTCGAGGAGGGACGGGGATGGAGGAAGGGGTACCTCGGGGTTCGGAGGGAAGAGTACGGTACCTCGCCTCAGCCAGAATATCAGGATCAATGTAGGCACTGCCACCACCAAGGTTCCGATCGAGCACAGGAAGGCAGTCCATTTCGTCTTCGACGACGCTCTGTAAAAAAATATATGATTATAATACAAAAGAACTTATTATACTAAATCGAACTGGTTTAAGGAAGCAGGGATGGACAGGAGAGAACTCGGGGTTATGGAGGATATACCTAGGGATGGAACTGCAAAGAGCATAACCCGAGAAAAGAGGATGAGATTTAAGGCGAAAAAGAACGGTCAAAATTTCCGATGAGGAAAGGAGTAGGTGATTGGAGAGGATGAAAGATACTGGAGAGAAAATTGCGGAACAAGCACTAATGATTGGTTCGGAGGACCCAAAAGTTGGGTGAAACAAAAAAAATAAGGTCTTATATACTTATAGTTTTTATTTAATTATATAGTTTAAATTATTCGGGTAAACTAACTAGGCTTCTTCTTATTTATTAGGCCAGTAGCCAGGAAATTACTTAAACTATCGAACGGGCTTGTTTTGTACATTATTAAAATTGTCGGCTGAATCAGTCACATATTACGCAATTGATTGATTGTGGAATTAAAAGCTGTCTTAACATTGTGTAATAATACTGATAAATGTAACAAGATGTACATACCATTGCTCGGAAAATCAGTTCGTTGTTAGGGCAAATGAATAAAAGTCAAAACAAACGTTCTCAACATTGTATTTCTTTGACTTAAATGAAATACTTCACTAGTTATATATTTCCATGTATTATGGAAGGCAGATTAGCATTAAACTCTTAACAATAATAAGCCACTAATTGCAAAAACTTAGTTTCATTTTAAAATGGTCAATCCTTTATAGTCAATCGTTATGTTCTTGTGACTGACTTACTGATTTTTCATTCTGTAAATACAGAGTAATTTGCATTCAAATTTAGTAATATTTTATTTTTGAATTTCCAAATAGCGCTATATGATTTAATATTTTTTAATTGTTATTTACATCAATATTCTTAAATATGGTGAAACGATTGGTTTCAACAATGGCAAATCAAACGAAATCAAACGACATTTAAAAGCGGGGAATCACAGTTCTTGACTCCTTGACAATTCTATTTTTACTTTACTATTTCTTACTATTCGATCTTATTTAGCAATAATAAGATGGAAATCGAGTATTCTTCATTATTTAATCGCAATTTTCCTTCTTTTTTTTTAACACAGTAAGCTTACTGTAGATCAAAAAACTATTTTTCAAATGTTTTTCTTCTTTGAAGCTACTTTATTTTTTTTTCCAAGCATTATACATCAAATGTTAATAAGAGTCATTAGATTGGGCATAGAAAATATTGTTTTATTATTTCGAAATTTCTTAAGCATAACTATGTCTTTTAAGAAGTATTTTTACAAAACTCTGTACCTATTCATAAAACCGTCTAGTAATTTATAACCTACCATTGATGCTTAGATTACGAATAATTATTTCGTTATCCAATTATTATCCAAATATCGATATATAAAAAAAAAACTATTGTTCGGGTTCTTATTTACTTATCTTTATATTTTTTAAGAGTTTTAGTATATTTATTCTAATAGCTTTATCTTCATAAATTATCGAAACATAGGCCTATGAAATATTTAATCGAAAGACATTTCCAAGAGAAAAATGAGTTCGTAATATCCAATTCTATGATCCATTCTTGGGTGATTTTATGCCAAATCATAAAAAGAAAAAAGAATAATAGTAGTCTTGGAGTAAAGGTTGACGATCGTATTTTTTTAATGGATTTTTAGATTCTACCTTTCTTGAATCTTTACATTTTGTTGACACGTTCAGAGTAAATTTTTTTTTTTCAACTACAAAGGTTCAGCATTGAAATTTAATAAACCAAAAAGGTGACTTTTTTCAAATAAAATCATAAAATTTTTCAAAGAAATGACACTTTTTAAAATACTTTTCGTAACATATTTGATTATCAGTTTTTTTTCTGAACATCCCTTATTTTCATTAAAATGCAATTACAACACATTACAATATATGTAAACAAAAATTTACAGCTTATATATCATCAGTAAATAGTAGATTGGTTTAAAGTATGTGATTTATCTAGATTGGCAGTTCAAGTGTTTCAAGTTTTTTTTTTTAATTGACCATTATTTCTAAATGATCCAATAACAAGAAATATTACCAATAAAAACTCAATAAGCCATTATAACCTCTATTAATTTATTAAGTGCTAGATTGGTTTTATAATAGATATGAAATAGTTCTTAAAAAACGAAGCTGAGTCGCCTTGTTTACAAAAACACAGTTATCTCCCTTGAGCTGAGTTAACAAATATACGGCTGATTAAGATGTATTTATATCGGTTAGGTTAGGAGGGGAAAAAAAACGTGATAACCAGCATGAAAGCTCCTATTTTAATTTTTTATTAATCTTAAAATTTATTTGAAATATTTTAACAGTGGTGGGTATCTCTCCGAAAACAATCATGTGAAATAAACGATTAAAATACAATGACCTTATAATTATTCATCTTTAATTGTACTCCATATCTGTTGTGTTATCATTAAATATATAATAATTTTATATTTGGGCAGTTAGTTTTATTTTATATTTATCTATATGAGATGGTACCACACAAATATTTAGTTAATTTTTAAACAATAAATATGCAAAACATATTTTAAAAAGTCATTATGATTTATGTTACTGAAACCAACTAGAAATAAATTTTAAGATCTAGTTTTAATATAATTTCGAGAAAAAAAAATTATATTTTTCATTACTTTCAATAGAATTTAAAATTATTAAACAAAACCAAACATTTTATTTAAGCCTTTTTCAACACTAATACCTTCATAAGCTATTTGATTATTATACTTTAATCAAAATCTTTAGTATTTTTTTATATCGTTGTATAAACGTGTAAAATAGAAAATTGAACTTCTGATAGTTAGATTTTGAGGAAAAATTGGCCTGTATCTAACTTCTAACTAATTTCCGTTTAGTACGACTTACGACATACTTGTTGGAATTAAAAGTTGTGGAATTAAGCAGAAATATTTAAGCAAAAGAAAACATTTTTTAGACTTCGTCGATTGGATAAGGACACCTTTATATACACGTTCAGGTCGTTGGCTGAAAGATATACACGTTCAAATTTTTACATTAAATATTGAAAACAAATGCAAAAATTGAATTAGATTTCTCCAGAATATACACAAAAAGAAAAGAAGTTAATTTTGATTTATTAATTTTTTTCCTATTTATTTTAAAATTTTTAAATGTTAAGATAAATGTATGAAAAAATGTATTATTATTAAAAGGCGTTATATAAACAGCACCTGTGATAAGATAACTTATCTATGTGTTAATGTTAAAGGTAAACACGATAACACCTAGAATTGGTGGAAACAACTTTACTTTTAGTTGTTAGCTACCGATTTATTTATTTCTAGTTTGATACAAATAATTATATTTCAAATAAGTTTGATTATTATATTGTATTATATTCCCTTTTTCTGCGTACATTTACATCTATAAACCGTTTAATTACATGAAGCATTTATAGATTAAGAATACAGACCGAAATAAATAAGATAAAGCCTTTGTTGGAATAAATAGTCAGTGTGTAGTCCTCTTCTTCTTCTGTGGCATTACAACTCTTGGAGTGTCAAACGCCAGCTATCTCTGTTGACTGTTTCTGCTCCCCAGTTAGGAATGCCTAGGATATATATTGCATCTGTTGCCACACGATCTAACCACCGCAACTCGGCTCTACCCGCTCTTTTGGTGGCATATATTTTTTCGTCCGTAACCTTTTGAGGTATCTGCTCTAGCGTCATACTTGCAATACTACTAGCCCACCGAAGTCGACCCACCTTGATTACTATAATAACATCAGGGTTCTTCTTCTGAAATGGGATTCTTGTGCTTATGTTAGCGTCCAACATTCTGACCGATAGACTTGTCGGATCAGGGTCTTGTATTAAGATTATTTTCGTTGACAAGGAAATCGCTTTTCTTTTTAAATGCTTATGAAGGCGAAAGTATATTTTATTAGTAAGTAAAAGCCTTCTCTTTTCTCTTAAAGGAATCTCCGCCTTTATAGAGTTCACCTGGACGGCTAGGTAAACGAATTCTTTGATCCCCCTCAAACGTCTCCTAAACCTGTTAGGTATCATCAGGGCTAGTTCCTTTAAAGATACGTTAAGAACTGGACTACGCGTCATCTGAAGCAACTGTCTCTTATAATGTCTTATTGAGTTAAAAATGGTTTTACGCTCAGTTAAAGTGGTACCGGGGTAGTTCAGTGTGTATAGCGCTAAGTTGCAGTGCAGATGGTCCGAGGTCAAATCCATGGAGTTAAATTATTTAATTTGCCAACACCCTCGGATGGACCATGTCTGCAGACCCTTTAGGTGCTCTCTCAGCCTCTACTAAGTGGGGAAAAAGCCTGGCGGTAGATCGTGATCTTCGACAAGTGATCTCTACACACCGGTTGTATAGGAACAGTCTCTACCACGAACTAAGCCCAAGACCCTTAATGGGTAGAAGCGGTATTGATAATTTACCCTTAATTAAGTTGATAAAATGAGTCCTGGTTATGATTTGATAATATTTATTCCGAAATATATTATCTGAAATACTTGTTACAAGATAATGATATACTACATTATGATTCTCAATACAGGCAATATAATGGATAACGAATACAAACATACAATTCGATGGAATCGTTCTAAAATGTCATTATAATTTTAGACAGTGTAGTATTTATTTACCAGGTTAATATAGTATTTAGAATCTGATATTGTACATATTTACACAAATTATATTTTCTCTTTCATATGTTTCTAAAGCTTTTTTCACCTTTTCCATACCCTCTTCCCATCTCCCCCCTAGGCAGGTGCTCACTACCTCTTAACTTAACGGTGCAGACACCGCTACACGGCTGCCTCTGGATTGTCCCAGATAAACCCTGATTTCTTGTGAACTCTTCAAACAGCTGATTTAATATTTAATATTTTAAAATATTTATGTTCTCTTGTTCAATATTTATATGTCTCAGATGTAGGGATGCTATGGCCTACATTCCCCTGAGACTCGTGAATTAATGACATTTTTATGGACAATCTTTATCATCCATGATGTTACTAAAATTGTCATTAACAACAAGAATAGTATATGACAGAAATAACTATAGCTTTCTCTTTATTATTAATCAGGGAAAAGAGAGGCCAAAGCCAGACACACTCTGTAGTGGGCATACTGGTGAGGTAGTACATCTCACACCGACGTTACCAAAGCCACCTGGATACAGACGCGTCTAACGGACCTCCCATCTCGATATTGCTGCAGGTTACTATATATAGCTATACCATAGCTGAATTATTTTTAGCGAGAGTTTAATATAAATTATGGCTTTACAGCAAAGTTTAAGTAATAAAACCTTAAATTCGACTATGATATTCAAATGATAGGATTGGACATGGATTTTAGAGTTGTGCCTGCATTTTTTTTCATTTTTTTTTTTTAGTAAAGATAGAAGATTAAAGCCATGTTGATTGTTTGGTAAAAGTATTCACCACTAGGCAGCAGCACTTATGTAAAATGAAAGTATACGAAAATTTTAATTTCAAATATTTTTATTTTGAAGAGAAATGATTTGTTTTGGCCGGAATATTTGAATATTTGAAAATATTCACCATCAAAAGAACAATATAAATAATAAATTTTGAGCATTTTAATTTTTGTTTTTTTTTTTTACATTTTTCTATAAATTCATATACACTCAGCGTAATAGGAACTGGTTTTAATTAGCGAACGTTCAGAATGTTTAAATATATTTTATGTTCTTAAAGTATTAGACCCAATTTATGATACGTCTATTTTTTTGCAAGGGACTATTTTATAAAACATTATCTTAAAATAATGTTTACGAATTATGTATTAGGGATATTACAAGTAGTATACAATTCATAGCAACATTTGCTGTAGTTTCAAACATATAAATTGCCGCGCAGTAGAGTATTCTAATCGTTTTCGGAAAATATGAAATCAAATAGAAACACTCTGTTTCTCCTTACAATCAAAATCCTTAATGTTCCCTTTAATTTTTAACTAATATAATTCTCTACCTTTTCCTAACGATTGAGAAGATAGTATTGATCCATTTTCAGATTTCCAATGGATGATAGGCTCTGATGAAAAGGTTATCAATAGAAAAGGAATTTCAAGGGTAACTAAAGGATTTCCATTTCTTAAACTCCTATTAGCATTTAAATTAAAGAGAGTTTTGTACATTTTGACTCAGTCAGCAATATGTCCTCCAAAAAGAACTTGCTGCATTTTCTTAAAGTGGATTATTGATTGTAGCCTTTTAAAGGCCTACATCGTTTACGAGATAAGTAACGATGTATTGTCGCTTGCAATATATTAATTAGCAAGTAGTGTAAATCTCTAATGAGAGAGCTCTCATAACGGTATGCTTGCCATCCGTAATGACATTGCTCCATTTATTGCCAGTTTGGCTCGGAACCTATCTACCCTTTGAAAATACATACCAACTCGAACCCATTTGATACTCCCGATAATCCTCAGGCGCCTAAATAGAAGATTCCAATAAATAAATATTTTTGAAGTGTTTCTTCTTATTATTATAATTTTGTTGCCTTGTTCTGCAATCTATTGCATCGATATCAATCTATTGCAACGATGGCGTTGGGGAACACAAATTTTTTGAATTTCTTCTATATACAACTTAACACACACGCACATATCAACATTTTTAGTGTTATTCTTGTTACATTATAATATCTGCGTTAAATTCAACTGCACAAATATACTACTTTATACTGGTAAGTTGTTCGGGAGAAGAGCAATAGGTTTATTGTTATTCTAAAGGGACTTGGTCCCAGAATAAAGTTTGTTTTCTATTCTATTCTAGGTATCCATGTTGTTGTTTATAAGGTACTAAGTAATACTGTTTATAAAGTAACTTATAATTGCTCTTGTTTATTCATTTAAAATCACTCTATATAGCCATGGCTAATCGGACGATGTGTAGGAGTCCTAAATTTTCCGGGTATTATTAGGATAGGGATCTAAACAATTAACTGACATCTAATTGGTTCGAGACCCTTTAAGTCCTTTGAAGCCACCTGCCACGCGACGAATCCGCGATCTTTGGCATAGTAGATCGTTGTACTAACCACTAGAGCACAGCTAATACTTTTTCATTATTCTAGAATAAACTCGTTAGTATACAGAACAAGTTAGCAATCCAATAACTTAGGATGGTTTTGAAGGTTATCATGTCACCATTCAAACTATTCAAGTTATGGAGTATCTTCTAGTGGTTATCGTCTCGGATTCCACCTTAAGCCGTGAGGTCGCTTGTCCTATTGCGTACTCATCCTTGGCTACGAGGCTAATCCATGGTCGTCCTCTGTAGGATTCTTTTATCTAAATCTTTTACTCTGTGTTAAGCTGCACGGTGACCTACATAAATTTATCTGCAGCTCCAGTGAATAAGTTGAATTTTCTCCAGAATAAGTTAATTTTGGACATGTAATAATGTTCGCCTTAACCACTTAATCACAGGGGCTGCAGGTGTCTATAGAAGACTCATGTGTTGAAACGTCTAAAGCGAGAAAATATAACTAACGTTGGCAAAGGCGTGACGAGGAGGGGTTATTGGGGATGTAACCTCCCCCATTGCTTAGAAGAAATTTAAAAAAAAATTGTAACTATTTTAAAAAAAATAAAAATTTGAAGGATTTTACTTTTTCAAAGTTATTATTGTGGGATTATACAGAAAGAAGTAAGGGTCAATAATGCCAAAAACCCAACAAAGAAAGTGCAAAAACAGTTATTTTAATGAATAAAAGGTACACTAAAATAACAAACCAAAACCTAATACTGTTTATTTACAATTAATGATATTATTATAGCGGCAGTAGTGGCATCCACTACACCCCGTGAAGGGTTGGGATTATACTGTTTCTTGGACAATGGTTGTGCAGGGAGGTGATCTGTCCTAGATCACGTTCAACCGCCAGATCCCCCCTCTTATTTGTGGTACCCACTTTATAGAGGCTGGGAAGCCCCATGAGGGTCCTAGATCCCTTGGTATAAATCTTTGGCTGCTAAAAGATTAAAAAATAAAAGTCTTGATAGTAGCGAGATTTGAACCAAGGAGCTTCGTCATGGCAACTAAGCGCTCTGCCACTCAGCCAATCTGCTCTTTATTATTGTTATCACGAATGAATGAGTAAAAAATAAATGTTAATAGAAATTATGGAAAACAATTCTCACAACAAAGTACACGTTTTATTTGTATTAAGCTATATTTACTCTTTATTTTAGAGAAGAGTTGGTCGACTGTATCTTCTAATTCAAGGAAGAAATAGTTGGGGGTGCAGTCAATGAAAACATCAAAATAAGGATAACTTATTTTGATGTTTTCATTGACTGCACCCCCAACTATTTCTTCCTTGAATTACTCTTTATTTGTTTACTAGCTTTTTCCCGCGGCTTCGCTCGCGTGGAATTGGTTTGCTATTCAAAGTTTCGTGACAGATCATTTTAAATAAATAATATAATTTTTTTTTAACTATAAGTTACTCGTACATCCGAAATTTCAGAGGTCCAACTTCAAAACTGAAGGATTCCATACAATCTTTGAATCTCTATTATATTAAGGGAGAAACACTTGGGGTTGGAATTGTCCAAATTCCTTTCTTAGTGCTCATTTAAGCTATATAAAGAACCTATCTGAGAAATTCAAGATGCTAGGTTCAGTATCAGTGTGGTATAAAAAGTAGTTCTTCCCTTGAGATTATCCACATCAAATTTCATCACAAACGGATCAGCACAGCGGTGAAACATACATTGACACTAACTAACAAACGGGACGAACAGAACTAATTTCGTTTACTGTTGTTCGAGTCAGTAAAGGATCATACACCGTACATCCGAAATTTCAGATGTCTAACTTCAAAACTGACGGATTCCATACAATCTTTGAACCCCTATTATATTAAGGAGGAAACCCTCGGGGGTGGAACAATCCAAATTTCTTTCTTAAATTATACAAAGAACCTATGTTCAAATTTCAAGATGCTAAGTTTCTGATTTGCATTTAAATATGTACTATAAATTGTCTGGGGGGGGAGGCATGTGCACCCGTGCCTCACCCCTAAATCCGCCCTAGCTGCAGCCTGTGTTATTCTGATGTATAAACTATTTTACTGTAAAGTTTTATCCAAATACGTTCAATAGTTTTGGCATGAAAGAGAAACGTACAAACTTTCATATTTATAATATTAGTAAGATTAGTAGGATATCAAAACAAATAGTTTCACTCATGTTCTTTCTTTTATTTTAACGACGATGATCATGTGATTTGCCTTCAATTATGTACTATAATGGATTCTCCACAGTACCTAAAAACTGTCGGGGAGGCACGTGACCTTCCATAAATCTGCGGTTGCTATAGCCTATGTGTTATTCTGGTTTATAACCTATATTACTGTAAAGTTTCATCCAAATCTGTCCAGTAGTTTATGCGTGAAAGAGACAAACATACAAACTTTCAAATTTATAATATTAGTAAGATTTGTTTCTTGAGAATAAATATTAGGACACGCAATTCATAAACTTGAAAAGTTAGAAATATTTCTTCTTATCTGAGTAATTATCGTTATTTTAACAAAATATTTACTTATGCAAAAACATATATTTACTGTTCATTATAGCAATCTTATTATGTTAAGAACGATGACAGAATAAATTATTTTATTTTGGTTGAAATGATTCTAATAAACAAAAGGCATTATAAGGGAAAAAATCATGAATCTATGATTATAAGAAATAAACACGGACAAAAGTGCGATCATAGTTCTTATGTTAGTACTGGAGTATAATTTTACAAGGCATGGGTATACAGATTAGAACAAGGTTGAATAAGCAGTACCTGATGTAACACCTGCCCATCTCAGTGAACTGTACAAACTAACAACTGTTTCAGTTTATTCAGTCTCGTTGTGGTCGCTTCTTCTATAATTTAAGAAATCAATAACTGTTCTGTGGTAGGCTTGTGTCAACACAAGAACCTGACTACCGTGTGGATAAATTTCTTTCAACAAACAAGAGAAATGATAGTGAGAGCCAATTTATTTTCAGCGGAGCAGTTTCAGATGCTACCCAACTTAGTCCATAATGGTTGGAATCAAAGTTCCTATTACTCCCTCTAAAAAAGTTATTAAAAGTTCAACTCTGAAGCTATAGATAACCGCTAACAATGGCTACCCAAGATGTTTTAGTTATTTCCCAAGAAATAACTCCAAGGGTAGTGGAAAATGTTGGGGAATAAGTTCAGTAATGCTTAGTCAGTAATGACCGACATTCGGATTGAGTAATTTTTAAACCCAATTAAAAATAATTTTCAATGTCCTGTAAAATGTTGGAGTTATTTCTGGCAACGTACAGTTTTATAAGTAACCCTTACAGTTCACAACTAGTCAAGAAAACTCAGACATGAATTAAACTAATATTTATTTTCTCTGACTTGTTTAATAAATGATCGTACTTGTTGAGCACAATACGGTTTCTTGCATTGTAACGACTGCTTTTAAGTAAATGACTGAAGATAAACACATTCTTTGTTTGCAAAACTACAGTTAAAACGTTTATTGTTGTTTTATGACCAATATAACTGAACAATACGTCCTGTGATTTACATGGTTACAATGGTTGACTCGTAGCGTTTTATGTTTAAGAATTCCATGATGGCGTTTTGATGGAAGTGCTGGATAGAAAATATATTTTTATATCTTAATAAAATCTCGGTTTATTATTTATAATATATTACATAATACTTATTATTATAATATATAGTATTTATATAAGAAAGTAAGAGCTGTTTCAACCTCGTTGCTGTTTCCGTTCTATCGAAGGAGGGCAGCTAATTGCTTCAAGGTAAAGGCTACTTTAGACGACCTTGTACGATACATGTTGTGTCTTCAAAAGTGTATTTATTATACAAAAACAGATATAATTTTGTTTATAATTTTATTTTATATAATAAAATAAATATATTTTATATAATATAATAATAAATAAACAAAATTATTGGGGATAATTAGCCGCCTCAACTTAGTGCACTGGACACCAAGAAGACCAGTATGGTGCCTTCTTTTCCTTCTCTTAATTTCCACAGCACTTACTGCAGTTTTGTTTTGTGTAGGATATAAAAGTATAATTTTTTCTTCTATTTTTTAAAATTTTAATGAAAAAAAAAGTCCCGGGTATAAAGGACTGAATTACCCTTCACTTTGTATTAGTGTAAAAAGAAGATTTAATTTTCAATTTTTTGCACCCAAACCCACTGATAGAACAGATGGCGGCGAATCTCATGCCTAAGGACACAATGAGTAGAATGGTGTAGGATGAAGGAAGGATCTGCTATCATAAGAATATTAATCAAGCTACGGAAGAGGTAGCTTGAGTAATATTCTGTGCATTCTGGTGGGTATACTACATTGTGTAGTGTTCTTCATGCTTCATGCAACTAATGCAAGTAGTGTAATTTTACTGTCACAAAATTTGCTAATTGCCAAGTTTTTGTTCTTGAAAGGTGTGGATAAATATATTTTATTTTAGAATGTTTTTTTAAAATTGTAATGTATTATTATTTATAATCAATAAGTTGCTTTGGGTGCTAAAGATTAAAATGAATTGTGTTAATTTGCCTATAGCAGATATAAATATTAGGTTAATATAATTTCACAATGTTATTTTAGCAAACAGGATAAGTCACCCAAATAACATTCGAGAATCTTATCTTTCAAGAAACACTTAATAATCTTTTTGCCGTTTCTGTGAAAAGCGTTGAGTTTTGAGATAGCACTCGTATTTATAAACATTTATACCAATGTATGAAATATGAATGTACAAAAGTAAAAATTATTTTGCACTTTATTTAAAGCAGTAAAAAACAAAAAATCTTAACAGCCTGTGCTGTAGGTAGGGCCGTTGAAGTTCCGAAAAAAAACGAGGAAAGCCATCAGACAGGTCTTCTTGGTCCAGTCAGTTGAGGTCTTCTACAATGCAAAAGGTGGGGTAGATGCTTTAGTTGTTTCTACCGATAAAAATATACCTTACATATAAAACCAAAAAAACCCAAACTGGCAACCAACATCTACCTTTCTTTTCTAGTTCTACCTTTTAGTTTAATGTTTTAAAATATTTTTTTAATGTTATATAATTTCTAAAAATAGAATTTGAAAAACAAAATATTTTGTTGCTAAAACCTTGTCGATATCATTTTCCAAATCCGTTATATAAAACATTTGAATGTAATTGGATAAATAAAACTAAAAAAAAAAAATCAAAAAAGCTTAAGACTTGAGGTTTTATTTTTTGGAGGTTTTGGACTGTATTCTAGTAATAATCTTTTTGAGTTGTTTGCTCATTCTCTCAACTTTCAATAATAATAAACTTTATATGTAATATTAATAAACTTTATATAGTATTGGTATACTTAAAAATATGTATGTATTTATTTAATTATGTGAATTATACGACAAAATCGGCAGGAGAGAGCTTTGCCATTTATTTTATTTTTTTTGTTATTCATGGAACTAATGATTAATTTTTTTCAAGTGGTTAAATCTTTACCTAATTATCAAATTAAAGCTTACACTTCTTTCCCTTCACCCTTTTGTATCTCTCGGCGTAGGAGAGATACACCCGTTTAGCCATGTTTGGTTCTAAAGGTTCTAGCCAGGTTCCTTATGTTGTTATTTTTCTGCATAAGCATCCAATATGGTCCAGGTATGGGCTTCCTTTTAGTCTTCTACTTTCAGGGATGTAGTCTATCATTTTCTATGCTCTTCCATTCTGACTACATGGCCATTTAGCTTGCATGGCTATATTTTTTGTTCATCGAGGTGAAGTTTCTCCCTGGGGTTATGATCTCTTCTTGTTTTTCCTCAGTACTCCGAAGAAATTTCACCTCTGCAGTGGCGACTGCTCTTTAGTATCCAAGTTTCAGCATCATACAAGAGTATAGGTAGTAGGTAGATCTGGTAGTAGATCATGTTTACTTTGCTTATTCTGTAACTTACTTTAACTATATACAAAAGTTCATAAATCTTCTGTTTTTTTTTTGTTTTTTCCTTGGCTTATTCTAGATGACACCAGTCATTATTTTAAAAACAATAATAATTGTTCTTAGAATGATTCAAGTTAATTGTTGCCTCGTTAAAGTCGCAAAAAAAAAACAAAAAAAATTGTTAACATAAAGGCATTTACATACTCCGTGATTTTGAATTAATAAACCTGAGACCAACAGCGTCATATAGTTATTTTAGCGGAGGTCTTTTGAAATATAAATCTCAGCCCAAGTTCCAGAAAGATAGACCTGGAACGCCCTGGTAGGCGGGGCCGGACGTTCTAGAACACTCGAGAAGTGTTGTGTTGTGAAAGCAGAGGCAATGTATTTGACCTGCTCGGCTTCCCACTAGAGATAATATTATCTATTCGAAACAGTAGAAAGATTGTTTATCAGCTTACTTTATAATAAGAGGAATAATACTGTACATTTAACATCATATTTTTATGATTAAAATTTCAAATAAATATTGCTCATTTGTTCACTGGTCTAAAAAAAAAAAAAGATGTTGAATACGTACCTATAAAGGTACCTTATGTTATATTCGGCATCCAGCTAAGCGTTATAATTATCTCTTATTTATTGTTCTATTACACATGGTGTCGCTTCCAGTTCAGTTGCAACATGTTTTAATTTTTTATTCGTTTCATTTTTAATATTTTCCAAAAATACAAGTTAACTTAAGCTTTAGTATGGAAAAGAAAACGTAATTATAGGTAATAAGTAGATTTCGGTAATTATTTCATCAAGAAATAAAAGTTTCAATTAACATTCCGAAGAATAGATGATATATTTTTGTTGAACCGTTCATTACCGAAATACACACATTTAGCATAATTACATTCTCTTGTCCTTACTACAGCTCATAATAACTTGTATTTTTGGAAAATATTAAAAGAGAATCGAACGAGAAATTAAAACATGTTGAGACTTAAATCAAAGCGACAGCTTGTGGAATAATTACCTCAGTTTTAAATTTAACAAATGATAAAATGAACAAATTGTTTGAATGTTACACTACTTGAATTGGTTGGACAATAATATAAATATTTTTTATGATTTTAAAATTATATCATACCTTCAAATTATAATATGCGAATAATGAATGACTATGATTTCTGAATATATATAGCGTAACATTATGTTATAATTAGTTATAAGTCCTGATAATATTTTCTTAACAATATTCAAAAAAACATTAGCGGCTTCAACAACATTCGTGTACTATCTAGAAAAAAGATTTTTAAAAATGGTCTCTTTTATATCAGATATAGCAAGTTTTAATAGTACAGGTGTTTGTTTTTTCAATTTGTTAGTAAGTCATGAAAAGTTTAGATAAGATTTTTCAGATGAGTCCCGATTTATCACTGTATTAGAAAGGTTCTAAATTTTACTTTAATAAACTAAGATTTTCAATTTAGGTTATCATGCAAAATATAAAATTAGTAATTTTTTCTTTCGGTGGTTTAACATTTTTTTTTCTCGCTTGACATAAAGTATCGTGGTTTATGATCCTCTGTTGAGAAAAAATGATAATGGAGAACTTGGTTAAAGTAAATCAATTAATTTAAGTAATATTCTATCATACCAACGTAATTTTATTTAAGTATTGCTGTTGTTCGTAATGAACTATACAAAGTTAGTAGTAGCACTAAAAATCGGTAACTAAACTCTGACACAATTAAATAGCATTTATGGAGTATGAAATCAAAATAAAAAATAATATAAATATAAGAGGCAGTTAGTTGTAACATAAATATGCTGGGAAATGTGGAATTATGACTGGTGAAAGATATCTCGCAATATTGTAACTTGTAGTTAAGACGTAGTTTGTTAAATTCTGAAACAGCAATCTAAACTCTCAAGGATAAATTGCCTAATCCGCATACGAAAAATCCATTTATTAGTTAATTATTTGCTAATAATAAAGATCTTTAACTGTTTCCAATAAAAAACAAAATTATGGAAATGCTTGTTTACAAACACAAGGTTTGGTTTGGCCTTGATGTCTGCCTTTCGGACTTGTTCGACTCAGAGATCAGAAACCGGCCACTTCCAGTTTTGGTTTTGACCTTAACTAATATTACGCAAACCAATAGGAACGAGAATTACCACGGACTTGGAAGGGAACTAGAACCAGGATCGTACAATGACAAGCAAATCCTCATCCTTAACTGATAAGTTCATCTTCACGTTCTTATTTTGAACTAAGTATGGAAGTTATAGTAACTTTAATTAATGTGATACATTTATTGTTGTTATACATTAATGTTATTGTTGATACATTAATATCAATTGCATTGTCATATAACTATATTTCTGACATCCTGGACTGTTTTATCGGGTGCGAAAGACTGTATAATTTATTTATTGAAATTTACAACTGTATTATACCAACACAACGAGTAAATAGAATGGATGATACTTAATGATATGAGATGAACACAAGTAGAGAAATTACCCACTGGTAGTAATCATATATCAAATTCAACATCAAAGTCATGAAAGGATTGCTTTTAGGTTCGGGCCAAATCAGCAACAAATGGGACCTTTGCGTTCATTATGGGTTACTTTATTTGTAACAAAGGAAGGAGCGTTGAGGATTATACGAAGGATTTTGGATTGTAAAGATTGGATACGAAAGGAATTCGATGGCTTAATGGAGCCCCCAATCTACTCCGTAAGTACAAATAGGTCTTATCTAAGTTTAACAATAAATTAGGTCTTTTATAATTAATTGGGATCTTCAAGCATTCATGTTGTAAGTGTAAAAGTAGAATGGCAACAAGTTTCTAGTATGATTTTTTTTATTTAAAATTATTAAATTATTGTTTAAAATTGACATTAAAAAGAGTTACTACAAATGTGAATAAGTGTAATATTTATACAGATCAAAATAATTATGCATTAGCCTAAAAATTAAACTGATTTATCATAACTGAGAAGATTGAATTTAAACCAATGATATGTTCTTTACAGTTATATACATGATAATAAAAAGAATAACGCAGCAATCATCCCCACATTAATTAATACACAGACAACTGCAAATTGTGGGTTACAGATGATATTGAGATTGTTACAAAATCTAAAACAGGGCCGTGGAATGTCTTGCTGGCAACTCACAAGTGGGACTCGAAATAAATGAAATTTAATAAATATATATAGAAGGCAAATGGGGCCCGGCAATATGTAACTTTAGTGGAGACGTGTTCATAAAAATTTGTAAGAGTAAAATTCGTTCACCTAGGATTTTTCGCAATTTCTGTCATCAATAAGTCCAAACAAATAAACAACAAGGCAATGACCACCTATCGTTTCTATTTGGATTCCATGAAGTAAATCAAGAGCCATTTATTCAAAAGGCAAATAAAAGTTTGATTGTATTTGATCTTGACCATACAACATGTATACACATGTCTCGCAATCATGGAATATGGCGAAATATGATGAAGGTGGTCTGTGATATTTGGAAATAAGTAAGAAGAAGTATGACCGATGTACACTTAAAAATCATATAGGCTGTATATGTAAAGTTCGATTTGCTTATGAACGAAAGTTTAACCTGAATTCGAATGTTTCTCGATGATGTGTTTGACTGTACTAGATGGTCTGCTTTAATCAGAAGACAGATATTGACTTCCATTTACCACACTACCTCAAGAGTTATATACACCAGTAAAGATCGTGTATATCGTGGTAACCTTACTGCAATTTAAAGTACTACATCTTTAGGCACAATTTCACCCAATCATTCACAAAGACTTAGATTAAGGTGGATGGACAGTGTGGCAGCTGACTAATAGCGAATTCAGGGAGGCAAAGTGCGATCATTCTGAACCCATGCTCTTGAAAAACAAAGGAATCACTTGTACAAATTTATAGTTTTAGGCGAACTCCAGACCCAACCTTCCACATGGAAGATATCCCATGTCTCTTGTTTCCATTGCCGCCGTATCGTATAACCTAAGATATTGTTGCTAGCTGCGAATAAACTAACCTTAATAAACAGAACTGGAAGGCGACGGTAATGGATATAGCTGGATAACAGAAACCTCTAAGGGTGGCAAGACCCCCATTGAGTTGGCCGGGCACCTCCAGAGTGGTCCAAGACCCATTTAACACTGACGAGAAAGATATAGCTAAACATTTAAGACTAGTTGTTCATTCATTTAACGTCACTTTATGCTTCTGTGGTTAATTAAACAATGCTATATTGGGAGCTCTGAATTTTGCCTATCGAGGTCCTTTAACGAGTACCTGACATAGGTTGTTATGCTAACCACTATGCCACAGGTACCTCTAAGAATAGTTTATGGTGCCGGTGGTCATTTTTGTAATTAATGCATTACAATTTATAGTACTAATAACATTTTAATTTCATCTTAAGTGGAGTTTCACAATTCATACAAAAGAAGAAGCCTTGTAAGAAAGTATTGATACATGAGTAATTATACAATACAAAATCAACGGTTCAATGTTTGTCAATTCGGTAACTGTGATGTAACTTTTTGGCCAAATTAATCTGTACCCAAAAGATACATAACTTTATAAAAGCACACCTGAATGTATTAAATAATATTGGAATTCGACTTGTAAACCTTGATATAAAACAGGCTTATGTATATTTTTTTAATTAAATTGTTTTAATTTTCAAATATTTTTATTTTGAAGAGAAAAGATTTGCCCTGGCCGGGATTCAAACCCGGGTCATTCGCCTCTCAGTGGCAGCACTCAACCATTTGAGCTACCAGGGGTCGCCTCACAGCCAGGACAAATCCGTTCTCTTTACCGATCCCATATCTCATATTCTCGCAAATTTGCAATGTATACACGAGGAAGAATGTTCATTGAACATTACTTCAAGTTTAGGATCTTATTTACTGTGAGGTGACCTCTGGTAGCTCAAATGGTAGAGTGCTGCCACGGAGAGGCGGACGACCCGGGTTCGAATCCCGGCTAGGGCAAATCTTTTCTCTTTAAAATAAAAATATTTGAAAATTAAAACAATTTAATTAAAAATATATATATAAGCTATATGCCTGTTTTATATCAAGGTTTTCAAGTCGAATTCCAATATTATTTAATACATTCAGGTGTTTATTGGATTGCAAAAAATTATTATTAAATGCATTATCTACTTTTATTAGTGCATATAAGTTATAGTTTAATATCAATAATAAAATAAAGTTAAATTAAAGTAAAATATATTATAATTTTGTTACTTATTTCAGTTTCTTTACTAATATAATAACTACCCTCTGAAATTCTTTTAAAGACAAAACATTGAACTACAATGTTAGTCGACATATTGTTTTTATTTACTTCTCGACATATTGTTGTTTACTTCTTACCAACTGAATATACAGTACATGTTTTAGAGCATATACCATACAATATGATGTAACATAAAATCATTGCATCAAAAAATCCATGCTTATTCCTTATTAAATTAATTTATCATTTCAATCTACAATATTGTCATTTAATAATATTTTGTGAACTGCTTGTGCGCAAGTATATCAGGTATTCTTTTCCTCTCTTTTTTTTTTTTTTTTGAGGAAATATTACAAGGTTAATTATTACAATAACTGAATTATTAGTATTTTTTATAGCTAATAAAAATTATAGCTAAAAACTGATGGAGCTGACTGACATAAATTAAGATGAGAAATTAACCTTATGCAACTTTTCGCCACAGTTCTATTGCGTATTATACTTCGACTTACGTCGGTTATGGCCGTGATCTCAAATTCAGCCTTAGTCATCCATTTTTCAGAAGAAAATTTATGTTTAATAACACATATTGTGTATAATAAATGTTTGCTTATGGTGCAAACTGTAACGTGATGCGCCAAGTTCTGATGAGCATTGCACTTTAGAGGTCTCGATATCGCGCAGTACGAGGGCAGAGGTCAAATTCAAGATAATACATTATCAGCATATAGAGCGTTTAATTTGTTTTTATTTTAAATTTTAAATAATAATATCAAATAAAATTTATATTTAGCGTTCGGCCCGAAATCATACCAATAAATGCCCAGACATATATTAGCCAGGAAACTATAGGTACCATATAACATAAATACTTAATTTACAGGTATAAGATACGTAGAATTAATCAATAATGTAGAGTTATCCTCAAAATCGTTTTGATCCTGGAAATAGTGAAACATTTTTGTCGGATCTAATGGATTAAAAAACTATAAGTTTATATAATAAAGCTATAAAAAGTTTCCAAAAAGGGTTTGTTATCAGTTGGTTTAGATTTTCAAGAAAACAATTCGTCTGTATAAGTTTAATTTGTTAAACTAAATGTCCATTTTATATTATTAAACGAAAAGTACAATATAATAAATAATGATAAATATTATAAAATATTAATGATAATTAATAATAAAATATTAATAATGATAAAATAATATTATATATTAATAATAATATAGATGAATCGCAAGGGGCAACTGATGATTGCAGTTGCTAGGATCTTACGCTCTCCCGGATTCCTGAGTACAGTACACCAATCACAAAAACACACATAAGACTACCCCGAAACACATACACTGACATGAAGGACATTAACAGTACATACCTTAGGGCTGCCTTCCCTGCCTAGGATTATTGAATACAATCGACAAAGAAGAAACTTTAAGTAAAATAGACAATGCAATTATTCGTAATAATTTAATGACTCAACATATCAAATATCATGGTATTCTACTACAACTACGTCCGATCATTCCTAAAGTGCCATATTTTAAAAGAACATTGCATACTGTCACAGCAGTAAACAGTATTTTATAAAATATATTTATAGAAGGTGATATTGACGAAATTCGGCAGTGGATATATGCAGTTGGAAGTACTGTTACAAAGCAATTGGGTGGGACTGGTAAAAAATAGTGAACCTAGGAAGGGAAAAAAATATTTCAGAAACGAAAAAATATGGATCCGCCGTGGAAGAGAAGATTGAAAAATAAAGTGATCGATTTGCGGAAGAAGATAGGAGTTCTCACCAACTACCTAAACAACCCCGAAAAAGCTTCACTCAAGTTAAAAACTAGTATTGATAAACCCAAAGTTAAGCCTTTAGGTACCATCAATAGATCTGAAGTTAATCGGAAATTGTTAATGCTATCGGATCGTTTACAACAATATCTCGCTGGTTGTGCAACTCATATGGAAGAACTCATGGTGAAATCAAGGAAACGCCTTAGAACTCCTCTGTCTCAAGACAGTATAAAACAAGGAGGAAGAGGTCTTACTAGTTTATTAAAATCGTGCAGAGAACAGGAAACACAACTTAAGGCATATGCCATGAACATCACTTCAACAGTATTATCTGCGATTGCATGGCTTGACCACGGATATACGGCACTAAACTTGCTTCGGCAGGAACCGAACGAGAACCTAACTGAACAGAGCCTTACCGAGTCTTGGAAATAAACCTGATTGGAAATCTACTATGAAGTTGGAAACAACTTCATGGTAGATTTTACAACGCCTTAAAAACTTCTGGAATGAATTTAGCAGCGCCTGTCCAGTGGTTAAAAAATGGAAGTATGTTTCCAGAGACAGAAGGGTTCTTTTTAGCCATACAAGATCAAGTAATGGGAAACCGTTCGTATAGGAAGTATATCTTACAAGAAGCCATTGATGATAAGTGTCGTCTTTGCAAATCTACAAATCAATCGAAACAACATGTGACCTCAGGCTGTCAAGTACTAGTGGGCAAAGAATAACTTCAAAGACACAATAATGCAGCGGAGGTCATTCACCAAGCAGTTGCTGACAGTTATGGACTAATTGAAGATCACCAACCTTTCTACAGATATCATCCTGAAGGATTATTAGAAAGTAGTAATGCTGAATTATAATGGAGCCACACGATGACAACCATATGCCCCACAACTGATAATAACGTGCAAAACAATAAGGGAAAAAAATCGGAAATATCAGGAGTTTAGCGAAGAGTTGAAGTAGCTGCATATGGATATGAAAACGGTAGTAGACAGAAGATACATACATACATACCTAAAAAAAGTACTCACAAATAGATATTTAACGCTGGGCATATTTGAATGTACTAACGGTGTTTTGGATTATTATTTTATTTTTTACTATTAACTTCTGTTTTTCGGAATATATTAGACGAACGCATTGAATAAAAATTAAATACGAATTTTTTCAATGGTGTGTATTGTCTTATTGTTGTAGAGAAAATTTTAAAAGAATGAAAGAAATAATTTTCTTACATGTAATCCTTAGGTGTCTAGTAATGAACAAATGAATAAAAAAAAGATATATATTTTTTAAAAAGTGGTTCTGTTAAGGTTTCGGGTTTAGTATCATTTATTATATTTTGTTCAATACTTATTGAAATGTAGTATCATATATATAACTTTTTCCCTGAATGCTGCACCAATTGTATAAAAATGTTTGAATATTTTTATGGGAGGTAAAATTAAACCTTCTTTCAGATATTTGACTAGTTGATGAGGTTTTCATTAACTGTTTTACGACATGCCTAAAGATAGTGCGGTTTTGACATTTTTAGTATTAAATAATAATATATATTTTAAATTCAGTGTACCTATGTTAGTTTAAAGTGTAGTCTTGGAGATATTTAAAAATTTTAAGAAGTGATAGATATATGGAATATCCTATAAATTGGATATAGGTGCAATATGGATATAGGTTATTGTAGGATTAGGTTTTGTTTTAATTTGTTGCTATAAAAAGTCCAATTTGCTTTAAAAAAAAAAGAGATACCCGAAAGGTGAAACGCAGTATTTTTAATGGCTTGGTTTACTCAAAACGCCTTCACATTGGTTTTCAATCACTATTTTAGGTTTAGGTACGTCCTACGTCAGTGCGATTTTAACACTTTGATGATTAAATATGCCATTTTTTTAATTCAGCGCATGCATGCTAGTTTAAAACAAAGTCATAATTTAAGAAATGATAGATATAGCTGGTCTCTTAGAATTTGTATAGAATTTGTTTTAGTTTTTATTCATTTTTATAAATATACTATATTACTTAGATAATGAGATTCCTCCAAAAAAAATATATGATTTCAAATCAAAAATAGAATGGTTCTTTCGCAATACTCACGATGACTTGGTATACTCAAGACAAAACATCATAGCCATGACTCAGATCCAGCCACTAATCACTATTACCTTGGTTATTACCAAACCTGCCGTGAAGGACTTCTATCATCTAGTTCGACGAACTGTCTGGAACTTTCTGTTGTGACACAGCGTATATACCGATTTATAGTTATCGATTCGGTTTTACGAAGAAATGCATTGTTGCTTTGTTGAACTATTTATTGTCTATTATTAATAAGCTCCTCGCAAAGGAGCAATTTCCTGAGATGGAAAAACATATTTGTTTTAAAAGTTTATGTTACTATTGCTTGTTTAGAAGAATCAAGTCACAAAAATTGTGGAAATAATGTCGATCAGATAAATAATAAAAATAAAAAGCTTGAAAATTTCCATTACTATAAGGAATTCATTGGTTTTATTTTCAAAATTTATGGAAACCCGGCAGACGATAGGTTTTAATTTGTTTTTAGATTCTTCTACGTCACTTTAAAGATTAATTTCAAATGTATTCATAAGGGAAAATATTTATAACTAAATTCTACATTCAAGCTAAACAAAAGAAACAGAAAAAAAGAAAGGGAAGACAGGTTTATTAAGCAATGCAGGTTATAACATCATCGATTATTTCTGTTTCAATACTTTTGTTTAATCATTAATATGGTAATTATATTTTATTTGGAGAACTAGTAAAATTATAACATAAAAATTAATGCTACAATTTCAGTTTAATTAGATTATTTATGAGAATTCATTACTCCTCATAATTTGGTAAGGAGCAGCTGATTTGTTTTCCAAGCCAAGTTTGACATTAGTGGAAGAAAAGTTTGAAATCCAGAATAACAACGTTGCTATTTCAGTAAATTTATTTTGAGGGATTTTCTTAATTATCAGTGAATAAATAAATTATGAAATATTATTGTTAACCAAAATACATATAAAAAGTTTTATGATTATAATCAGTACTTCCCAAAAAGACATACATTCAACTTATTTTTGCTTATATTGTAGGTTGGTCTCTTTCTGCTAAAATATGACAATATGACAGATGACAATATACAAGATCAATTGATTTCTTTTCATTATTAGCAATTTTATTGTAAAAATATTACTTCCACTAAAAATCTTATGTTGATGTGCATGAAAGCCATGATTTTTGTGACACTTTGAACTGTTTATTCTCCATCACGTAGCTCAGCTGAACAAATTGACTGTTTATTTATTCATTTGTTTCCAAAAATAAACTTTTCACTTCACGCTCTACAAAACAGATAGTTCGACTAAATGAAGAATTTCTCAATTTTTTTCTTCTTTCTGGCAGTCAGCTATAGGAACGAAGGGTGGGGTTAGCTATAAATAAGTTAATATTTTTGTACGCTTATAATGGGAGTCTACATCAGAACGCTGTTGACATTTCATTTAGGGCAGGTCATTAGGAGTAATAAGAAGAATTACTTGATATTTAGCTCGTCAGAGGGTCAAAATAATTTAAATGTTTAGAAAAATAAATTTAATTAAAAAAATATATTTATTTTATTTTATATAGAAAAGAAATGAAATGAAAAATAAACAATATATAGAATTATGATAGAATGATGAAAAAAAGATTAAATGAATCTTCACTTTTATATTTATTTTAATGATTGAGCTGATTTCGGTCATGAAAAAAAATAAATTGCTGAAACAAGCAAAAAAGAATATCATAATCACATAAATCGTAGATTGTATTTTAGGAAAAATTCGTCTTTTTTTAATAATTATTTCTATAAATAAGTTATATTTTTTAAAAACAATTATTGAAAATAAAATAACTTGTATGAGATTATTATAAAAAAATTGGGTAATCTATTTCAATACACGAATCTAAATAATTTAAAATTAAAAATTAATGCGTTGAGTCTTAAAAGACGCTTAGGATTAAATTCTAAAAATAATTTCATATTGTACGCAATAATTTTCTATAATTAGAAAAGCCATTATGGTGAAGAGTTAAGGACAGGTTTCCTTAAATATATCCACCGCCTTGCAACGGAACCGTTACGCAATCGGTCATGGAACTTTGACCATATTATTTGTCCTATTTATGGGGCATGGTTTACATTGTTGCTACCCTAAGTGTCGTTTCAATTACTATTTTTGAAAACATTGACTCGGAATTATATATATATAGCTGCCCATGTATGACTTATATAGGGAGCTCGGCAGCTCTGCATGTAGAGCGTTGAGTTTACGAGGCGAGGGTTCCATGTACGAAATCGAATATAGCGAGTAATTTATTTTTTTGTTAACAGTCGTGGATCGACCCAGTGGTATCCGCAGACCCTGCTATGGCATACCCAGTCTCTATAAAATGGATGGTATCGTGATTTTAGCAAAACCAACTCCCTGCACACCCTGGTTTTAGAAACAGTACAATCTCTGTTTCATTCATTCATGGACCATTCATGGATTGTGTGGTACAGATTTTTCTTACACAGATTTAATATGTCTCGGGTACCAACTGGCTTAAGCTGTTGTCAATTTTTGTTAAAAATGGAAAAATCTACTCGTAAAAATTTATATATATTTTTTTAATTTGAAATAATTGATTGAAAAAATTTATATTTACAAAAATATGAAATAGAGTTGATTGAGAACAGTCATAAATATAACCTATTGTAAATAATTTTCCTCTGTTTATATTTTCTGAAATTTAAGTACATTGTAGAGTACTGATGAACACTTCGTGTACAGTTTTTTTTTTAAATTTAAATAAATACTAAATATATATCGATACTAAATATATGTTAGTATTGATTTTTAATTAATAAAACACTCTTTATTTCTTATCTATCTCGCTTAGAAAACGAAGCAAATGATATTTATATTTTTTGATATTTTTATTGTCTTGAAGTTTCTTAATTTTATCTATACTCTTAAAAAATAAGTGTTGATATTTTACATCAAAATCAGTCTACGAGACGCGCTATTTTCTACCTCTGCATGTCTATTAAATCTTTTTAAATGATTTATTGAACTTACTAAGTAGCATTATTAGAAAGGTTGAACTACGCAGTAGTTTTATTTTGTAGATGAAATTTGATAAGAAGGTGATCACGAGTTTATTATCTCCAAATACGTGTAATCGTTTGTTATTGGGTTCTAGTTGATTTCACATAACCTACTCATTTTAAAATATTATGTTGAAATTTAGAAAATTAACTTTTTTAAAAATAATTTTCGTGAGAAGTGGAGGTATCCACTAGTGCAGGTAACTGGGTATCAGTTCTCTAAGAGCTGGCTCTCATGTGTTACTGTCCTGGCACAGTATAATATATTAAATGTATGATAATATATACTACAATATATTTAGGGTATTATAGGGAGATTTCAAATAGTATTAATGTCTAAAAAAATATAGTTATTTACTGGCCAATAAACATTTCGCCAGTGCAAAATCATGAGGACTGCAAAACCATAAGATTATTTAAAAACAGATTAGTTTTTAACCTCTTGGGAGCGATGAACTATTAACATAAATAAAATTGAAGAGTTTGGTCTTGTAAAGTTAACATATATTATTTCACCTTGTGATAAAATAGGATCTTTCAACTTCTGCTGTACATATTTATTTATTTGTTAAACACTAACTAAAAAAAAATAAAAAGTTAAAAAAATTAAAAAAGTTTGTGAATTCTATAGCAGCTATTCCTCATAATACTTTGTGATCTCCTTAAAAGTTGTCTAGTTTGTAATCACATCTCCACAGTCACCATGGCATAACATGATAGGAAGAAGTGTAGGTCCTATTACTGACATTCAACTGTGGGATATAATAACACCTACGATCATGTTTTGCCGGACCATGGCATCAAACAAAACTTTATTTTTTTTTTTTTTGGTTTTAATTATTGATCAATTTTTTTAGTTTTAAATATTTCATTTTTTAAGAGAAAAGATAGGCCCTCGGCCGGGATTCGAACCCGGAACCTTTGTCTCTCCGTGACATCGCTCTACCATTTGAGCTACCAAGGCCGCCTGCCGGCAGAGGACAAATCTTTTCTCTCATCCGATCCCATGTCCTCGTACTCTCGCAATTTTTGCGATGAATGCACTAGAACGAAGTTCTTTGAACATTAATTTAATTTTAGGTCGAGGGCCTATCTTTTCTCTTTAAAAATTAAAAAAACTTTCTTTTGTTTCAGTTCACTTCAATTATTATTTCATATACTACTTAAAAAATTACTGATTTTTTTTTCTTTATGTGTGATGATCTAACGAGATAAATCAATAAATCAAAGCTAACCCAAACTATCGTAGGTCTCATTTTTATTTTAATTGTATTATCATATTTGCATTAGTATGAACACATTCTCTGGGTATATTACTTCGTAAATAAGTGAAAAGAGTTTAAAAATTCAAATATAAAAAACTGACACTATCAAAAACACGTTGTGGCATCGACAACTTTTTGCTTTTCTATAAAACTTTGAAAATATACATTAAAATAAAATAATAATAGATGAATTAGGTCTTGGGGAAAATTGGGTCGTGATTTCGCCCAAGATAAACACGTTCTTAGATTAGTCATGGCTGAGAAATATTATCTAAGAATATTTTTTTTACTAGCCATAATGTTCATCGTTTATCGACTATTCAACATTTTTTATGTTAAATAAATATTTCTGCTAAAACCTATCTTGGATCTTGGATCTTGTGTTCAATTCTTAATTAGGAGCATGCTCTCTCTAAGGCAAAGGTTGTGCAGGGAGATATTGAGGAAGGTTTTTCTCACAATTAGCAATACTCTATAGAAGCTTTGTTAACCCCAGGAGGGTCTTCTGATAACATAGATTCAATAACAAAGCTCAATAATTATCTGCCATAGTCAGTCTGCCAAAGTCAAACCCAGAAATATCTTGCGATTATCCTACATACCCACGGATATACTCAACTCATTTTATTTTACATAGAGGGAAAGAAAAGAAAGTATCAATGATGAAATAATTGGTAATAAAATAAATAACACTTTTTTGAAAACCTCTTTATCTAGTTGTATGATAGAAACACTGTTAAAACAAGCTAAGAGAGTTCGGACTGTATAGAAGTGTTTATCTATAACTACCTTAGCGCTTAAAATGGCCTCAACCTATATAGGTTAATGTAGTTTTACAATAAATATAGCTTTAGTTCTCAAGGATTTCAAGATCTGTGTAATGTTTAGTGAAGTTTATTTACAAAACATGATATACCATTACTATTTTAATCAAAGCTTATTTCTTTAGTTATAAATCTTTTAATTTTAAGTTTAACAATGCCTATGTTGACAAGGATGCTGCATAGTTTATTTTTGTACTTTAAAAAGTTATAAATTCATTCAAAAAATATATTTTAATTCTCTTGTTTCTGTTACTGGAGTACATCTTTTTTAGTCAATCATTCATATAAGTAAACTAAACCTTTTTCCAGTCATATATTTTTTCTTTATTTAAAAACGTTTCAACATTACTCTGTCATTTTCAATTTACACTTCTTATAAGTCCTTTATCCTTATTTAATTTAAAAACTATTTTCTAAAATTTTTTATAAAATTTGTACATTTTCAACCTAAAATAAAAAATAAATACATAATTTTATAAACATGTCCCAATAATACTGGATAAAAAGCATAGATACCTTTTTTAGTAGATTGTCAAATAATTTAAAATATTTCTTATAATACTTAGAGTTGCAATGTACTCCATGGTCATTATTAACTATTTTAGAATTTGCACTTTGGACTGTTATGATTATTTTATTAAAATAGCATTTTAATTTGTTTTCCAGTATTATTGGGACACGTTGTTTATAAAATTATGTATTTATTATGATTTATTTTTTATTTTAGGTTGAAAATGTACAAATTTTATAAAAATTTTTAGAAAATAGTTTTTAAATTAAATAAGGATAAAGGACTTATAAGAAGTGTAAATTGAAAATGACAGAGTAATGTTGAAACGTTTTTAAATAAAGAAAAAATATATGACTCGAAAAAGGTTTATTTTACTTATTTGAATGATTGATCAAAAAATATAATAAACAAATATCTTTAATTATTTTTTTTTTATTTAGAAATTTGATAACAAATAAATTTTACAGAATAACTTTACTTACCACCTATCGAGTTCATTTTCTTAATAAAATTGAAAAATTATCATATAGTATCTTATAATGCTTAATATAAAAGATCAACATTAGGGATAATTGCCATAATAATTTTAAAGTTTTGTGTTATCGATCATATTCATAAAATCTTCTCTTATCCTTCCACGTTTATCCATTATTATTTTCCTTTTTTTTTTAAATCAGTATTGTTTTAAGTTTATATTGTAAATATATTAGGTCATTGAAGAATTATAAGTTCTAAAATATTTTTTTATGGTTATTTTTTCTTCAAATCATATTCTGATTGTTTATTGTAGTTTGTACAGTATAGTTGTAGATGCCAATAATAAAAGTCTAAAAAAAAAATAGAGTATAAATGCCTATAACGGATCTCAAGGCTAACAAGGTAGGTTTATAATAGTCAGACGCAAATTTTCATTGTTTTTGTTTATTATTAGTTTTTTGTTTGTTATATTGACTTGGTATTTCATACTTTAAAAAAATTTGAATACAAAAATACTAGTTTTACTTTAGCAATAATCTGTTTTTTTTTTTTTTTACTATTTTGCCTTAGTGATGTATGTAAAGAATGGCTTTTAGAATACAAAAATGTTTACGCGCTGTTTTTTAATAGAGAAAAAATGTGTTTGCATGATAAAATTGTTTAAAAGTTTAAATATCTCACATTATTTTAATCAAATTACAAAAGTATGTTTTATTATTTTTCATTTTTTTTTTTTATAAATATTATATAGAGATTAAAGTTCAATATTTATTCTGGTTCCAATATCTTCACATATTTTTAAAGTTAACAGCAGTGTTAGATAAAATTTGTAAAGCCCCCCAAAAAAAAGATTGTCTTTACTAAAAAAAAAAATAAATAAAAATTTGAATTTACACTCAAAAGTTAATTATTGTGTACTATGATGTAATTACATTTGTTGTAGTATGATCAATATTATTAATATTATATAACATACTAATATTATAAATTAAAATAATGTGAGATTTCTAAACCTTTAAACAATTTTATCGTGAAAACACATTTTTTCTCTATTAAAAAAAAGAGCATGTATATCCATTTTTGTATTTCAAAAGATATTTTTTAAATACATCACTATAGCAAAATAGTAAAAAGAACAACAACAGAGATAATTTATTTACAGTAATACCATGCAATACAACAAACAAAAAGGTACTAAAAAACAAAAACAATGAACATTTTCATTTGACTATAACGTATTCAATAAATTCCTGGAGCATATTTTCAAACTGTAGGTTGCCTGGTCATCCTCTCAACCTTTAAAGGTTCAGTAGAGTTTTATTTTTTAAACGAGCTGAGCGAACATATTAAACAGACTGAAGCCTATCAAATTATGGAAAAAGATGGCCAGTTTTGTTTTTTCAGCTCATATTATAAATCTATTTCATTATTATATTATTATTCATTATACTAAAAGAATTATAATCACATAAAGCTGTGGCTTATAGCTTCGGTTATTTCTGTTATTTTACAATAGCCTCTTTCTCCAACTTTCCTCAAGACCTAATCTCAATAGAATATTTTTGCCTTGAAAAAGGTCTATAATGTAGGTTGAAATATCAGAAAAAATTTATAATATGTTATATTTATGACTTTATTCCTACCAATCATTACTACTTTACTTTTTTATAATTATAAATGTTTACAAGTAGATTTTCAGATTTTTATAATTTGATCACATCATAACAGTTTAAGCCATTTGGTATCTGGAAAAATCATTAATTTCTGATGTTAAGTTCACTCATTTAATCTCTCTGGAGTAATCTTTTGATTATTAATGTAATCACCTTCTTTTTGTTTTTTTATACAGCTTATATTAAATAAAATATAAAACTTTGTAATAAAATTTACATTTAAATGAAATTAAAAAAAATTAATAATACAGGCAATTAATATTTTTTTAAGAATGTGTAGAATCTTAAAAACATGTTCTTAAGATGTTGGTGCTAAAATATGTGGCAAATTCTTAGTAGGAAGGTTTGTTAACCCGTTTAATGTTTAGTAGGTTTACTTAAATTTTTATATGATTATATATATTCAGTTTATTATCGTCCAATCCTCAAAGCCTGTCTTATACTCTGTAATTTGTTACAAATAATATTTATGTTCGAATATTTTCTCTCTAAAATTATTAACTATTGAGATTCTTTTAAATTACAACTGCCATAGGATTATAATTATTACTTATTTCATCTTAAAATGATCAATATTTAGTTGGAAGTCAAAAATTTTATTTCCAAAAATATAAAAAATCTGTTAAGCCTTTATTGGACTAAATATCACTAAATTTTTCTTAATGGCTCTATTATTGCAGAAATAGTACATGCTCAAGCCTATTAAATAGCTGACAAGTCATAAAATTTCAAAATTACAGTAATATATAATTCAATTTTTTTTTTATTTCTTATTATACATTTTGGATTAAAAAAAAAAAATGTCTCTTTCATTGTTTAGTACAGAAAAAGTAAACTATGTATGGAGTATGTCGACAATCATAGAAATCGATGACGAATTTATACAAAAACAAATGAAGAAATTTCTCCTGATAAAATTATTTCTAAAGCGATATGTAACAAAATGAATGATAAGAGATCCATGACATAGGCAAGAATAAGCATGATTATGGTGGAAGAATAAAAGTAAATAATTAAAAATAAGTTTATAAAGGTCATATGAGGTGATTGGTTTTCCAAATTATATCATTTCACATTAGAAAACATTGATTTTTTATTTTGTGCTTGCATAATTATTTTTTAATGTGAGTTTTTGGTGGATTTAAGTAAAATAAAAATGGATGATCAAATATCAAGACTGATCATGTTTAAGTAAACAGGTGAGATAAATTTATACTGCTTCATAAGAATAAATAAAGTTGTTGTTCATTGTTCATTCAAAATAAAATGCTTTCATTAAGTAAGCATTCTATTTACTTTACTATTGTAAAGCCAAAAACTGAATTGTGACAAAACCTCATAGATAAAATACGTGAATACAGATACTCAAATTCTACATTGAAAAATAATGAACTACGGTTATGAAAACAACTTAATGTTATTAATTAAAACTTAATTGGTTCTAAAAACCTTGCAATCATTGTTAAATTAACTAATCAAATAATTAATACTAAAAACTGTCTGTTAATGATATAGAAAGGTTATCATAATCACATAGAATTAACCCTTAACTAACGAAACAAAACAATATATGTATATTTATAGGTATCACTACAAATTCAGATTTGTAAGGATTTTTTCAAATGTGAACATTAAACAGCAAAATATTTGTTTACTGTTTATAACTGTTTTATCAGACCTCAAGCTATCATCTGCTATAATACAAAAATAATAATATTAATTTATTTACAATCTGATAAAAAAAGACTCACACTGCTCCAGACGGTTGATGAGGAGTGGATTTAGACCTTACTACATGCTTAGGTAAATTTTTAATGAATATATTTGTATCTCAATAAAAATATAAATAAAAGATTAACTTCATTATGAAGCTTATATTTTTTATAAAATTAGGACAATTTTAATATAATTATTTATAGTTTTGTTGTTGATATTGATAAATTTATATGGTGGAATTACAGACATATTGTATGAATCCTGATAGACATTTAAGAAATTGAGAATAACCCATGGGGTCGAAACGTCTTTATAGTAAATAAAAAATAAAAAAATGGACTGGAGAATGGTTTTTTTGCTTCATAATTAAATATCAGCAATTATAGTCCAGTAGAACTCATATTATAATAAAAGATTAACTTAAATTTAATGCAATTTCTCAAAAATGTTAGAAAATAAATGGTTTTTATTTCACTTTGGAATTTCATGTGTAAATTATGATGGATTATTGATACAGACTTGTTGATTTTTGCAGTCATCATAATAGCCATATTAGGAAAATGCAGGTAAATATATAAAAAAATATGTGACCATGATTAGGGTTCAGTCTTGGTTCCAGTCCATCTGCCCTATTTTCATGAATCTTGAAAAATCTTGGACGAGCAAAACATTTGGCTAGATTATTCTGCAAGGTATTACCTTAGAAAGCTGGGTGTACAAACATAAGGAAGGGTTACTGGTAAATAGGGAGAAAGGATGGCAAAGAAAGAATTTATTTTTCAGAAGTAAAACTCTCCTTTCTGAAGGTTGGGTGCACCCTTACCCAACCACATGACTCTTTGAAAATTGCATGCTTTGATGGCTTCATCACACTCCGTATCAAAACAGGATCAATTTGGAGGTTTCCGCTCTGTTGTGCAGTATTGCTCTGCTGCTCTACTGATTGGCATCTTCTCCTCTCCATGAAACTCCTCCCATGTCATCACTTACCTCAGGAATATTCCTTATATCTTCTTCCAACTTCTCTTGCATTATAAAGAATTCACATCTGTTCCTTGGTACGATATAACAACATTTCATTAATTTACATTAATTGAATTTAAATGTCTTCTAGAGACCACCACATGGTCAATATGAGTTAATGTTCTGTTTGATGAGAAGTCACATTCACATTTGTTTTTGCCTATCTTTGTAGGGCAATATTGTACTCATTACTACCAAGCATTTGTTTTGCTGTGCAAACTATTGGTCTCAAGGCATAAAAGTTTTTCCTTCCTAACCTGAGCCAATGTATATGAGACTTCAATAAGTCTCGAAGAACTATTTTCATATAAGAGGAAGGGCTACCTGCCAATGCTCAGTCCAACTCATCATAGAAAATGTCTTTTTCTTCCCTGCTCTTCTCCTTCGAATGTGCAAGGACATTCACAAGGGTCATGTGGTGTTTCTTACCTCTTATCCTTAATTTGCAAAATCTCTTATTGATGGGTTGAAAATCCACAACAGATTTAAGTCCTGAAGATTCAACGAAGGCCATTGAAGGCATGTTTTTCAAACATAGACGTAGTTTATAACTTGCACATTTAGAACAAGGAAAATCATTATCCAAAATTTCTCAGTGGCTGTTGTAAGTAATTAGAAAAATTTGGAATTATTCTTAAAGAAAATTTAACCCTTAGCATTGGTTATTACCTAATGCTCTTGAATGTAAACTTGACGTTATTAAATATGGTATTAAGACAAAGATTTACATACAAGGCGTTGAGAGTGAGTTACAAATGAAAATCTGAGGAAAATGACATATTCGGTGACTGTAAGCTAAACAATTTTATGGATGATCATATTTCTCGTATATATATCAAACTTTTTTTTTTTTAATCAGACACGTTTTTTGTTTCAATTCCCGGTTTTGTTAGGTGTTGCTATTTAAATTTTCCAAAGGACAATTTTTCGGTTCGGATATTCTATAAAACCATTTTTTTAAAAATATTTTTTTTATTATTTTATTTTAAATTACATACAAATTTTAAAACATTGGTGGGATAATCCTAGAAAACCATTTTCATTTTCAAAAATATCAAAGCTTTGTTCTTCCTTTTATCTAAGCTTCTAAATTTAGTGCCGTAAAAATGATTTCAAATTTATAGGAAGTACATCTAAAATGAGCAGTTGATAAAGAAACATGTAGTTATAAAAAAAGGAAATTTCTGTAGGGGCGTAGGAAACAGACGAAGCTGATACGTGGGGTTCGCAAAAAAAAAAATCTAAAAGCAAACTATTAATTTCATGGTCAGTAAGTTGAAACTTTTTCATAGTGGGATTGCAGAGTTAGACCTTCATAGTGATCTTCCTTACCTTGTTCTTTATGTGACCACGTACAAAATATCCAATAAGTTAGTGTTGTTTTTACGGCAGTTTTATTTTAAGTCTAGCTAATTAAGAGCTCAAATAACTTTCTTTTCAGTTTTCCCAAAATCATGATTATGTAATACATCTAGATCCAGAGAGAAACCCAATAAAAATCGTTTGGTAAAAATTAGGACAATCGCAATCATAGACGTGTTCAGACGTTTCCATAATGGTGATTGTAAATTCTTAAAAAGAAGTCAGTAAAGGTGTTATGGCTAATTTGACTCTTATGTGATGCGGTAGTCTAGTGCGGTACTCTCATTTGAGAAATTATTCAAGGTAATTACTTACAGCAGAACAGCGCTTAGTAATTCATCAATGTTGGTATCAGATATGCTGAGATGAGTCCATTTACTAATTACAATTTCCTTCATCGGTTTAGTAAAATTATTTAAAATTTTGGATACAATTAAAAGATGAAAACGCAAATACTTAGCGTATAAAAAAGGTTCCATTAATTTCATATTATTAGTCGATAATGAAGAATACACATTTTTAGAATTTTCGCAGATTATAAGGTAACTTCTAAAGTAGGCACTAAATGCCTCAGAACGCAATTATATGAGCTGTTATTTTTGAAAGCGTCACAAGTCCATTTTTTCATATTCGCGATATCTAGAGGCTTCCATTTGAATGATTTTAAAAATACGTGCATACTGGCAAACATTTTTATTACTTAGCAAAGAGTAATGTTCCGAAACCCTATACATCTTTTAAGTTTTAGTAGAAATAATAATCATTAAAATCATTTAAAAGAATAAATCATATTTTTTAAACCCAAATGAAATTTGCTTATAACTTTTCAAATATTTAAACTACATCCATACTCAAGAAAAAACATTTATACCATTTTATTCTGTAGATATATTATTTAACAGCTAGAGTTCAAATTGTTACTATATTGAATGAGGAATTTGATTGGTGCTGTCAAAGTGAACATCGTGACCTTCAACTAGTTTCAAACCACGTGCTCTCTCCCCCATAGGCTATGGTACTTTAAGACTAAATGGTACTTCGAACTATCATCTTAATTATTTACATGACACTTAAGACCACCTACTTCTTGCTGGATCTTCGGCTGCCATCCTCCTTTTTCCTAGAAATCTTATTCTTGCTTTTCCTCTGACGCCACCTCACTTCCATCCATCTCCCTGGATCGATGTCCTATCCTGTCTGCGTTTGCGCTTTCGCCGGAAGGTTACCGGGTTGCACGTGATTTTGCAATCATAGCGATTGCATGTTATGTTTCTATATTGTAGTTTATTTTACCCTACCACGTTATTTAAATATAATTGAATAAATGAGCTTAACAAATGTCGAAGGAAAGTAAAATTGAGTCTGATGTCTGCGTTTTAATAAGACTCAAATGGACTTGGAAATTAGAATTGAAAAATCTAGGATAATTAAAATTTTGACTGATGTATGTTTTTAAATTTAGCTCATTTTGGCTACATCTGCTGAATGTGTCGATACAGTTGAGACAAGATGCCATAATTCGATTACGAAATAATGTGTAATAAAACTCAACTCCTGGATTACAACTGTTTTACTAACTTAAGGCACTATATTTGTCAGTATATTTCCACAAATAATCCATTCTACTGCATCAAAAAAAAAAATGTTACTATCTACATTATAATTGTCTAAGAAGCATCAGGAGAATCTTCGTTACTAATTAAATATAGAAATTTCGCGTTCGTTATTATTTTAATCACAGCATAATATCTAATGGAAATAATACATAGGATTATGGATTAGGTTGTATTACTTTATTAAGTTTGAATATCCCAATACAATTCCAAATACTACATTTACCCAGATACAAATTATGAACTCTTTTGGTGGGCGGGTTAGGCCGGTTACTGACCTCTTACAACCTTGCAGTCCTTTTGGAGATCATGTATTTTTCTGAACACACCCCTTTTGGTTAGTGACTAAAAGTTTTAAACGTTTACGTATATTATTTTTGAACTACGCTCGTTCTTCTTTGGACAAAATATTGCGTCCAAAGTAAAAATCAATAACATTCAAATCAATTAGAAAAAAAACACCGAGAGGTACTACATTGCATTATCAAAACACTAAAAACGAAGGAGTAAAATATCAGTCGGAATATTTATTAATAAACAACAACTAATCTTGAACTTTGTAAATCATTTGATATTAATCCATATTTCTCAACATTGAGCCCTACTGAAAAAAATGATGATTTAAGATATTTGACCCTTACTTAGAGAGCTATTCTGATAAGTTTTATAATATTCTACTCGTTTACTAAGCCTTTAATGAATAAAATTAATTAAAATATGCCAATGGTAATGCAAAATACCCTAATGATATCTGCAATATCATAACCATTACATGTCCTGTTGAACTAACTTTTCTACTACAGGTATACATGTCATTACTTAACATGCAACGTTACCTGAGAACATTCTTCGATCTTGTATTATTTTCTTTAATAAGAAGGTCTGTTTGTAAGTCGTTCATTATCGGTTCTAGATATGTCTGCCTATGCGGCATCTAGCGGCAGTCGTGGGAGGTCTCTGGTCGGTGCTGCTATCTATGTGAGTGTAGGAGAAGTTTCTAATGAATGAAATGCATTCACATTATATCTTTTTTGGAGATTTCTACAAATTAAAATTATCAAGAAATATCAGGGCCTAAAAGGAAGATACATTTAATGTATTTTTGTAGCATTGAAAGCATTATTCTCATTGCTTAATTACTATTTTTCATTAGCCAACCATCATTCATTATAGCTTACTGAAATAAAATGAGGGTGGCCTGTGTTGTAGTGGTTAGCATAACAACTTACTGTAACCAAGGCCTCAGGTTAACAGCCCTGCATGCGGTCCTAGGATTTTTTAAAAGGGAGTAAAAAATCCTTGGTTATACCATCCTTTGGAAGGGATGTAAAATGGGAGTCCTGAATCTGCAAGATATCAGATAAAGACCCCAACCTAATAGAAAAATAATTTTATTCTGGGACCGGGTCCCTTAATAATAACGGAAATGCACAAAATTAAATAAGTATATATCTGGCCAAAGGACTACATCATTAGAATAAAACTATATTTACATAATATCTTGAAAGTAAATAACCGACAGGTATGTTTTGGTAGAGAAGTAGAAAATGTAAACAACAATAAAATAAAAAAAAAAACAGACAAATTCAGAAAGAAATAGCCTTATGGAAACATAAGTGAATAAATAATAGCATCTAATAATATAAAGAATGATGTCATTATGAGTGAGGAATATTTACAGTAATTCATCAATCGATTAAGTTGAATATATCTATGAATTAATTATTGATTACAGAGAATCTGTTTGGGAATTTAGAAGATGTAGGAAAAGTTTGGATTCAAATGAGGTTAAAGAGGACGCATAATGAGTGGGAGTGAGTTCCAAAAAGAGATAGAATGGGCGAGAAAGGAATGCTTAAAAGTTTTGGCTCTATGGGAACGGATATAAAGATCGGAAGGGCGAGACCTTGTGCCCTGGGATTGGATAGAGGATTTGAATTGTAGGAGACTATAGATATAAAATGGATGTTGTGATTTGATGGTTTGATATAAGTAAGAACCTAGGAAATAGAGTCTATGGATAGAAGGGAAGCCACTTTAACTCAACGTACATGAGACCTCCCCGGGGCTTCAAAGACAAATAGAAGCGAACAGTTCATAGTCCACCTCAACCTCTCCTCGAGCCTGTTCGAGAGGCCACCATAGGCCACACACATAGTCAAAGTGTGGAAAGAAAAAAAAAAAGTGATGGGTAGCTTACGGATAGGTAGTGTTAAAAGATGCCTAGAACGGTGGAATAAATTCAGAGAGCTTCTTGATCGATGGGAAATTTGGGCAATGTGGGGTTTCCATAAGAGGGATTGGTCGAAAATGATTCCGAGGTTTCTAACAGAGGAATTGAAAGCAATAGGGTGATCATTTAAGGTTAATTGGTGAAGTGAGTTGATATATAATGTCCCCATCAAAAAAATAAGTAGTTATGCTACTAGCCAAGTTATTGAGTAAAAGATTTGTCATGATATGTATATATATATATATATATATATATATATATATATATATATATATATATTGTTAAGAATTTTAATTTTATTACAAAATTGTATTTATTATAAGAGCAAAACAAAACTGAGATCTTTAATCTCCATGGGTCAATGATAATTGCAGCTTGGGATTGGTTGTAACAATTTAAATTAAAACACAATTTTTATATAATAACCTCTCACATTTGTCTCATCCAATTGTCTTAAAACTTCTTCACCCATAACAGTGACGCCGAATGACACCGATGCTTCTCTTGACACTTGAAAACTGATCCTTACAGCAGACTCTCAATGGTAGAAATGCTTGTAGATATTCTACCTTCAGGACATCCAATATTCAAGTCATGTGACTAAAGTCCTCGCTCAAGGCGCTCTTGAAGAGAGCTGACAAAAACTGTGAAGGTCCTATCCTCAGGAACCCACGCTGCAGAATGCTTGAAAGATGGCGGGAGCTTTGCATTGTCCGTAGTGTGTGGCAATGCCATTTGTATGATTTGCAAGTCAGTTTTACTTATAAAAATTGTGTTTTTCATTGAACCAACCAAATATTAATTTAATAGAAAAAAAATATGTCATAAGTTTTGGAATTATTTTTATTTACTTAAATAAACTAATCATAAATCTATGTCAACTTTACGGTAGTCCGATTGATAAGCAAACTATCGATAGTTTTATTTTTATTTATTTCTAACAAATTTTGAACCTCAACAATATATATATTTAAGAAGGGAACTGGAACCATTTAGAATGGCCTGAGTTTTTAATAATACCTTGATAGAAAAAATTTACATAGCATCATTAAATAACTTCTTCTCCCAGAGTTTCGTATAATCGTTTCCAAATTTTAGTATTTGTTAAAGGTTTATAAGAAAATTATTGTGTTCTATTATCATCAAATGTTATAGATTCGATTATTTTTATTTATAAAAAAATAAATAAGCTATTTAAATATAAAATGAATAGTACAGCTACTAGAAAAAAAATACATATCATTTTACAATATCAGGTTACAACTAGAAGATTATACTAGATTACCAAGTATTACAACATTACTATCTATGTTGCAAAATGTTATATAAGAGATTGTTAATATTACAATAGAAAAATGTTGTCTCCTTAAAATGAATAATGCATTGAATTTAACAAGGGAAATGTCCCTTGTTATGTATGGATGTTGTTATATATGGATGTTGTTATATATGGATGTTGTTATATATGGATGTTGTTATATAATGCCCCTTGTTATATGGATAATGATCCAAACAAACCTTTTTAATTAACTATAAAACTTTGTAATTGAATTTAAAGAATATGTCAAGAATTAACAATTATAATTAACTAAACGAAGAGATCTAATTGGACTTACAGTGTGTATGACCTTAATTGAAATCCTTACAGGCCTAATAAATTCTATAGAAAATTTGAGGAGTTTGACGGAATGCAGCCTGTAAATTGTGGGCAGACCATCATTGAACTAGTGAATAAGAAATATTTACAATAAACGAGTGGTTAACATAGCCACACTACACTATATAAAAAGGATTCTTTATGATGAAGTATTATAAAACCTGAATTTTACTACTTTTTATTTTTTCATATTCATTCAAAGTACTGAATTGGTAGTAGATAACTTTTTTTTTAGTTTTAGTTTATTCAATTCAATTCAATAGTTGGTTACTGTTATTTCATAATTTTATTATTAATTATGTATATTATATACATATGAATGTTCACAACATCAAAATCAAAGTTACCAATAGTTATTTAGTATGATTTGTTTGAGAACTGGCAGTTTTGAAATTTACTCACTTAAAATAACAAATTCAGAATTTAAAGATAGGTTCAGTTGAAGGCAAAAAAAAAATATTTGCACATTATTGGATATTATTTTGATGTATTGGAATAGCGATCATCAAGGGCCTTTTAATAAGGAACCTGTAACTCATTAGTGATTGATAAAACACTCCTGAAAAAAATCCTGGATATATTCAGGCATTATTCTAAATTGAATTAAGCAGCTATATTATAAAAACTGAATGTTTTATAAGTGAAATAAATTTCATATTCATATTCAACAATGATTTTGGTGTTCATTATTATACAAATGATCATGAATACCACCTAAGGGGACTTAAATATGGTTGTATTTAGCTAAGTCGTTAACCTTAAGTTTTTTGGTTAAAAATAGAAATATATTTGTTTATAAAATGAATATTTTGTTTTTAGTTTATTAATTATCTGATATTGCATATTCATCACAGTAATCATGATAAAAATAAAAACACCAATCGTGGCCAAATGGAATTAAAAGCAGGACTCATGGCAACCCCTGCATTACTCCATCTAGTTTATCACTTATAATTAAATTAATTATCATGAATAATAAATTACATTGGCCAATCGTTATCATTATTGGCCAACAATTAATACAATTGATTTGTAAATTAATTATTTCCTTGACTAATGTTTATAATTTAGCCTGCCCCTTATCTTGTAATTGGCAATAATGAGTGATACTATTGTCATGTGCTGCATGAAGTAAATTATGGCATTCCAAATCATTAATACAACAAAAATAAAGTTACTGCAATATGATAAATGAAAATTCTTCAGAATTATTTAATTCTGATAATTAATTAAGAAATAAATAAAAAATCATTATTTATGCGTTGGTTTATTTATAGAAGATTTTCTGAACTCAATGTGTTCTTTTTTTGTGTGTCGTAATGGGAACAGTCTTCACTAATTTCCTTCATTCCATGTTAATTTTGATAAAATTTTCAGTTGAAAAAAATCGTTTTAGAATATAAAAATACTGATTATTTAAAGTAAAATTGATCGATCTTCAAATTAAACAAAACCACCAAATGAGACATAGCTATCATGAGAGTTGTTCATCAAGTAATGTTATTCATGAAACTCAAATTTGCAGTAACTGTTACTCAAACCTGTTAAAAAATTGCTCGACTAAATTTGAAAAAAATATGAAAAAGACCATTTCTGAAATTATCTGCTTTTGATCATATGCTCTCTATTTCATTTCTATATTGTTTTATCTGAATTTATTGAAAGTCATAATTAATTTTCTCGCCATTTTTTTCTTAAGGCTTGCTAATGTTAAAAAAAAAAAATCTCGTTCAGAAGCAGATGATCATAGTAGTATCCACCTTGACTGACAAATCCTACCCAGAGCTCCTACCAACCTCAAGGTGAGCTGCTATTGTTAATAAGATTCGAACAATTATGTTTACACGTCCATCTCATTTCATGTTCCCGGCAATTAGCAAACAGTAGGCTTGACTAGTAAGAAAAATAAATATTAGAACGATATAACTTGATTATACCAAGAGACGCTAATATGAAATACAATAACTAGATTGATTATTAATAAATAACTAACTATTGACTAATAGCTTATCAAGTAACATAATGACTACTCTCTTATAATATATATATGTTATATATTCTTAACTATCTATACTCTGCCATATCTTCTCTCTGCTTTTTCGGATCCGTATAAAGTAGAGCTGGTCTATACGAGAAGGGGAGGTCGATGAAGTTAACGTTGCTGACCAGAAAGCAAGCCCAACTTCCTGAGTTAAAAATCTATATTATAAACAAATTACTAAAGTTCATTGCACCATCCGATAACTCGGCGTACAGTGGCTCGGAAGAAATAGGCCGGAAGAGGTGATTGGTTTAAAAACATATACAATTTATTTTTAAATAACTGAAAACATAAACTTTATGGCTATCGTAAGTTGGCGTTTTTTTCCAAAAAAGATTGTTTTATTTTTAAATTGAAAAAATGTTAAGGATTGTTGAAGCAATGATAAGGACTTGCCTACAAAAATGAGGATGCTAACTTTTGATTCGGATATTTTCTCGAGTAGTCTTATGTATATCATTTATTTTATTTTATTATCCTAGGGATGAGCTTCTTTCTGATAGTAAAAAAATATTATCTTTAATCACGTTTGCTACTATTTTTCGTCCTTTTCGTAAATTTTTCATAACAAAGTTAATAAATAAAGGAAGGACCATTTGACCAAAAAAGGAGAAGTGGGTTAAGAACACAGAGTCTAGACTCCTCTCGCGAGCACACCTACCAAGGGGACTTTGCCTCGTCATCTCATAGGTCTAGGTGGTGGTGCTATATTATTAAATTATTAATAACCAAGGGGTTAGCATAATATTTCAGTCCATTAATAACTTGATTTGCCTCAGTCGGACACTAAGGGTGAATGTAGCAGCTATAAGTTAGATAAGGTAGTTTCAATATAGCTACAGCTCCTAGCTAAAGTTCCTCATGGTTGGTGTTGGTGTTGTAGGATCATCTACCAAACAGCGGATTTCTGAAAACTATGCAGTTTCTTAAGGGTCGACTGACACATGTGACGGAGCAACGGTGCACCATAGATCTGATTAGGTCTGACGATTATCTTCTAAATCTGCATCTTCAGTTTTAAGAAGAGCTACGGAGACATGGACAGGTAGTCATACAAGATTGGAGAGACTTAGGTGTTTGAGAATAAAGAATGGAATGTTTGTCTTCTCTCTGAACAAGATTAGGTGTTACTTTCCGACGCTGAAACATCACGATTGCATTCGTCTTAACCGATCCGTTTGAGAACCTCTGCTATGGCAATCGAAGCTGTCTAAGTTTTTTTTAATGATTCATTTTTGAACATAAAGGCTTTCATATATGACTTGGCTGAACGCCATAGTCTGTTACGGCTGTATGTTGTTCTCTTAAAACATTTTCAGTACTGGAGAAGTTGTTGATGAATCAGCCGCGTGAATATCGACAGTGCCCCGTTGAATTTGCTTTCTTCCTAGGCTTGGGCGGCACTAAGATAGCACATTACCAAACATTTGGTAACAAGTATAGGGTCTGAACGTAAGTGTTGAATATGTTCAGTTCAAGTATCACAAAAAGCATTCTCTCTAAACAAAACTTGTATTTTGGTATGCTGTTCGAAAACTATTTTTTAGCCTATCCATTTACAATTTATCCATAATTTGTATTTTGAAAGATACTAAATAACAGTCCTTTTTTGAAAACAAAGAGTGCAAGTATTGTGAACTAAATCACTAAACAATTTGTATATCATAATATCTAATATCAATTAATCAACCAAAAATGAGAGGCAGATTAATAAATATACAAGTATAATAAAGATTAGATTATCAAGGAAAAACAACGATTCCAAGATAACGAATTCAGCTATCTATTTTAACTTAGATTATTTTAAAATGAGAATGTTTACTAGAAGAAATAATGTAATGACTGCGCTGTAATTCACGTAAATACTATTATTTATTAGAGAAACTGCTGAAAATTGCATTTTAGTGAGCGTATAATCAGGGCATGCTAACCACATTATTAAAGATCAAGCGAAGTGCAATGTCTTTATTAATTGAAAAAGAATGTTTAGTATAAAAAAAAATTAGTGAAGATTGCGCACTATGGGCATTGCTTATTTGCACTAGTATTAACAATATTGTTATCGTTTATAAGATAGCTAACCGATCACTTCTGTGTTCAAGGAAAAGACATTTCCTTTTCATTAAGCAATAAGAAAGACGTAATTGATTTGGCCTACTAGGTCGACAAAGGAACCCACTGTGTGGCGTTCCACGTTACAAATTAAAGAGAATGATTTGCATTCAGGAGGAGTGTTTTTTGTAAATAATTGATAAAACAATGTGATTTACCTAGTAAAAACAAATAAATAACAAAATAAAAAGATGCAAACAGTAGCAGCTAATGTAAATTTATTGATAGCTCCATGTTGCATTTTTATGAATCAATAACTATTAATAAATTTTACTTGATTGCTGATATAATTATAACTTATAATTCTCTAATATTTCCATTGTACATTAGATAAATGGCTTTATCTTTAGATGTGAATTTTACTAATAATAGTTTTATATCGTCAGTACTTACAAAACTTCATTACGCTTTGTTAACTCATTGTTTTCAAGTCTTGAAATTAGCAACAGTAGATTTGGTTCAACAATGTCTCTTGTAAGCATGTGAGCTCAACTAATATCATTGATAGTGAATTGAACAGGAAAGCTACTCGTGTCGTGTAAACCTACCCACAGAAGTTGTTTCCGCTTGCTATAGAAAACTACCGGACCAATTCAGACTTAAATTGTAGTAAAGTGTTCAGTAGGAAAATGGTCATCCACATTCTATAGACATATTGGCGGACGTACTACAAGTTGTATTTAAATATAAAATTCAAAAAAACAATAGTAACAGTTGACTGGAGACTAGCTACGATACACAGAAATACAAATATGTTCTGTTCAGAACTGAACTTATTCTGAAGCTTTTGTTGTACGATCCCAGGGTCGTGGGATCCAATAGTTCTTTTCTCAATGTCATAGGAAGCCCAAGGTAATCTAAATTAACACATGTTAACACATTTCGCTTTCTTCTTAGTGTTTTTAAATTTAATTATTACAGGTTGTGATTAAGAAAAAATTTTACTAAACAAAGAATATTAAAGCCATTATAGATATATAAGGATAGCGATAAGAAAGTCATAATTTCTGATCAGTAATAGAAATAGAAATAGAAATAGAAAAATAATTTTATTCTGGGACCAGGTCCCTTTAGAATAACAGAGATGAACATAATTAAGAAAATATTTATCTGGCCAAAGGCCTACATCTGAGTAAAAACTTATTTACAAAATATCCTGAATGTAAATAACTAAACAGGTATGTTTTGGTAGATAATCAGAAAAAGTGATGCAAAATTAAAATAAAAAAACAGACAAATTTACAATAAAAATAACTAGGCTTATGGAAAAAAAACAACAGTAAATACATGATAGCATCTGGTAACATAAATAAAAAATTAAAAAAATGATTTCATTATGGGTGAGGAATATTTACAGTAGTTCATCAATCAGTAAGTTGAAAATATCTATCAATTATTTATTGATTATAAAGCACCTGTTTGGGCATTTAGAAGATTTTGGAAAAGTTTAGATTTAAATGAGGTTAAAGAAGACGCATGACGGATATCGGGTGGGAGTGAGTTCCAAAGAGAGATAGAACGGGCGAGAAAGGAACGCTCAAAAGTTTTGGTTCTATGGGAACGGATATAAAGATCGGAAGGGCGAGATCTTGTGCCTTGGGATTGGATAGAGGATTGTAGGAGACTATAGATGTAAGATGGATGTTGTGTGTTGATAGTTTGATATAAGTAAGAACCAAGGAAATAGAGCCTACGGATAGAAGGAAAAAGCCACTTTAACTCAACGTAACGGCGGGACACATGAGACCTTCTCGGGGCATCGAAGACAAATCGAAGCGAACAGTATAATAATATGCTAATTATGTAATAATATTTTGGAATAGCATTTAATTGTTGATTAATATATTTATGTTTGCCTCCTTATTGTGTTGGACCCTTCCTTGTTACTATATCTAGTACTTGGAACTGTGTTAATCAGCTCATTTTTCCTGAATCCTGTTTCTTGTCAATTCACATGTTTTCCTTGAGTTCAAAAAGTGTTAGTTTTATAAAAGTTATATTGGCTAATTTCTTATGAGATGTCCTATTTTATTATTTTTTAAAAATTCACAATGGAATTAGGGATCTCTGTTTTTACACACTGTAATGAACTTTGATAAATCTTCTCTTTTTGATAATATTCACTGTCAAAACAACTGAACAAACATAGTTTAGTGTACCATGAAATATAACCATTGAAACAGACGATGTTTGTTTGTTTGTTCATTTAACGTCACTTTATGCTGCTATGGCTAATCGGACGATGCTACAGTGGGAGCTCTAAATTTTGCCTATCCAGGTTTAATTAGGATAGGGATTTTTAACGAGTACCTGACATCGTACAGGCTCGGGACCCCCGTTTAACGTCCCTTCCGAAGGACGGCGTAACTAAGGATTTTTTACTCCCTTAAAAAAAGCCTAGGGCCACCTGCCGGGCTACGAACCCGCGATCTTGGGTTTAGTAGTTTGTTACGCTAACCACTAGACCACAGGTGACCTCTTGAAACAGACGATTTTTACGAGCAATTTTTTTTAATGAATTTAAACTTGGACACTGGGCAGCCCAAGTTGCAAGAAACATTACCACAGCTTTTCTGAGAAGGGACTTTAAACGAACGGATCTTTCGCCGTAGGTTAGAGAAATTTTCAGCTGGTGAAATAGATTAATTCATAAATAGTTCTTTCTTTTTATCTTATCAAAACACAACCTGCATGGGTTAATCGAATAGAACCTATACTCTTACACAACACCAGACCTCATGTTTCACGGCAGACAGTAAAGAAACTGAAAGCGCTGGGTTACGAAGTCAACCCACACCCACCTTATTCGCAAGACTCTCTAACCGATTTCCATCTGCTCAGAAAATCGAACATTTCTTTTATAGTAACGTGTAAAAAAACGATCATGTCTCTCAAATACAAGAGAATGTGATAATGGTGAAATATTGGACGGATAACATTCATCGTCAGGACTGTTTAAAATATATAAATGCAACCTAGAGCTAGTGCACCTTACGTTAACAGATTATAATCGACCGGTCTAATAGAAATGGGCTTCATATTTAGTTGTTGTTTCTTATATTTAATCAATGCGCACTTTTATCAATCTGTAATGAGTTTTTATTTGAATTGGTTTGGGCGCTATTAAATCCAAACGTATCTTCTTCTTAGGCTCGGCTGATCAAGATTCTTAAGAAGTAGGCCAATACGATCAAATGATCGGCGATGGGACAAACTCGCGAATGATCGTGGGAGCAGACAGTGACAATAAACGATTGGATAATGGCCTATTATTCTATCATTAAGGCGATTCACCCTTGGCAGCCTCGGACACTAGTTACAGCAGGGGTCCCATCCTATCACCCCGGACGACTCCACTAATTCGAGAGCCTAGAATTACATTATTATAGGAGGCCTTTAATTATCTTGTCAATTATAAGGCTTGATATCCCCTCGATCATTACATTTCTATTGTGAGAGGAATTTCTGTAGTCATAAAAGAGATACACCGCGGTTAGCTTTTTTTTTCTCAAAATTTTATTCCAAAACTTCAACGTTTGAAAACTAAGCATAAGGCGATTCAACATTTATATCGTATGTTTGTAATACGCATTCAGGTTAAGTCATATATGAAGACCCTAGGGAAACCGAGGTAACTTACTTTTTTCTAAATGCTCAGGAGCACGAAATTAACATCACAATCTATGAGTATTAGTATCATAAATATTTTTATTAATTTGCTTTTGTATGTCCATGTATATTGCTGCTACTGTCAATTTGACAACGAAAACGTTTGAGGTGCTCAAAACCTAACTCGCAGAAGCCGCGTTACCTCGTTCTCACATAGCGCCATTCAGATGAACAAGTTCTTTCAGATGTACTTCTTCAGCTGTTTTGCGCCGTTTGAACTAGCTCATTTTGACGACACCATTGTGTGGGCCACTGAATAATTTATCTAAAACCGCTGTTACCAATGTTTTCCCACGTAGTCTTCATATAATGAGGAGTAAGTCCGCGTTTGATTTAGCATTGAAAAAATAATCTGCGACCCATGTATGAAGAATTTTGGGTTTAGTATTTGGTAGGAACTGTTTTATTTCTAGGACAACACATTTTTTGGGGACCCGCTTTATAGATGCTGGGTGAGTCCCAGGAAGACCTCCAGATCCCAAAGGATTCCCGGTTGATAACTGATGAAATAAATGATCAGCCTCTGCCAACTTTGAACCGCGCACGCACTCCAAGGAAAACTGTGATTTTATATAACAGTTGAATATTTATTTGTTTCCTCTTTTAGAACGATTTTCGTTAAACATTTTTTGTCGAATTAAGTTTAAATACTATTTTCATTGACGTGTATCAATCACTTCCAATTTGCTGAGATGAATTATAAAATTTTGAAGTACTTAGTGCCGCTGGGAGATCATAAGATTCCACAATCGTGCGATATTCTTTATTCCCATTTAAATTGCTTAGCAATGATAATGTAGAAAACATTTTTTTCATTCAAATAAAAGATACAAATTAACACTTTTGGGATTAAAAAATAAGACTTAGGATTCTGGGAATAAGACTGCAATTGTCTGGTACCTGCTCTAAATAGTACTTCTGCATTTCTGTCTTAAGAATTTCGAAATATCTGAAAGACTCAGTATTCAGGAATAGCAGTTTTTAAGACAAGTGCAAGACAGTACGTTCTTTAGGATTATTAAACAAATGTAATAATAGCAAAAAGATAAAATTCAGAATTCGGAGCCAAGCACTTACTTGAAAACGCACTAACATTACCTTGTATATTTCAAATAAAAAGTGGCTCTTTATTTTCAAAGGTAGAGATGTATTAAGTTTAATCTGGATTGTATAAGTACATTCAGTGCCAAATAACTGCAGGCAATTCAGAAGAAATTACTGGTTCTTTGTGTTTATATTACTTTGCATTGAAACCTGCGAATAATTTTCTCGAAAAATCACATCTTGTAGCTCTTTTTTTCGAGTTAACATTTACGTTATCTAGAATATGTTACTTGTACTATTGGTTTGATACTATAAATAAACAACATCGAAATTCTGTCTAGACTATAGTCCGATATTAATAGCGAACAATAAACAGTTATATTACTTAACAAGATGGTCTGACGATCTGATTGACCAAAAAATTCTCAGAGGCAACCAAGCGAAACACTAATCAAAGGCAGCTGTAGTAACAGTATCATAGAGCGCTAGTGTATCATTGGTCTGGATATTGAGTGATTCCTATTCTTGTATTAAAGTCACCTATCGTGAGGAAAAGTTTTTGGAACCTGTTCTTATAAATTTAGCATCCTGTAAATGTTTTTAAAAATGGAATTTTGCCTAATTTTTCTCATTAAAAAAATCGAGATACAGTGTTAAATCGAGATAGATAAAAATAGTTTATAAATAACTTGAAGTTTTTATAAGAAACAAATTACTATAATAATCAGTAATTTTAATGTTATTTCCTTAAACGAAAAATGTTTGTTTCGACGTGTGATGTTGAATGATTGTTTTGAAGGAAAGGAACCGTGGTTGGCTGAATACAATGTTAACTACTGTACGGTATTAATGGATGTTGTAACTGTTGTTGGCTACGATGTCACAAATGAGGTCTATTATGTGGCTTTTTCATTAATCAGTTTTATTGATCAATCTTAAATATAATACTTAGCACTAACGACAAATCTATGAAAAATCATTCATGAAAAATAACATTTTATGAGGCTTAGAAAACAGAAACAAAAAAACATTGATTTTTTTTTCATAAAAAAACTATCCATATTGCTAAAAATGTTTTTACATGTAGAAATTGTTCCTACGACCAATTATAAAAAAAAATGCATAAGCTCATTATTTTTTTTTAAATTTCTCTCTTACTGATATAAAAAATGAAAAATTATAAGGAATATAAAAAATTGGGGGCAAGATAATTCAATAATAGAGTGCTGAGTTACCATTCCGATGGTCCCACGTTCCGGTCTGGCAGTTGAATTATTAAATCTATTAAAAACCTGGGATGAACCCTGTTGGATTTGGAGACCTTCATGGGGCACACCTAGCCTCTATAAAGTGGGCACTCTTAATTGGGTGAAAACCTGGCGGTTGAGCGTGGTCTAGGACAAATCACCTCCTTGCACAACCGTTGTCCCAGAAGCAGAACACTCTTCACCAAGTTCTGGACCTAAGATCCTTTCATGGGTTGTAGTGGTGCGGGTTATATAAAATTATCATATACATGTGCTTTAAACTGGATGAAGGTGGTATCAATGTGTTTCAGTTTTATTGAGACAACAGAAAAACTTTTACTTATCACCTTCATTTACTTGATCCCTTAATTTAATGTTAATTTTTTTTAAACATTAAAAGCTATTAAGGTGACTCTGCTGTAGTAAGAGATCTTCCCATAGCCTGCTACCCATGCTTCCCATTGTCTTCGATGTGAAGTAACATTCTTCCTATAGGAGGAAGTGAAAGTGGTCTCTTGTGTCGATGAAGTAGATTTACCTACATTTTTGAAAATGATCAAAAAACTACCCAAATCGTAAGAATTAATTTCTTCTTAGAGAATAAGACATACTTGACGAATCCATGGCGTTATGAGCAAAACAAATCTTTGCAATACAAAATAAATCTTTGCAGAGGAGCGAGCACATTACGGTAAAAAATCTCGAATAAGTTTTAACATTAAAAAAAATATATATTCATGCAGTTTTTACTTGGAACAGCCATTCAATCGGAGTATATTTTTTAGTACATATAAGAAACGTCCCTACTTTCAAAATATTTGTCACTTCTTGTATTTTGTTCTGTTTTGTTCTCACCGAACTTTGTATTTACCAGAGTTAAGTTGTTATCAATCAATTAGGTCAGATAACATTTCTAGTCCCTGCAAAGTAGTAAGAGAAAAGAAAGAGATGAAGGTAGAGTTTTGTTGTCCATTTTCCGGCATGTTCGGTTGATTGTATTTACTATAGAATCCTTGCCGGCAACTCCATAATATCAACTTTAGAAAACGACATACCATTTATGGGGAAATTATTTAAGAATTAGTACAGTTTATAAATTATTTGTTAAGTTAGTAAGGTTGTGCAACTGCTTTGTGTTTATATACTTCAACAACTTGGTAATCAACGAGGTTACTCAGGCGTGAAATTGGTGATGTCATTTGATAATAATAAATAAAACTTATGACCTAGAAATAAATCTAGTTCTGAGTAATATATTTTAATAGTAATTTTACACTTTTTTGAAAGAAAATTATGAGCAATAAGTATTTATTGTATCAACAGTCCCGCAAAATAAGTGGTTAATTCGAGTTTTCTCCAAAAAGAGTTTCTTAAGCATAAAGAAGCGGGATCGATAATTTTTAAATGAATAAGGGTTTAAATCAGGCATTAGCTTGAAAAGGAGTTTTTAATTATATCACAACTCCATTTTAAGCCAAAAACAATGATAATTACACGATTCCGCTCCCTCAATACAGTTAACTTTCTGTGGACACTATTCGATCTAAAGCACTTTTTCACTGGGGCTCTAGGTATAAGCAATTATTTTTTAAAACAACTTATATAAGTGACATTATGTTAGCAATAAATATTAGTTTGCAAAGTAAACTGAATAGTACTTTAAGTAGTAATGAGTACATGATTACAGGAAATTCTTATTGACTTTATGAAGAAGAACTGAATTGTAAAGAAAACAGAAGTAAAATTCTGATAAGTGCACAACACAGGAAAAAAAGTCAGCCATTTTCGAATATATCCTACATAAATTTTATATATTGTGGTTTTAACTCAAAGATATATCTGCCTGGAGTTATTTGTAAACAAACCGCTTTCTAATTCGGGATTGTATCCAGGCCAGAGGGAAAGTTTCAGTTAGGTTGGCCTTGACCTTGATGTAGTTTTTGCATCAGTAGGTGCAAGTGTATTATGCATGATATGTAACAGATAATATATTTATACATCGAGAATCAAACCTGAGAGACGAACCTGGGTTCCTCGAGTGTTAGCTCCTGCATGTCGGCCACATGACTGCTCCACGATCCAAGGCCTTCCCCACTCCCGATGTAGGTCTTTCCACTGAATCGAGGGGTCCAAGATGGTGTCAATTGGGGCCTTCCACTTCCTGGCAGCTCCTCAACCTAGTCTTATTAGGGCTGATCGTTTTCCGCGGATGAGTTGAGAGGGACCATTCTGTTTCTGAGCCAACGGGAGTGCAAGAAGATGATTTGACCAAGATCTCATTCAACCCCCAGGTTCTTCCCCCCCAATTAAGGGTACCTACTATACCTTGGGTGAGCCCCACGAGGGTCTCTGGACTCCTTTAAGTCCCAAGGAATAAACAATATATCTAACACAACCTCTATCAAACTATTCACCTTCGATATTTTGCATCTGTATCGGTGATATACTGTATAATAGTTTCTACATTATAATGTAATTCGGAAAGGTTTTATACTTAATATTTTTTAGGGATATTATTTTATTAACGATATAATTTAACGCAAGCCTTTAATTTTTTATTAAATGTATGTCTTGGTAGTCGAGTTAACAGTTAATATAAAAATTAATGAATCATTTAGGGCTCTAGAGATCAATAATTCAGCACTATACTTACTGAGCTACACCAATCCACACTGTTTAAAAAATAAAACCTATTCCACCACAACCCATGAAGGGTCTTTAAGTACGTGGTGGAGACTGTACTGTTTCTAGGACAACAGTTGTGCAGGAAGGTAATTTGTCCGAGTCACGCTCAACTGTTTTCCCCGCACACTGTTTAAGAGGCCTCCTTCATAGAGACTGGGTGAGCCCTAGGAAATTCCTACAGGCTTATAATTCATCTGCTACATCCGGTCCTTAACTAGCTTCTAGGGATCAGTTACCCACCAACATACTGAGCTAAGACTTTCAACATTATTTGTATGATAGATTAGTTAATTTAAGTAATAGTAATTACAAATCACCTTCGTCAATTTTTTTTTTTACCTATGTAACAATATACGTGTTTTTCCATTATACGTGTTTTTGATCCTTATAAATGATGGTACATGAATTTTATGTCAATTACCAATCTTAAAATCAATCGCTATAGATGTAAATCGTTTTTTTATTCCACATACGATACTTTACATTTGTGTATTATAGTTTCTGCCATATAAAGTATATCGAAAGGATTATATAAATATTATTTTATAACAATATTGTTTTATTAAGGATATAATTTAACACACAGTTCTTCACGTTTTGATCAGACAGTCTAGATAGTCTAGTTAGCAGTTGACGTGAATACTGTTGGTATAACTATTAACAATTTTATAACTTTTCAAAGCAATATATTTAAGTATGTTTTAAGATCACACCCTGATCATACTAACGGATGAAACTGATTAAAGTCCTGTTTTTTATAATTCTTATTAACAAAAAAATAATAAAAAGGTATACGAAAACGCATTATTTTTATTGACTTATTGAGCTCCAAATTCCCTTGTCTTGTGTAGTCTCCTATGCAGAATCTTCTATCATTATTTTAAATACTTAATTTTTAATTATAATAAAATATTAAAAAAAAAAATAAATATTTTCTTACCCGCAGTAAAACATTTTCAACTCTATGCCAAGTGTCACCTGCTACAATAGATATGATCTAACGCAATGTCTGAATTGTTCTTAAATCTAACAGTGGATCTATCAAAAACGGTTGCACATTGTGGCTATGCACTGCCTTTTGATAAATGACATCCAAATCTCTCCGGATATTTTCAGTTCTTTCTGACATTAGCCAACAAATGATATCCATGCTTATTAAGTTTTAGCATTAACAAAAAAGTAATAGATAAAAATGAAAAATGGGATCGATTTTCTGCGGGATAAAAAATGAGATAGATTTTACTTTATCGTTTAGAATTTGTTAAAAAATAACGAACTGTTTAGCGATAATTAATTAAGTTCAAACAAATTTAAAAGATAAATTATATATAGCAATTACAATAATAATTTGAGGTATGGAAGAAAAGAAAAGAACAGTTGTAATAAACGTAGTCCATAGTGATTCACTCATAAAAAAAAAAAAATTGTTATAATATATTTAAGTCCTTTCTGTGGTCTCAAAAAAAAAATAATAATAAAAAAAAATGTTGCTTAAGTTGTAAAGAATAATGATTATTGATTTATTTAAATATTTATTTTTGTGTTTTTTTCTAGTCTCTTATTACAAAGTGGTAGCAAAATTACAATGCTTAAAAGATGTCTTATAATGGCCTTCTGTCTTAAAATAAGATGTAATTTGTTGATACTACAGAATATTATATCTACAGCCGTGGTGAATAAGTCGCATTGTGTCCAAAATGAGTTTATTGTACTGAGGGAAGCGGAGTTGTGTGTGGAGTTATTTGACTTGAAATGGAGTTATAATATAAGCGATAACTCCATTTCAAGCCAAGGTCTGACAGCCACTTATTAGTTTCTTGAGTGACACGATTCCCCTTCCATCAGCACAATTAATTCATTTCATACATAATTCCAGTTAACCACTTATAAATACGTCTGCAGATCATAAGTTCATATAAACGAATAAATTCTAAAACTCTCAGAACTTATTTCGTCTGAAAATAAAGGTGGTAACAATATAAATTTATTTATTAAGCTGAATTGTGCCAAGACAAGTACTACAATTCAAAATACCTATTACTTGCCTAGATCCTCGCCATCGAATTAATTTGTTTTCTTGGTTATTGTAATTGAAATAATACACATTGATATTTTATAATAACCGCCTTATATAGTACTGATGATTACGATTGGCTTTCAAACATTTGTGGGAGAAAGTGTGGTAATCTCTGTGTCTCTTACTGATTTGTCAAATTTTCTCATTATTTTTCATATCCGAATACTCGGTATAGTGTCTTGCGCCAAGTGACTGAGGCCTACATGGCTTAATCTTTAAGACAATCATCTGACTACTAGCATGATCAACTGGGGAGTTTCGTATATTTTGCTTATCAAAATCTAAAAAAAAAACACGCTTCTGTAGCTAGCTGAACTTATAAGCAGGAAATGAATATTAGTCAAATTAAAACTAAAGAATACAAGTTTATACCCAGCCGAATTAGATAATAGCCGGAAATAGAGAATAAATATTAGTTTAAAAAGATAACAAACACGTTATAGTAGAAAAATAAACTAAAAAGTAGAAAACAAATTCTGTAATTTTAAAATAAGAATAGAATTATGAACAAAAATATTCTTTTTTATGTTTAAACGGGAAGGGTTCCATTTTAAGATATTTTGTAATGACTCTACTTTTACCAATATCAGTCAATATTTATATTTATAATAATTAACATCAAGCATCCCACGCTTTTATTTATGATAAATGAGTTTTTTCTGTTCAACACTATTCTTATCTTAATCTTATTGAAACTTATTATATACTTTTTAGTTATTTTTGTCATTAAAGCGTGATTTCCTAAACTATTATTTATTTGAAACAAAATTTCTTGACAGTTCTACCAACCTATCAAATGTTGTCACTTAGTGTCATATGAAACAATTTCCCACAATCATGTCAACATTACACTGATAATTGTATTCAGTGCTATTATCAATCACTATGACAATACGTTTGATAGTTTGACAACTTCATTCCAAATAAAGTTCAAAATGTAACGTTTGACTAATTGTACTTAAAATAAATAAATAGATGTTTCGTTATGTTGAGTTTATAAAAAAATTATTATAAAAAAATTTCCGCCGAATATCCCTACACCGAGTATTACTACTGATAATAAATACTACTTAATCTGTTTAATAAAACATTTTTTAATTATTTCAAAGTTTAGCGAACCATAACAACATTCAGCAAACTTCAGTTCCAACGCTACTAGATTTGTATGAGATTCGTTCAGTCCACAAGGACGCTCATACCATATTTATTTTGAATATAAAATGATGATACATAAGTAATAGATTACCCATAGTATGGAAGTCGTAGCAGTCTTTGTTCTTCTAAGGTTAAATGAGGTTGCCTTTTCCCACGTCTTATTTGAGATAAAGCTTCTTCCTGCAAAGGCAATATTATAGACTACATTTCAAACTAAAAAAATACAATTTAAACAATCCTATTGCTTGTGATGTAAGTAATAGCATTTTATGTTTGTCGTTAATCATTAATAACTGTTTCAATTAATTTCATTTTGTTAATAACCAATAGCTGATAAGGTTCAGTTCAATTTTAACTAGTTAGTTCGGACTCTCTAATTAATTATATTATTTTTAATTATGTGGTGAAAGCGAATAATATAGTAATTAAATTACCTATGTATCAATGATTATCCTTATTATAAGTAATAATTAATATATTAAATGTTGTGTATGACTTAAAAACCGGTGGACGACTTATAAAAAATATATACTATAGTATAAATATATATTTATAGTTATATTGAACATTTATAACATGGCTATACAAGAGACTTTGTTATATGAACTAACTACGTTACTTAATGACTGTTGTCTAACATTATAACTTATAGGATACTCTCTCACGAACTTAGAGACTACCCTCATTTGTCTTACCATACCATCTCATCTCTACTCTATTATCCCTCTCTCTCTCTCTCTCTCTCTCTCTCTCTCTCTCTCTCTCTCTCTCTCTCATCTTAAAGCAGCTATACATATATACATACAAAAGAAGAGGGGAGGTCAAGGAAGAATTTACATTGTATTGACAACATGGAAGCATTGATGAAACTTCCTTATTACAAAACCGTTTTATTAAACAATCTACTTTATGCCATTGACCGCTGATTTATAAACAAATTTTATATAAACAAAAGTATGAGGTGCCACAATACATTACCTAAAATACCTTATACTAAAAAATAGGGTTAAACATGGTGATATTAGAGTGCTGCCAGTGGGTAGTGTCTCTACCATAGGCGAAACAAGGGGGGGTTATTGGGGATGTAACCCTCCCATGGCTTAGAAGAAATTTAAAAAAAAATTGTAAGTAACAATTCAAAAGAAATAAAAATTTGAAGGATTTTAATTTTTCAAAGTTATTATTGTGGGATTACAGAAGTAACAGTCAATAATGTCAAAAACACAACAAAGAAAGTGCAAACACAGTTATTTTAATGAATAAACTGTTTTTATAAAATAAATAACATTTATAAAAAATTATAATCTACTTATTTAATTTGAAGCTAAATGATTTATAGTATAACATAAATTGTACCTATATTACAAGGCATCTTTCTTGAAGGGAGTAATATGTTTGAGTGGTTGACTGCTGGAGGTTAACCCTCCCCCCCCCCCCCCCATGAGTCAACTCTAGTTACGTTAATGGTCTCTACATGTCCTATCATGTATTATTCATTCTTATAGCAATTGTACTAGATGTATATATTACAGTTGTACAACTCAATAAAATAATTAAAAAACAAAAAAAACATGGTGAGATAGTAGCACGCAGTTATATTACGAATTATTTATTCATAATTTTTTTATAATATATATTATCACTTGGTTACTTAGAGGAGAATGCATTTTTCATATCCTACTGGGACATCGCGAGAGGTCCAGTCTCGAGCTACTTTCTTTCTCAACCTACCTAATTATATAGAGCGGATTGATTAAGATTCCCAATCTATTAGGGAATGTTTATTTTTATTCTCGCTATGACTGAGAAAGGAAAAGGTAGGGCACTAAATTTGAACAAAATGTCCAAAGAAACTTCAGTTCTATGTTAAGTGTTTAAGCTCCTATGATGAATAAAACCGTGGAAAAATTCCAACGAAAAGCCTTAAGTCTCCAAACTAAAACAGAAATAGAAATTATCTGTCCAATATTTCGCCCATTCAGGCATCGTCAGGGTAGAAAGAGAATAACAGCAAAACAAAACATGAATAATGCACCCAAGGAACATCCCACCACCTCGAAGGCTCAAATGCAACTAATGAATCATAAGGAAGGTTACTCGACCCCAGCTGTTTTTATCTAACCTTAACCAGCTGGGGTCGAGTAACCTTCCTTATGATTCATTAGTTGCATTTGAGCCTTCGAGGTGATGGGATGTTTCTTGGGTGAATTATTCATGTTTTGTTTTACTGTTATTCTCTTTCTACCCTGAGGATGCCTGAATGGGCGAAATATTGGACAGATAATTTCTATTTCTGTTTTAGTTTGGAGACTTAAGACTTTTCGTTGGAATTTTTCCACGGTCTTAACATTTATGTAAAGTATCTTTTTACTTTTCAATACTCCTATGATGAACTTGCGTTCTACTACAGGACGCAGTATATGAACAAATAAAACAAAACAAAAAGGGATTAATAGTTGAAGAATTTCAGATTAGAAACTGTTTACTATCACTGATATCTTTAACTGCAATTATCTATAGATACGAAGTATCATGATATGAATTACGACTAACAGTCATTTGATAAAGATCGCATTATTACTTCTAGTTCTTAATTGCATTTTGGTCAGATCTTTAAAACCTGCCCTATACATAGCCTAAATTCAACCTTTACCAATAACCACAACAAATAACATATTTAAATTATTTTTCTACTTTTTACCGATTTTCAAAATGCTCTGGCTATAAATTTTACTTTATCAAAAAAAAAGAAAATTATTAAATTACTTCTAAAGCATTCTTATTATTATTATTATTTAATTTTCATTTGGACCTGCGCAATTGCGTATCCAGCAAATTTTATTGAAGTGTCAAATTTACTGGATGCACATTTGCGCAGGTGCAAATGAAAATTAAATAATAATAATAATAAGAAGAAGAATGCTTTAAAAGTAATTTAATAATTTTCTTTCTTAGAGCATTAAGCATTCTTAGTAAAAAAAAAAAGTTGAATTTTCTTCTTTGAAAATATTTAAAGTATAAACATATTAAAATACTTATTGTATTTACTAATTAATAATATATTTATTATACTTATAACAATTTATAGAATAGAATAGAAAAGTAACTTTATTCCGGGACTAAGTCCCGTTAGATTATCAAACATGAACAGAAAAATAAACATAATGTATGAGTATGTCTGGCTAGAAGAATACATAATAATACAAAATATTTAAAAATTGCTAAAAAATAAATAAAATCAATTATTCAAAACTGATTCAGCATTAGAGTGCATCTTTTTTGGAGGTCAGGAGATGCTGGAAAAGCTAGGATTTAAATGAAGGCAGTGAAGAAGCATGGCGGATGATAGGTGGGATTGAGTTCTACACAATGGCAGAGCGGGCGAGATTGGTTCTATGGGAACGAGTATAGAGATTAGAAAGGGGAGTTCTTTTTCATGGTGCTGGACTGAGGATTTGAGTTGGGAGAGACTGTAGATATAAGAAGGGTGTTGGGAGTTAATGGATTGGTATAAGAATGCACTGAGGAAATATTGTCTAAGAATGGGTGGGTGAATCATACATACTATGTGATATATATACGTATGATGCCTATGTATCTATAAATTTTAATAAGAATTAGGTGCTATGTAAAGTAAAATACCTGTTCCATAAGGGTAAACATACTGAGAGAATAACAAGCACACCGCACCTCTTGGCGGAGGGGCCAAGACTGAAGATAGCGAACGTTGTAAGGGATGACGGTGGATCTTGGGGAAGGGGGAAAGGTTTGGGATGGTGGAGAGGCTGTTGGTAGCAGGGCTACCAACATTTACTTATATTTATATGGTAGTTAGATTTTATTTACATATTTATTATTCTTTTGTGTTACATTTGCACCTGCGCAGTATCGCACCAAACAACTTTGATCTCAATTTTTTTTCCTCCTCACTTTGCAGGAACACGACATTGTGAAACTGATTTATGTTTTCTAAGCAGGCCTCTAGATCAATGTCTATTATTATTCTCATAGGAAGTCCATGTGACAGAGAGTAGTAATGAGAAAGAACGAGAGGATTTTGGTGATGCGTTAAGTGGAATGTTCAGTATTTAGTGTGAATATATGATTTTACAGTGGTAGTGTTCATGTCGTTGTGTATAGCGTGATTTGAAATAAACCATTGTGCATTTAAAATTTTGTCTTAGAATTTAGAATTAGCAATTTATGCGTTAATTTTGAAAAGCGAATAGTACCACAACAATAAACTGGATATTGGTTCAGTACTTTTTGTATTAGATACTTTGAATTGTATTTGTTATACTTTTTGTATTACAGTACTTTTTGTATTAATTTTAACTTTTGTATTACACAGTTTAACGGCGATACTGTACCGTATATCGCTATCTCGTACCGCGTTCTTTGTGAACCAGAAACTTTCCTACAAATGAAGAACCGCTCTCACTCCTGCAAAGATAAGTTGCATTACTCTAGTTAATTATTTATGAAAACAAAATATATTAGGACCGAAGCGATAGCTCATATGTTGAGGCTTCTTACTGAAATTATCTATAGATATACTATAAGTAGAGGGATTGTGTATATTTTGGAACCCACCCCACCAAAAAAAAACATGATGTGCATGAGGTTCCTGGCAATTTCAATTACAAAGGAAAAAGTAGGCTTTATAGGATGAACCGAAAAGAGTGGTTCTAACTTCTGTGGCAGGATCTGGACTTTACTGGTTTGTTATTGCCCCGAAACCCAATGAAAGTAGGGATACATTAATTTAACCAAGACGTTTCTGAAGGAAGATTCATCGAGTAAATAGTTTAAAATTTTCATGATCATGTTCATTTAACTACTTAACTGAAATCAACACCATCATCCACTTGATGCTAATATCTTTTGTAAATTGTTTTTTTCGCATTATGATGAAATAATTAAATATCGATTAATAAGACAGTGGTTCTACGGATTCATTAAGATGGCCTTATTATTATTTTTTTTTTTTACGCATTTATCGACTTTGAGTGTACCCAGCAAAATTATCATGTCTTAATTCATTTAATTTTTCACCTTGACCGATTCAAAGAAAGTTATAAATAGTTTTATGAAATTTAATGTTTACTTTAAATCTAATCCAGTTTTAATTGAATTCTTTAATGTAATGTTCAAAATATTTCATTGCCTAACTTAGATATCCGAGTATGTTTAGTATATTCAGTGCAACCTGCTCAATCATGACTTAATGTTTTATAATAATAGTGAATAACATGAAGAGAAAATATTAAAATTATGCAAGTCTGTAAGAAATAATTAGGTATTATCAATAACCAATAAAAAAATATATTAAAAAGTACATTTTCCTGCTTATACAACAGAAAAAATACTACATTTTTTCAGGCTAATTGGCGAAAATAGTTGGGAAATGCTATCTTCACCTTATAATACATAGTTCCATTGCAAGGATTTTCTATGGTTGCCGAATTTCCAAAATTCCTCTGAGGCCCATACTAATAATAGGACTGAGTGGAGAAACTGAAACTTCTTCTAAAATTCTGAATATTCGTAAACAAATCAAACCTCTCTTTATTGAAATCTTTCATACTGTTCAAGCTAGTTTTTTTAGCTTCCTCAAACTGATTGTTAGGCCAGCGGCCAGATGTTTGGAGGTCGCAATAAATTGAAGAGAGCTGCATTTTTGATGTTGTAAAGGATATGTTGTAATTCGAAAATGTTAAGTTTTGGCCACCTTTTTGAAGAACACCAAAACCTTATATATGGAAGGAGTGATTCTACGAGGAAAGTCAAGGTAGTAAATTTAATTAGTTTTAATTTAAGTACAGACTAAGGCCTATAGGTGTAATAGATTCTGGGTTACGCTTCTTTGAAAATTGGTAATTTTTTCCAAAAAGTCGAAATTTTAAGTTTTGGCTAACTTTCGTGAGGAACACCGGCCGAAGGAGTGATCCTACGATGAAAGTCATAGGGAATGAAGCTGTAATAAATTTAATTAGCTTTAATTTAAGCACACGCCTAGGCCTGTAGTTCTAATAGATTCTATTCTAGCGCCCCTCGGTCATATTTTTCAGATAGTCCAAATAAAGGCCAGCGGCCAGGTGTTTGAGAGTCCCAAAAAATCGAAGAGAGTTGCATTTTTGATATGTTGTAAGGTCATGTCTGAGTAGTGTAAATCCAAGTTTGCAACCGAAAAAACGGATAGGGAACCTTTTAGTGGCCGAAAAACCTCGGGGAGACTGGCTGCCCCCCTCCCTGCACAGTAGTGCCTTCTAGTACTACCATTATTTTTTGTATAGTAATTAACTAGTAAATATTTATACTTTACAATAAACAAGCTGTTTTAGATCGATTCGTGGCGTTCAACTTCTTTTTCTTAAAACTCATTTTATTTATTTTTTGTTTTTTTATTAAAAACGCACCGATTAGGAGATAATAGGCCAAACACTCAATTAACTCCGAAAAAGCCCTTTTTTGGCACGTGGCCGCTGGCCTAAGAGTCTTCTGAATACATATCCAAGAATCACGAAATCCACTTTTTTTTTTTTTTAAAGTTTTATTCCTTTAATTTGCTAATTCACAATTTTGTAACAATTATTTAATATATGTTGAAGTATAACAATTTACACTGCAAGTTGAATAACATAATAAATAAAAGCTGTAATATATTTATAGCAGTAGGAAAAAGAAGAAAAACCTACCCAAAATAGAAAAATAAATAAAATAAATAAATAAAATAAGTATAATATTTTGTAGTAAAAATAAACAATTTTAGTACAAAACAATCTTAGTACAATTTTTTTTTTCTACCATTTAAGGAATAAATTCGCTTATGATTGATAACTTATTATAATGTATTAAATTAATTATATTTATTCTAATAGTATATGTCTAGTTCGTCTATGTATGTATCGTCTTAAGGTTCGTTTGTTATAATTGCCTATTGATTGCATTAAGGGATTTCCTTAGTTTTTTGTTAAGTTAAAAAAGTTCCAAGTCTGAGAGTGAATAAACTGTATAATTGTTTGTAGGTCTAAATCAAGTATCATGTCTGTTATTTTTGTGTACCTGGGGTAGTCATTTATGATTCTCATACATAAGTTCTGTATTCTTTCTATTTTTTTATAGTTGGAGTCACAGGTGTAGCTACATACAGGGGAGGCATATGTCAGTAAAGGTCTTATGACTGATTTATATAACATAATTTTGTTTTTACTAGAGAGCGGAGATTTTCTACGGAAATATGGAGCCATAGTACTTATGAAAGTTTTTTGGCTTTACAACATTTGTTATTTATACGGGGAGTAAATGTTAATCTTTTATCTAATTCCAGACCTAGGTAGGTGACATTTTGTGCCCAGGGTATTCGAGTATTATTTAGGATAATATGTTCCGGTATAGTAGATCTTCTTTTTGTAAATATTATGAAGTTTTGTGTTCGTTTATTTTTATTTTCCATTTTTTATAATATTTGCTTAATCTAGAGTATAAGGATTTTAATCTATTTTCTATTGTATCTATCCTCAAAGAACTAGTGTAAATGGCTGTGTCATCTGCAGATAAAGATCTTTCAACTGATGGGAGTGTGGGTAGGTCGGCTAAGAATAGGTTAAAGAGCGTTGGGGAAAGACAGGATCCTTGGGGTGGACCTGCTGATAGTGGATGTTTAGGAGTTGTGGTATTGTTAATTGTGATTTGAAAGGATCTATTAGAAAGGAATGAATGGATGATATGAATGATATAGGGTGGAAATTGATAAGTAATAAGCTTGACTATTAGTCCGTTATGCCATATTGTGTCGAAAGCTTTTTCGATGTCTAGTAATATCATCCCTGTATGTTTTTTTCCCATTAAATCCTGCTGTAACATAATCTGTCAATCTAGCTAACTGTGCTACTGTGGAATGTTGGCTTCTAAAACCGAATTGTTCATTAACCATAATATTGTTTCCTGCTATGAACTTGTTTAGCTTTTTGAAGAATATTTTTTCAAATATTTTTGAGAGAATGTTAAGAAGGCTAATCGGTCTATAATTAACCACTTCTGAAGGGTCTTTATTTGGTTTAGGTATTGGGATGGTTTTTGCTGTTTTCCATAAAGTAGGGAAATGTCGGAGACGGAAAATGGAATTGAAAATTTTAGTCAAGAAAATTATTGATTTTTTACTAAGATTTTTAATTACTATTGCAGGGATATTGTCTTCACCCGGGGCTTTTTTATTTTTCAGATTTTTTATAATCTTGATTATTTCTTTTGGCGATACGGAGGGGAAGTTAGAGTTTTTTACAGTTTTATTAACTGAGCGATTATGGTGGGGTGAGCCAAAGTCTTTGGTAATTAGAAAGTTGGAAGTAAAGAGTTCCGCCAGTAGTCTAGCCTTGTCTTTATCTGAGTAGGCAAATCCGTCTGGTATTTTAAGTGGTGGAATGCATTTAGAACGCTTTGTAAAAATGCAGTGAAATTTCCACAGAGATTTTTCTCCTGGTTTTATATCGTTTAGGGTTTGAGTCCATTTCTGATTTTTCCAATCATTTAATTTATTTTTTACATACAAATTAAGTCTACTTATTAATAATTTATGAGTTCGGTTTGAGGAGAATTGATACTTGTTCCTTATTATGTTTTTTATTTTGATAAGCAATTTTAAGCGGACTGGTATTTTTTCTTGAAATTGATGGTAAATTTTAGGAATGATTTTTGATATAGCTGAGTTAATTAAAGAATTAAATTTATTTATAATACTTTCTAAATCGGAGGAGGTTGTGATTTCGGGGTTTATTTCCAACTCATTATCTATAATTTGTCTAAAAATAGGCCATTTAGCATTTTTAAAATTCATTTTTGGGATGGAGTTGTTTTTATTAATTTTCGAATTTATCCGGAAAATCACAGGGTTGTGATCCGAAGAGAGACACGGCAGGGAGACCAGACGAGAGATGTGAATATTTTTAGTGAGAGCCAGATCTGTTATACTCGGCTTAAAGCGTCTTTGAGATGGAATATGCGTAGGTTCTGTGGGACTATGTAATTCTATGTTGCATCTTGAAATTAGATTTAACAGAATTTTTCCGTTTTTGTTAGTACTATGACAATTCCATTGTTTATTTTTGGCATTTAAGTCCCCAAAAATAATCAACTTGTGGTTAATATTAAATAATTTAATTAGATCTGTCGCATATAATTTATTGGGAGGAATATAGGTGGCAACCGCTGTTGTTATTTTATTATTGAGCCTAATCTATATGCCGACCGCTTCGGCGTGTAGGAGGCCCTCTATCGGGAGATAAGTGTGACTAAGATCCGAGCGGGCCACGATCATGACCCCTCCGCCCTGCCGGTTCCTATCCTTCCGGCACACTTTGTAGCCCGGAATCGAAAATCTATCACTCGAGGCCAGCCGAGTCTCACATACAGATACAATGTCAGGATTGTTTTCTAAGAGAAATTATTTAAATTCTATTTCGTGACCTTTTATTGTTTGGGCATTCCACATCATTGCCTTTAATTTATAACTGTTAATAGTCATTTTGTATGGCAATTGAAATAATTAATTCCGGTGAGTATGAATAAGAGAAAGTATTATATAGACCAGGTAAAATGTAATAGTATTGTTTATTGTTTAAATTGTAGTAGGGATATAGTATTGTTGTCCTTATTTGTTGTAGTGGGATGATTCTTAAAGATAATTCCCAGCTGACTATTATTTTAGAGCACACCGTATGACTTACATAGTGTACAATTATACCATTATTACATTGTACTTTGATCCAAGATATATATTGAGTATGGGAAATACTGTTTACGTTATAAATTATTTTGAAGTTGTCCATTAATCAAATATTGATAATAAGCCTTCTATTATTATGAAAATTTTTGACATACTATCGTCAGCGTTTTTCACTTCTGACATAATATTTTTAAATTTGGTTAAAATTTTATTGGAGTTGAATATGCTAAACATATTCTTAATTTCTTTGAAGCAATCCATTATAGAAGGTTCATTATTTGATTTTATTGGTACTTCTTGACTTACAAACGTTTTTCAAACCATTTCGAATTGGTTTTGGGTAAAACTGGAAAGTCTGTAGGTTTAGCTTTATAAATTATTCTGTCGGAGGGGTTTATTCTAGGCTTCTGTTTGCTCTGTTGTATTAGTTGGTTTCTTATCAGTTTAGGGCATTTTTCATAATTTGAGAAGTGTTCTTCTTGGCAATTACTGTATTTTAGCTTAAAACCAACTACTAAAACATTCGGACAATCTTTGGAACGATGTTCTTCTGAGCATTTTAAACATTTAGGTTTTTTGTAACAATTTCTTGCCACGTGATTAAATTCTTGGCAAAGATAACATTGGGTTAAAGTTTTTTTACTTTTATATTTTTCCCATGTTATTACTACATTTTCGCAGTATTTTATCTTTTTTAATTTGTCCAGCTGTTGCTTATTTTCCAGAATGACAATAGACAGTGGGAGTTTAATTTCTTTTCCATCTGATTTTTTGATCATTTGGAACATTTTATGGATTTCTAATCCCTGACTTTTTAGATTGGTTATGATGTCCTCAATCGGATATTCGGGAGGCATGCCTTTAAGTAACATTTTTGGTTTTATTTCATGTTTTGGCGTGTAGCTATGAAAATCTAGTTCTAGAGTTTTTTATTCATTTTTTATATTAACGAAATCTTCGTTATTATATACATAAAAAATGGTTTTATTTCCCCCATATTTGATAGTAACTTCTTTTAATTTACTTTTTAAATGTAGCCGTATATTTTTATGATTTTTCAATTCCATATTTACTACCACAGGTGGGAATTTAATTTGTGATTCATCTTTTCCATTTATATTGTATTCCTCTTCGCCTTCTTCCTCATCCGAAAATATAGAATAATAATTTTTAACTGGCACATTATAAATGGTGTACTCACCCCTTTTGCGTTTAGGAAATGTATCTTCTTTTGTTTTTGATGTGCTTGGAGTAGCGTCATCCATATTTGTTATATTCCCCGAAGGGGCATTATCTCTAATTCTTTTAAGTTTAATTATGTTATCACTAGCTTCATTTTACACACTAGTAACTTTATATTAAGTAGAATGTCTATAGTTTAAAAAAAAAAAAGGATAAAACAATTAACTTTAGGAACACTAGGTTATACGTCTGAACGCAGCGGTTGCTATAGTGAGACTGACGAAATCCACTTCTTCACTATATAACTTCCTCACTATACGAATAAACGTGAAATGGCGAAATAGATTATGTTATAGAAGTATATTATATATCTTCAGGCCCGGTCAATAAGTCGCTAAGTCTAATTTTCTCCCAAATGTATTTCTTGTACTTAAGTAATTGGAATCAAGTTATTTTCGTAGTGAATAAGAAGTAAGTAAAGGATTGGCTTGAAAAGGAGTTTTTGCTTATATTGCAACTACACTTGAAGCCAAAAACTATGAGAATGATACGATCCCGGTTATCTGAAGGCAGGGAACTCTCTCTAGAGCAAATACGACTTAACCACTTATTCACCGGGGCTGTAGATATATTCTGAAACTTCTGCTACTGTAGAATATAAGGTATTTGTTTATATCACATAATTAGGCGGATTTATATTATATTTATACTCCACTTCAATATTTGTATCCATACAATTGGAAAACGAACTGTTTAAATGTCCTTTAGATTTTAATTTAGATTATCTTAAAAAATTTAAGATTTCAGAGGGAGAGAAAAAAAAGAAAACCTTGTCTCTCTCTTCTGATATGCTACCAAAACCAAATGCTAAAGCTTCTGTAATATGTTTAGGAAACATTAAAAATACATCCGCGCTGAGAAGCATAGGGAGAGAGTAAATTAAGAAGAAGACATTAACAAATGTATAGTATTGGTAAAAGATAAAGCAAACAATTTTTCGTATAAATTAAACAAACTAGATTTTTTTCGATTTCGCTTTATTGATTATTTAAAGAGTTCTTTAATAAAAGGATCGTTTTTTTGGATGATTTTGGGTTATATTTTCGTTCTTCAAATCAGGTATTTTATGAGCTAATATTTTTATGTGAATTTTTCCGAAATATTTTGACATAAACAAGCGAAACATTAATTTTTCCCATTGTTTATTGTAATGTGAGGTATCCTGTCCTATTTGGCATATGTTTTTACAATAATCTCTGTGAAAGTAAAACATTGCCTTAACTGCTTTCTCATAATTAAAGCCCTAATCTTAACTAAAGCATTAATACTTTCTGGTTGGTGGGCTAGCTTTTAATGGTGGTTTTATGTGAACTTTTAGAAAACTATACCACTTAAGAGTAATGATTAGAACTATTTAAAAAAAACAAAAAGGGAATGTTTGACAACACAATTACACGCAAATAAATTTTACATGCACCTTCTAAGAAAGATTGTTTGTTGGACAGTAAAGAGTAAATACAAGTAGGAATAAATCATAGGTTTGGGTAACTACTCTAGTTGAACGAGCAAACTCTTTAAGCATTCCATGTATTGGGGCAAAGAGAGTTGTTGAAATCACATTGTGTCTCATCTCCTGCAACTAGTGGTTCAGTTCTCTTATTTTATCAAAAAAATTAGGTTAAGCAATTCTATTGATTTGATCTTAATTATAAGATTTGTATAATTTTTACCACTATTTGGGTTATTAATAATTCCAGGAAAATTTATCAAGAAACTCGATTGTTTATCTAAATAGGATACTAGACGTTTTATTGCTACATAGTTGAAATATTTTTAAATCATTCTTTTTAGTGACTTGAATTAGGTTTTCTAAAGTTAAAATTTGCGTTTGTCACAAGTGATAGTTCCATCTTTCATAATTATTACCTATGTAATATTTGATGAATTATTGATATAGTTTAAAATTCTGTATTGACCTATCAAAGATGATTAAATGTGTTAAGTATAGTAGCTCAAAGCACATAAATTTTGTGTTGATCTAAAAATTAATTTTACTTTCTATTAAATGAGGGATCAGTTGAAATAATCATGTAATACCTAAAGTTTGTACAGTTTAGTCCCATCGTGTCGCTTCGAGTTGAGTCACAAGTTTTAATTTTTCCTACGTTTCTCTTTCAATATTTTTCAAAAATATAAGTTATCGTGAGCTTTAGTATGGAAAAGAGATTATAATTATGGGAAATGTGTATTCTTCAGTAATCATTTCATCTAGGATACATATTTATACATACCTACATATAGAATAGAATTTCATCTAGAATAGATAACAGTATATTGATCGTCTTGCTAAATTTGATACTTCGAAATGCTAGTTAAAACTATTATTTCTTGATGAAATAATTACCAAAATCTACTACTTACCCACAATTACATTCTATTTTCCATACTAAAGCTGAAGAAAACTTGTATTTTTGGAAAATATTAAAAATGAAATAATTAAAGAGTTAAAACATATAACTCAACTCGAAGCGATAGCCTGCGGAGTAGATACCAATTAATCTATTTCAGTTTTAAATTTTAAGTCTAGGTATATCGGTTATTTCCTTCAACAAATAGATAACATTTAAAAGAATTTAAGTTGAGTAATTAATAATAAGATAAAAATAATGTCTAGGCCAGCGACCAGGTACTTGGAGTTCGCAATAAATTAAAGAGAGCTGCATTTTTGATATGTTGTAAGGGCATGTCTGACCAGTGGAAATCCAAGTTTGCTACCGAAAAAACTTTTGGTGGCCGAAAAACCTCGAAATATTTTGAGTTATTTCGGTTTTTGGCCTATATCTCTTGATCGGTTGGATTCAAATTAAAGCAAATTTAATCTCCTTTGAAATGGTTACACATGTTTTTTTTTTCAAAAATGCACCGATTAGGAGATATAGGCCAAAAACTGAAATAACTCCGAAAATTTCAAGGTTTTTCCGTCACCAAAAGTTTTCCCATCCGTTTTTTCGGTAGCAAACTGGGATTTCCACTAGTCAGATATGTCCTTACAACATATCAAAAATGCAGCTCTCTTCAATTTATTGCAACCTAAAGCCCTTTTTTGGTACCTGGCAGTCTGTAAAAATTCTAGCGTAGTCTGAAAAATTATTTTTAATGAAAAAAGGTGACAAATTAATTTTTGTTTCTTTTTAAATAGTCTATAAAATTGGTTTCTTCATTCAGATTGGAAACTGCTTATTATGACTGGGTTTTACATAAATTGGCCTTGGAAAAAGGAAAAAATTACAGAAATCTGGCGGTGGCCGATTATATTCTGGTTGTATCTCTTCGGATGGTGGGCTGAGGAAGCGCCAACTGCTTCCTCTAGGAAGTGGCTGTCGAGGTTCCGTGTCTTGTGTTTCATCAATGCAACCGTCTGCTTTTGGAGCTTGATAACTGCCATCATCGTCAAGTTCTCTCAGGGAGATATAATGGTAAATCTGTTCTCGGTCTTTGGAGCTGGTCCTGGAATATCCGGTGCATTGAAAATTGTCCAATGTATCCGTTACAGAAAACTGTTAAAGGATGCCATGGATCTTCTGGACGGTAATCAACTTTTACCATTTGTTTGTTAAAAATTGATCATAATTTTATTACATAGGTTTTTCTTAAATATAGAACTAAACATTAATATAAATAATGTAATTAATGAATAAATCTTCATTGGGTGCCCTGAATGGCCATGCCGAAGAACCTGGGTTCAAATCCCGCTCGCTGGCAGGCTTTTATTAATCTATTAAGTGATGAAGGTTTTTTTTGTTATTATTAGTATACAACCGAAGCGTATAAATAAATTAAAAGTTCACTAATCCTCAATGACAAATATATATGAAGAAAAACTTTTTATTTTGCATGAAATTTATTCTTGTAATTTATATAATTTGAAAACTTTCCTTTGTTGTTTTGCCTTAAAAAATGATAAAAAATACATTTTTACATAAATAAGTTGTGTTCCTTCTTTCCATTATAATATCTTGCACATTTTTGATAACTGGTTTATATATTTTTTATTTTAGAAAAATAATAAACATATCAAATACGTTTTTAATATTGAGTGATGTTTAGAAATCCTTCTACTATCATTTATATTAAAATTGTTAATAACTGATTCATATTTTTTTTAATTTAGAAGAATGATACATGTTTGTAGAATAAATATATGATTCTTATTTCAGAAATGATGAGTGAGATAGATGAACCAGAAATAGAACCAATTGTTCGCAAAGGGATGAAAAGATGTTGGATAGCATTCGTTCTCTGCCTCTTCTTTGGTACTTGCATCAGCTTACATTGGCTTATTCGGCCCATACTTTTACTACTTTTCTATGGGGAAAGAACACGCATTTTAGACACATGGCCTGTTTTTGATGATAATTGGTTACAGTGGTCTTTAACATTTGTTTTTCAGGGTACGAATGTCTGTCATACTGGACACACATTCTACATTTTTGATAATATTTATTTTTGCATTTCTGAGTCCTTGTTATGTCAACTTAAAGTTCTCGAATACCGCCTGACTCACCTTAAGCTTGACGGTAGTATGCAGTCAGAAGAAAAACTAGATAAATGCATCAAACAACACATTCAAATTCTAAAGTAAGTCCCACAATCCTGTAGAAAGATATATAATTTATTGATTGGAAAGATGTGATAGTTTATTTTAAAACTAAAGTTTCCTAAATTTTAATGATAAGATGATATTATTAATATTTATACTAGACTTGTGATTCAGTCTTCATCAATGTTTAATAATTGATAACACATTTCCTTTACCATTGACGATCTCAGATGTTAAAATCGATAGCATACTTATTACTTTGTCATTTCAGACTGAAACAAGAACAGTACTTAACAGTATATTGATTAAAATATTTTATGATGTAGAAGCATAAGAGTTGTTGCTGATGCAATATAAATGTTGTTGAAGGTTTAAATAGTTCTGTATAGCATTGTCTTCTATAAGTTAGTGTATTTTAATAACCTGAAATTAAAGTTTTGTCGATAAGATTTATGGTTGACCGATATACGCCTTATTCTACCTACTGAAATCAGCTAAATTTCAGACTAGAACATAATCTATAGTTGGACTCCTCCAATTCATTATTTCATGACTATAATATTTTTCATTAATACCAATTAGGTAATGTAAAAGCAAAACTTTGGCATTGCTTTAATTTAATCTTAATAAACTAATGATTCAATAATGTAACAACGATTGCTTAAATAAACATCACATAGAACAATAACGAAGTTGGAACTATTTCTTGCCTTATTTTTTGTGAGTGCTTAAATTAAAATGTTCATTACTAACTCAATCCCAATAGAGTACAAATGCTCGAGATATTATTTATTAAAGATGAAGTGATTTATTTATTTGCCTACATTGATTCCAAAATTTTTTTTCGATGGTGTGGAATTGTGTTAGTGTTCTAAAGAAGTCTGGGGTTCTCTGATTGTGGTTGGTTGGTTGTTCCAAATTTGAGGCATAAAACCGATTGGTCATCAACGCCTCAGTTTAGTTTGGTTTAAATCTATATACAATATATTATTTATATTAGTTTTTTAGTCATGATTTTTATAAAGCTGGAATAAAATAAAGGTAAATATTTAAAAAAATGTAATAAAACTAAAATAAAAATAAAAAATAATGAATTATTTATTTAAATGACAAAATGTATATATAAAGAAAAATAAGAGAAAATAAAAAGTAGGAGATAACTGTATTAGATGTTCGTAATTAATCCTTCTTTTGATAGAATGGCATACTTTTCTTCATTTCCCAATACCATTGATAAGTTGGCAGGTAGTCTAAAGGTACAACTTTCAAATATATGGGCTATTGTTAAGCTCTCGTTGCACTTCTCGCATGTTGGCGTGTGTTCTTTTGTAATTAGGTGAGCGTGGGTAAGCCTTGTATGTCCTATCCAAGTTTTTTAAGGCCCATTTCCTCTTTTTGGATGCTATGGCAGGAGCTCCTCCATATGGACCTCTGAATGTGGTTCTGCCTCTTCATGATTATAACTCTCAATAAAACCTTGTATGCTTCAGAGTGTTATTTTTTATTTATCTAAAAATTCCTTTGCAGTAACACAAACAATTTGTTCAAAAAATTTGTTCAAAAAAACAGGTTCAACTCCTCTTTTTTATTGCTATAAGCTTTAGACAATTCAGAGCATATTCAGGTCATATATACGCTTTCAAATTTATTTTTTAAAGTATCTGTAAAAAATACTTTTATTCGCAGGGTATGTACCAAGCTCAAGTTTGCTTCTGAAGCTGTAATTATTTTCCAGTGTATTTTCACTGCAATTATGCTTTGCACTGGTATTTTTATCTTATCATTGGTAAATATTTTGTTAAATGGTTATTACATACCAATCATTTATATTAACAAACATATTTAAATTTTTTTTTTTTATAGATGGATCACATTAGTTTGAACATCATTCTAAATTTAGGAGAGATTACTTTAGTTGTTGTTGTAATTTTATTTTCATACTGTTGGTACAGCAATGAAATAACATTCCAGGTAATGTTAGTATTGTATTTATTAAATTATTTAACACTTCAGAATTTGAAAAGTTATTTAAATCTGACTAATGGCTATTTTTTAAGCATGTATTATAATACTCGAAACAATTATCATTCCATCAAATCTTAATGTATTTCTGATTTCAAAGATAAATACTTAGGACGTAGAGATGTACAGTCTACTAATTTTAAATTGGATTTCCTTTCAGTATTTACTGACTGCTATTTATAATTTCCTGATTTCATAAGTTCATACTTCAAGTATTTCTTTTAATTTTATTGTTAGTGTTCTGAATTGGCTACTTATGCATATATGATGGACTGGACAGAAGGTACCTTAAATCAGAAGAAGAAGCTCCAGAATTTGATAACAATGCCAATGCAACCGATGATATTTGGAGGAATTGTTGAAATAAACTTGAATACTTTTATCAATGTAATTATCAGAAACATATAGCTATTATATTTATAATGATTATTCTTTTTATTGTTCAGTATACATGAAACAAACCGTCACTTTGTATTTGATTTATTTTTATGTGCAATGTTTCAGCCAGAGAAATCCATATAATCTTTAGGAATGAATTGATTCAACCAAAACGTTAATTAAACAGAAATGATAGGAAAAAAAGGATTTAAATAAGAATAAAGATAGAAATGGTCCAAATCTTGATTGGTACATAATAAAAATTAATTTAATTTTATCATTGTGACAGTATTTATTGATTATAGGTGTTGATGACCTAAGGGTTTTAGGCCTTTAAACTTCAACAAACAATAAGTATTTATTTACTGTACTCTTCAACCAAGTTCTTTTTATACGACTCCCTCTATGCCCAAGTATTCCCACAGCAATATGTATTGTTTTTTAGTTGTGCCCACCAAACTTAAATTTTTTTCACATCTTTTTTTCATAGCTGAAGAAGGTTTTAGCAAGTTTTATGAAATACAGTTTATTTTGGCATTACAGTTTTTAGGAAAACACTTTTTTTTTATAGTAGGTACTACTCAGTACACAAATGGAATCTAGCCTTATAAGAAAAATAATCAACAGAATTGTTTGTTTATTCATATAATGTCACTCAATGCTTATATAGCTAATTGGACAATGCTATAGTGAGAGTCCTAATTTTTTCCTATCCTGCTATAACTAGGATAGAAATCTTTAAATAGTACTTGATACCATAGAGGCCAGGGACCACCATTTTACATTCCTCCCATAGGAAGGCAGATCCAAGGATTTTTTACCCTTTAAAAAGTCCTATGGCCACTTGCCGGGTTGTGAACCCATTAACCACAACACCACAGGTACCCCTCAACACAATTGTGACCCTCGATAATAGCATGTTAAGTTTTATCTGAAATAATTTTGGTTTGGTATATAATTTATACCAATTATAAATAATAAATTATTAATAATTTTGGTATATATATATATATATATATATATATATATATATATATATATATATATATATAAATGAGTATAGGATGTTAAGTGGTTTGTTTACTGCTTCCCTAATTTTGTTATTCGGAACGTGTTGTAGTCATCTCCATACATAGCAGTTTTCTTGCTGAGACAATTGAAATGGGCCAGGTTTCTGAGGCATACAGAGCGATACTTTTAAGAAACGAATTGTAGAGTCTCTCCATAGAACAGAATTTAACATCCTAATTACTTTTCTGCCTCTTTCGAAATACGAAAAAACAAAATTGGTTTTGGTTACAAAACGAAGAAACTGAGTTGGTTTGGTCATGCTATCGATGGCGGACGACCGATGGCCTAAAAGAGTACTGAACATGTACCATCGGAAAGGGGTAAGAGAGGTCGCCCAGAAAAGAGGTAGGTGGAAGGGATCCTAGAAGGAGGAAGACTGCTATGATAAAAAGAAATTGCAGCAGGGCTTAATTTGAATTAGGCTGCGACATATGACGCATTGTTGTTAAAGTTGTTCATATATATTTATATATATATATATATATATATATATATATATATATATATATATATATATATATATAATGAACAAAAATGTTATTCATTTATATATAATAAGTTATAGTAAGCTATCTTATAGTTTTTTTTTCCTCAAGGAAATTCCTAAACAATGATTCCCTGTTTAGGTATTGAAGACTGCGTTTTCGTATTACAACTTTTTGGTTGCTGCTGATGCAGGAGGTGATAGTGGGAAATAAATAATTACGAGTTGCTACAAACAGAATCTGTTTGTTTTCATGTAGTACAATGTTATTGACTAATGTTTATTGTAGCATTATAATAAATCTAGATATTTCAAGTGGTAGTAATGATACTTTATAAAAATACAATATCTCTTTTTCCCCCCTACTTCTTTTATGAACATATTTTGTTACATCACTTTGACTACCTGTCAGTTCCATCAATTCCAAAAATGCCCTTTTTGGATTATTTATAAAACAACAACTCTAATGATATGAAAAATTACTATGGAAACTTCTGATAGTACTATTAAATTTAAATTTCTAAATTTTTAAAATTTGTTTCATGATTTCTTATCCAAGTGAAAGGTTCTGTAATATTGCTCAAACCATTTTCATTTTGTGTTTTTATAGAAGGGCAATCAGAATAATGGTGTCTACATATGTATATATATGTAGGTATATATGTGTTTGGAAAGAATTTTATGTTTTAAAATTTTAGCTTAAACTATTAAAAGAAATCTTAGATTCATACTAGTAATAATTCAATAAATTTTATTCTAAAATGAAAATGTTTTAAAGTTTCGGAACTGGAGTTTCAATTCTTTTGGTTTTCTATCCAAAGCAATAATTTTTTTTACATTTCCATTATATTAATAAAAATTAATTAGTTTGTTTTAAGTCTTAAATTTCCATATGCCTTATAGATATTAAGAGTCAATATTTTCAATAAAATTTTGATCTCCATTTCTCCATGAACTAAAATATTATTATTAAATTTTATTCTTTTGTAGATTTAAATTACTTTCATACCACCAAACTCTCATATCACATTTTTATGGCACAATCATTATTATGCCATATGTGTAAAAGTATAAAGGACACAAAAAGAAGGAAATATTTTTTAAAAGACTTTTTTTCATAATTACTTTTACAATTTTTTCTTTGGATAAATTTGTTGTGCCTCATTAGTTTTTTTAAAAGTACATATTTGAGTTATAAAATGAAATAAGTACATTTTTATTATGTTCTATAAAAATTGTTAATGAGTATAAACTATTTATTTAAAAAAATTGTAAGTACTTTGTTATATTAAATCATGTATACATGTAATTTTTACATATTATATTTGTAAAAGTATATGCAGTATTATTATAATTAAACTGTAGGGACAAGAAGATGTGTTATGACAAACAACAAATTAATTTAACAAATTTATGGTATACATTGAATGGGCACCCAAATTATTAACATAAAATTTGTAACTGAAATAAAACTGAATTATTGGTCAATCTAAACACAGATACAATTTATAAGAACTATTTTAGGCCAAATATTTTACTCAGACATACGCATTGCGTGTTCTAAACTGTTCTAATGAAAATGTTTGGTTGAAACTAATCAAATATGAAACCTTTGAAATATTTCATTGTTTACACCAATTATATTTCCTCAAACAAAGAATGCTTGAATTGCTACTTCAAGTTTTAGGTGGCCTTCAGCTTAAGCTATCAATTTCTAATGTAATAGTTTACCAAGAGAATAGTCTGCAATTTCCTAAATTGCTATTTTTCTAAACAAGAAAGACAAACAGAATGAAATCAATACAGACATTATTTATTATATATATATATATATATATATATATATATATATATATATATATATATATATATATATATATGTATATATATATTTTGTTACTGATATAAATTTTATCTTTTCCAAACAATAACAAAGATTTATTCATTTCTTCTGCATACATCAAGCACAATAGAAACTTTTGTTTTTAATTTATTAAATTTTAATTTTATTTAAATAATAAAGAATATAAATTTAGTTTGTACTTTACTTTACAAGAAAACATTAAATGATTTAGACAAAATCAAAGAGAAAAAATGAAAAACGATTGAAAGGAAGTTGAAAGGAACAATTGATAAAAAAGGAAGTTCAGGTTATTATTATAATGACTATCAGTACAATAACATTATTTAATTTATATAATTAATAGGCAAAGATAGATAAAAGAAGAAAATGTGTGATAAAAATAAAAATAGACATTATATATATGCATTAATATGCAAGGAGGAAAGGGATATGTTCTTTGGAAGTCTCTCAAGTCCTTTTTCAGTAATAATTGAGAGAATTTTCTAAACATTTGAACCTCAGCTGTTGTTTGTTTATTTAACTTTATGCTGCTATGGCTAATCGGATGCTACAGTGGGAGCTCTAAATTTTGCCTATCCAGGTTTTATTAGGATAGGGAATTTAACGAGTACCTGGCATCGTACAAGCTCAGGAACCCCGTTTAACGTCCCTTCTGAAGGACGGCATAACCAAGGATTTTTTACTACCTTTAAAAAAATCCTAGAGCCACCTACCAGGCTACGAACCTGCGATCTTGGGCTTAGTAGGTTGTTATGCTAACCACTAGACCACAGATCGCCCCCAAGCTGTTGTCTTGAATACAATATAGAGTTTTTTCCACAATTTATTGGAAAAAAATATGTGTATGATTAAAGAAAAAATTACAATTTATATTTTATTAAATAACTTGATATGAAATTGGATTTAAATACATTTTCCCAAACAGATAAAAATTTGTTGCAAAAATTAGTAACTAATTAGTCATATTGTTAAAATGAAAAGAAAAAATTTATGGAATAAATTAAGAATGTTTGCAGAAAATGAAGCTTATATTACCATAAAAATTTATAGTGTATAAAGAAAATCATATTTCTCATCTGTGGATAATCAAATATTATAGAGCGAGATACAAAAAAAATTGGTTTTATTGTCTGGAATATAATTTTCATTTTTAAAATTCTTTTTTATTGAATGTATGTCAAGATCAATTTATAAATATAAGATTAATTAGTTTCAATCTCGATTTATAAAGATTTTTAAGAAAGGATGTAATATGTAGTTTCAAATGTTCAGTGAATATTGAAGGCAATTGGCAAATGACACTAAAAACTTTTTGTAAACAAGAGGAGAAATTGATTTGGGCAACTTTGACTGAGCATAAACTGTTTGCTTAGCTTTTTCAAGGGTAAATCAATCCTTTCCCTAATCGAATCTGTTCTGAATTTTATTCTTCAGAATTCTCTTGGTACGAAACCTATTCAGAGTACAGGTTTAGTTCTGTACATACAAAGTAAAAATTCTTAATATAGTACAGCTTTTGTATAGATAAAGAATTGATGATACATCTCAGATAAAATTGTATTAAATATTTAAATATATTAATGAGTACATCATAATTTTTTTTTTATGTTGCTAACCTAAAGAAGGATGATGGATTGGCCTTTTAATAGAAAGGAAGTATCTGAGATCTGGAAGTGGCCTCACATTTTCTGGTTGAATATTTTTGGCTGGTGGGCAGAACAGGCCAAGACAGAATTCCTTAGGAAATGGCTGACCAGGTACAGGCTTATCCTCTGCGTTTACTTCACCATTGTTACCTCCATGATGCTGATTGCTGTCGGAGTCAAGTGCGTGGAAGGTGGTATCTTAGACAATATGTTCACTGTATTCGGAAGCTGCCCTGGAATAGTTGGGATCTTTAAAGTTTACTGCCTCATCCTGTTTTCCAAGCCATTGAAGACTGCGATGGAAGGCATAGATGGTAACACATACCCTAGTTACTTTACCTTGTACACTATATATATATGTTATATAAATATTAATAATTGACCTATATAAGGATTTATAAAGTAAAGTTTATGTTGAGCTATTGTAAAAGGTAATAATAAAAAGCTATTTGAGTTAGAGTTAACTAATGAAGACTATGGGGGGAAAGTGAGTTAGCTCATTTTTTCCCTTAAAAAATGGGCTTCAGCGGTTTCTGATTAATTTGAAAATGGCAAAAACGATGATGAGGTCAAAAGTGGTTAAAAATGAGTTCAAACGGCTCAAAACAGCTGAAGAATTATGTCTGTACAGAGGTAAAAATAGTTCATCCAGACGGTGCTGTAGAAAAATGAGGTAATGTTACTTGCCTGAGTTGGGTTTCGAGCATCTCAAACATCCTGTTCGTTGTCGGATTGATACGATCACCAATCTGCATTGCTTTTAACAAAAATAATGATAATGATACTAACAGATTTTGAGATTCATTTTCCTCTCCTTAACATTTAGGAAAAAGTGGTCTTCAAATTTTTAATATAATAATTATTAAAAATAAAATATTATTTATTAGTAGGACATCTCTAATAATTGAAGTTAAAAGATGAGTGTTGTTTCGACATAAGAAAATTGATAGTAAATTTAATAATACATATACACATATATTTGCTGAACAATCTGGAATTGAATGCAATGAAAACCCAGACCATTGTTCTAGGTTCCAATTCCCTCCTTACAGCTATCCCCATCCTGATGATTGGTTAAAGTGGCTCTTCCCTCCCATTCGTAGACAATACTTCCTTAGTGCTTTTCTATACCTATCCATTAACTCGTAATACCGTTCATATATCTACAGTCTTCTCCAATTCAAATTCTCAGTCCAGCACCACAAAACAAGATCTTGCCTTTCTGATTTCTACACTCGTTCCCACAAAACCAAAGCATTCGAGCGTTCCTTTCTCACCCCAGAACTCAATCCCTCCTTTTATCCGTCATGCTTCTTCACGGGCTTCATTTAAATCCTTGCTTTTCCAGCATCTCATGACCCCCCAAAAAGATGCTCTCTAAGCTGGTCAATCATTTGCTTAAATAAATCAGTATTGAATAATCGATTTTGTGGCTTATGCGTTTTTTGTTTATTTTCCCCAAAGAAGATATAGACTATGTAAAGACTTCATTGCATGGTATCCCAATCATTTATTTTATTGAGTAGTAACTGTTGTTAGTATATTTATTCTCTACAAATCCTGTCAAGATTCATAATTTTTAGTTATTTCATTTCTATTTTTATTTTTATTTATGTTTTTGTCACTTGTTAAATACTTCATGATTTGTTTTATTATGTAGCTTCCAAATGGCATCTTCCAAGTGGCCAACATTGTTAAATTATGTAGTTCAGCAATCAAATAGTATAAATGAAACACAAAAAGCATCGTAGAATATCAGAAAAATGGTCAAATATTAGATTAAAATTTTCAGATACGATAATTAAATTAATTTCTACCAAACTGACTGTTTATTTATTTCTGTTGTAGAATTATTCATCGACAGCAGAGACCCAAACGAAATTAAAATGATTCGTAAGACATTGAAGAAAGTCTGGATAATATTCTCTTTCTACCTGACAATGGGCACTTGCATCTCCTTGCATTGGGTTGTCAGACCTGTGATTAGTGCTATTTTCTTTGGCGAGAAGACTCGTATAGTTGACACTTGGCCTCCTTTTATCGACACTTGGCCCCAGTTCTTCTTATCCTTCTGCTACCAGTTACCAATGATAATGGGGTTGGGGCATGCATTTTACATCTTTGACAATGTTTACTTCTGCATATCAGAATGCATACTGTGCAACCTTGCTGTTTTAAAATACAGATTGAATAGAATGAAGTTAAAAACAAAACAAGAGCGTTCTTTAGAATTGATCCATAGTATTCAATATTACTCTAAAATATTGAGGTGAGTATTCTTAGTGTTATGTCATGACTATTTTAAATATATTGTAATTAATGTCAGTTTTCAAAATTTGCAGAACATGCACATATCTTCGTGATTCCTCCTCTGCTGTCATCATTTTCCAGTGTATCATCACTGTTACTATTCTTTGTAGTGGTGTATTCATTATTACAATGGCAAGTAACATTAAAAACCATTTCAACTATCTCTTGAAGTAGTGGTTGTATTGTATGATTTAATTTTTTTCTGCTACAGGCTGAGCATACTGATGTCAATGTTCTGATGAATCTTGGTGAAGAAAGTACTGTAGTGATATTCGTACTCTACTTTTATTGCTGGTACAGTAATGAGATGAGATTCCAGGTATAAATTGTTTATAATTGCATAACATATTAAATTTGTTAGTTCTGTTTAATCATAATTGTTTATTAGTGCCAAGATGTATGTAATGCTGCTTACATGTCAGACTGGATCGATGGCACAGAAGAAAATAAAAAGAATCTACTGATTCTGATGACCAGAACTGCGAAGCCAGTCATGTTTGGTGGAATCCTTGAAATAGATTTGAGCACTTTTTTTACTGTAAGTAGCTTGCAGTACTGTTGTTTGAACAGCCAATTTTTTTTTATTCAATATTTTAAAAGGCAAAACCTCAAATTTAGAGGTGTTAAATTATTTTTATTTGGTCGATTACAAAGATTTATAGTTGAAAATTGTAAACCAAAAGCAATCATATAGATTTTTTTATGGCTTCAGTGTACTAATTTTTAAACAATTTGTGTTTGGTTTCTATCTTTATAAATGGTTGTGTTATAGGGATATTAAGTTTACTTTTGGTCACTTTAAAACTTATCATACCTTAGCAGTATCATACAGCTATATTAAAGGCAGACTTAATAATGATGAGTTTCAAGTATTTTCCTTAAAAGATCTGTTACACTGGTGCTAAATCTTAAGAAAATCGGTTCAGTAGTCTCAGAAAAAAGCCACACTGTACAGTGGAGAGACAAATTGAAAAACCTCTAATTTTCAGGGATGTTATAATTTTTTTTCTTGGGACATTTCAAGGGTTCATTAATGAAGCAATAAACTTTTACTTTATCAAAATTAAGAGGAAGAAAATGGTTCGGATTGAGGTACAGAAAATTCTCTTATATAGGGAGAACTTTCATTGGTAAGCCTACGTTTCGACCCACATTGCAGGTCTTCTTCAGGGCTAAGATAAGAAAGAAAATTAGTTTTTTCTAGGTAAATATAATTATTTTGAATATTATATTTAAATTGAGAAATGAATAATATTTTTTATGAAATTATAATTATTTTCATCATGATTTCATAATCATTACTAATTATTAAATTAATAATTGGATACAATATGTTCTGCATACTCAATGAGCTAATATGGCTTACTTTTTTTTTCAGGTTTTGAAAGCTACATTTAGCTATTATAACTTTTTGATTGCGTGCGTCAGCATGAAATAGATTGACTGACTTGTTAAGATGAAAAAGTGCACTGACTAAAACTGAAGACTCTACTGGACTAAAACTTTACCATATTAGGTCATAAAATTACTGTGTAGAATCCAACAACACTGTAGATGGACATATTTTCAGTTATATTAAACCCTTGAGCTATGAATAAAATCCTAACAAAACCAGAAATATAATTATTTAACAAACCTTATCGATTCTAAAAACTTGTTTGTTTAATGTTATTTTGATTTTATTTCACAAATGATCTCATCATCAATCACTCCTTTTACAAAACATCGTAACCTGGAGGTTTATAAATATAGTTCACTTTTTGTGACCATATACTATAGTAACCTGTTTCATTTGAGCAGCCTGGCCTACTGCACATATCCATGAGTATTATATTTTAATTGTGTCTCTTATTGTGTTTAATATAAATGTTATGGCAAAAAGAGTTCGATAACATCTTCAGTACCTTAAATCAATAAGATTTTATTTTAATATAACAACATTTATTGTCTTTATTTCTTAAGCTGTTGCCGATTCCGAAATCCTGAAGTTTTCTTACTTAAAAGACCACGTTATTTCGTACAATAGAATCGACTCGGAAACCATGTTCTCGAATGGCTTACCAATTTAATCAACTATATGCATTGCATTCTTCTTGCACAATTTCTTAAATCAAAGCCTTGTTTCTTCCGCGGGATATTCGTATTTTGGAATTCTCAAAAAATTTCAATTCATTAACGTGCTTAATCCAGCCAAGTAAGGAAGCGTGCCTAGTTTATAAAGTGATGCTCGAAATATTCTACTATTGTATATCCATCCGTCTTTACTCCACTGGAAAAGTTTTTAAACAATATGATTCATAAAAGCATATATGAACCAGTTTTATATTTAAATTAAACCAAAAAATTGCAAAAGATATATTATGGACTTACTTGGATTAGCAGGTACCTAGGCACTTTAGATAAGTTTAGAATACAATTCATAATATTTAGTTTCAGATTATAATAAGAACAGAGTGATACGTCGTTTAGACATAGGAATATATAATAATTATATATTCTTAAGATTATGATTTTTGCTACTAATTAAAATAATTGATATTTCATGATCCAAAAAATTATAATTGCTGTTGAAATATCTGATATATCTAACTTTGTTTTTCCAATTACGCCCCCTCCAATGATGGAGAGCGATTATATGAAGTTTCATTAAATTCTCTAAATTTACAGGAAATAAGGGCCTCTAATTATCTTCACCAAATCGAGAATTTAATTAGATTTTTTCCAAGAATTAGCTGATTGGGGTAAGCTGGTAATGATCAGAAAAATAATATTTTATTTAAAAATAAAGTATATTATTATAACATTGAAGTTTTTGATGTATTCAGAAATATTTCGAATCATTGATAAAAAGTTGTCAGTTTTCCCACTGATGATAGATAATTATTTTACGGCATTTTAGTACAGACTAAACATAGATCGAGACCTAAAAAAAAAAAATTGAAACGTTATAACTTTAACTCTAATTACATATAAAATATTTTTTATTTTTTCTAATGGATGTAATTTCTTTCCTTTAAGAAATTATACGCTAAAAAATATTTCATTCCTTTAACACCTAGTATATATACAAGCCATATATACAGCTCATCGATATATCAGGAGGTACAAGAAAAATGTTCACTGATTCCATGTCAAACAAAAACTATAGTTGGCTTAGATCTATGTATAAGTTCTTTTAGCATAAGCAATGTATTCTTACTAAAATTGTACTTAACACTATCCTATGGATGATATGCCTAATTGGCATTCTATCAATCATACAAATAACTTGTCTAAGATGTTTATTAAACTAAGGAGGATGAAACTAACAAGGAGGAACAAATGCCTGAGAGGCAGAAAATCCAACTACATAAAGAGTAAAAATATTACAAAAAGCCAGGAAAACGTTTTTACACATCTTAGTTATGAATATTCACGTTGGAAAGAAATTCTAAGAAGAAGAATCCTTGTAATATTGTATTAATGGGCATCATACAGCAAGAATACAATGTGCAGTTGGCTAAAGAGCACATATCCTACTGAAGTGTTGAATCGCCAACAAGTGGTTATAGGTAGATGATGTACTGAATACTACTCCCAGACAAACTGCTACATATTCCATAGGATATGGAACGTAATGAAAAAAAAGTCCACTCACTACAATCCATATAGGGTCTTGGGTTCAGTAGATGGCAGAGAATCTACTAATTTTAGAACAACGGTTGTGTAGGGAAGTGATTTTTCCGAGAGCACGCTTAATCGCTAAGTTGTTCCCCAATTAAGGGTGCCAAATTTATTGAGGCTGGTTGAAGTTCCGTAGATTATAATGAAACCTAATATATTATACAGATTATATTAATATATAGGAATGATTTTTAATGATAGTATCAATTAATAAATTTACACGATCCCTTTGCATACAACAATATGGCGCCACTGAAAGGCGAATGATTCTGCCAAGAACCCTAGGCTATTGGATCATGCCCACGATAAATCTGGCCACTATCACGTGATCTAACAGCCTTGATAAGAGAGCAGTGAAAAATGCAGGAAAACCCACCCTCGAAATTGGCAATACCGCTTCTGCTGCTATCTACCGGAAAGTCCAAGCCGCACACACCTCTTCCTCTCCAAACCGATCGCCCTTATATCAATATCGTTTTATGTGTACAGCTTTTTTTTAAACGAAATTTATATGAAGTATTTTTTTAAAAATTAGATACTTCAAAGATATTAAAATAGAAAAGAGAAAGTTTAAAAGATACATAAAATATTTGTTAAGTCATAAGTGAAAAAAATACGAAACAAAGAAACTTTAAATATTAAAAAAAAATAGTAAAAGTAGAATAACTGCCTTTATTTCGCCTATTATGACATCATCCGGACAGAAAGAGAATAATAAGAAAAGAAAACAAATAATAATGCACATCCTAAACCTCGCAGTCCAATAAGACCTTACCCAGAGAAAACATCCCTTAACTGTATCATAAGGAAGTTTGCAGAACAACAGCTGAAAAAAACTAAAATCAGCTGATTATAATAATATAATAAAAACGAATACACTAAAACCTGTAACCACTACGACCCGTGAACGAGTCTGGGGTTCGGTACATGGTAGAGACTGTACTGTTTCATGGACAACGGTTCTACAAGGCGGTTACTTGTCTTAGGTCACGCTCAACCGCCAGGTTTTCCCCCCTTATTTTGGGTACCCTATTTTTATAGAGGCTGGGTGAGCTCCAGGATGGTCCTAGATCCCATATGATCCATCTCCCGCCGCAAACATACTAATTAATTAATTAAGTAACTGCCTGCTGCGGGATTTGAACCAGGATTTCCGGCATGGCAACTCAGTGCTCTACCACTGAGCCACTCCACTCCCTATATACTAAACACACTTAAAAGGATAGCAAATAACTAGAATAAAAACCATGGAACTAATAAAAATGTCATTAACAAGAACCAAGTGCTTATACGGTAATTCCTCAAAATAAATACTTATAGAAAAACAGACTCAAAAGAAACATAGTAAAATGAGATTTAATAAGAATATAAGAATTAATTTAAACTAGAACGAAATGAAAATACAAAAACCCTGCAATTTATTACAGTGGTTTATTATTACCAGATAGTAATATTTTTAAAATAACTGAGGTGATATTTAAACTTATCACTATGATTAACAATTATATATCATACTATTGATATTAAATTTAAGACAAATTCATATTTAAGATTTTGTGAGCATAAGAAAATTTATAAAGCATTATTATAATTGTATATAATATTGTATTATAAATATGTATAATTTTAACTATAAATGAGAAAATTAATAAGGCATAAGCGGCAACAAACGAACTGATGTGGGGGTTAAAGCAGCTGCAAAAAGTGATGACGCTCCCTTGTTAAGATCCAGCTTTTTGTCCGAATTGGCTTAGTGAAAAACAATAAAATTAAAGAAAATTGGAATGAAGAGAGGGAGAGCCTTCGACAAAACCAACTCTGTCAAATAAAAGATAAAATCACTGCTTGGATTCCTCCAAACGGCTTAGCGCAAAAAGAATGAGCGTAATAAGCCGGTTAACAATCGGTCATACAAAGCTGACACATCTCCACCTACTTTTAGGGCAGTATCAACCGACCTGCCAAAGGTGTGCTAATATGGAAATTGCGGTGAAGCATCTATTTGAATGCAAGACGCATCAACTAGAAACAACAAATTTGGACATTGAAACGTGCCAACCGTTCAAGGTTCATAATAAACAACAGAGGACTCTCATGTACTTTAAATATTTAATAAAATATAATAAGAGCAGTCGTCGCTAATGGCCTCAGCAGTCAAAGTGAAGTTAAAGAAAATCAAATAAAAAAAAAAAGGTACAATATTTTGAAATCTGTGATAATTCTTTAAGGTTTAGCAAATTATACGGGTTTGGTTATTGAATGCTAAAAACAATTATACGTTAAAACTACATTTTTGTTTCTTTCTGTCCGTAGTTAGCGATACTATAATTGATTTATAACAAATTTTTATTTTGTTATTTATCTTGTCTATTATTTTTATATGTTTTCCTGTAATAACTCAAAATTTAACAATATTTATTGCAGTACACCTAGATTTTATTTTATTTTAATTCAGAATTACCAATTAACAAGCGTACAAGAAAGGTTAATCTTGTCCACATCATATTTTAACTTAAATATTATGTATTAATAAGTACGCAATAAGTAATTATAATCGGCGATTTGATATAATATTGAATTGTGAAGAAGCTATCTGAAATCGATTGGGAATTTATAATTAGGCAAAAATTGAGAGATTGGCAGACTTATATTTGAATTGCTAATCAATGATATATTAATTAATGGTTTATGTCTTTATTTAGAAATTTACTCCCACTTAAAATTACATCATAATATTATCTGATGATTAAGGAAAAATATTCAGACCGATATAACGGATCTCAGAAATAATTGCTTATCGATTCATAGAGAAGAATAGCTTTCTTTGAATTATAAAATTTTCCATAAGCACTTTCATTTCCAGGTTCTGTCAAGATAAATACATCAACAATGACATTTTTCCACTCACTTGTTCGGATTTGACATTTTCCATCGCCATCACCCGGGATAAAACATTCAAACGTGTTTCAGAAAGTAATTGATTGATAAAAGGAGCCAATCTCTCGTGATTTATAGCGGAGGCACAGCATCTATCCGCTTTTTTTTATATTCCACGTTGTTTCTCTGTTTATACTTTCATCCTTCATCCGGCTTTTCGGCCATTGTGCTCCCCCTATTGGGCGCCAAAAAATGTTCTAAAAAATTGTGAAAAATGGAGAGAAAAAAAAGAGAAGAATATGTCGGATTGAATATATCGGGATGTTCGGGCGCCATCCACGGTCGGTGATTAACAGCCAATGTCCGCACTCCGCGACGTTTCGGCTCGAAGCAGGAATAAAAATTGATGCCAGTAATTTATGGGAGTGTTGATGGGCGTAAAACTGGCAGGCTGCTTCCGAGATATTTCCGCTGTTTTTACTTCATTTGTTGTTTTTTTAATCAGTGATAATAATGAATAAAATTATATTTTCCTCTGAGAACATTGACTGATTTGCCCATTGCTCAACAATGTTGGTAGAGTATGACATGCCGTGAGTTGTGAAATCTGAGCCAGTATCAGGCTGATAATGGGTCATTAGTGAACTGTGTTGCTCTGACACTTTATTAACCTTCATATAATTAGTCACGCTTCTTCATACCGCATGATTTATGGGAAATAATCTTGATAATTTACAAGAAGAAAACGATTTTTTTATTTGTTCATCCGATTTTTTAATTTTTTTGTTTGCCACTTATAGTACTATTTTAATTTGTTGCAATTTCAAATTATATTACAAAAAAGTTAGTAACGTTTTCAAATGGGATATAGATTTGGAGATTTATATTTATTAAATAAATATATTCGCAAAGGAAAAAACATTTGCGAAAATTATCGTATTAGTAATTAGATTTCTCAAACCTTTTTAATGATTTATTAGTTAGTAGTCGTTTATATCTCCAATTAATTTCATATATTAATAGGCTAATTTATTTATTTTTCTGTTCATGTTTAACAAAAACCTTGGTTTGTTGTATTTTTTTTTTAAAGAAACAACTTTCTTCAATACATTTATTTCGAAATTATTATTAGACAAGGGAACAGGAAAATAAATGTGGAAAAATCAAAATTCCTGCATCGGAATTTTAAAGGAGGATTATACTTTTTATAATTTATTTTTATATCTTGTTCTTTTGATGGTAATTATTTTTAAATATTTTTATTTTGAAGAGAAAAGATATGTCCAGGCCGGGATTCGAACCGGTCGTCTACGTCTACCAGGGGTCGTATCCTAGCTATATCTCCATGTTCTCGCAATTTTTGCGATGTATACACGGGGCGACGTAGACACCGCATAAACGGCGGAGTATACATCGCATATACGGCGATGTATACATCGCAAAAATTGCGAGAACACGTGGATTAGAGATAGCATTTGTATGCCTCGGATATGACCCCTGGTAGCTCAGTGGTTTAGAGCAGTGCACTAGAGTTGCAGACGACCCGGGTTCGAATCCCGTCCAGGACAAATCTTTTCTCTTCAAAATAAAGATTATACTTTTTATCCACATTTTTAAAATTTTGATTGTACTTTTTTGTATAAGAGCGCTGAGTTGCTCAGCTGTGGATCCTAGGTTCTTATCCTAATGTCAAATACATTATTAATTCTGTTGATAGCTTATTAAGGCTGTTAATAGCCATAGATCGATCCTGTGGAATCTGCAAGCTCTTTTGGGGCTCACACATCCTCTATAATATAGATACTTTATAGAAAGGGGAAAAACCTAGCGTTTGAGGGTAATTTCGGTCAAATTACCTCTCTGCATAACCATTGGCTTAGAAGCACTAAAAACTCTATAGCGTACATAGCCCCAATACCATTCATGCGTTGTAATGGTATTTATATATTTTTTTGTAAGTCCTATAATTTAAATATATTTTACAAGCATACATTTAAAGAGTAAGAGAGTATTGTTGATAAGTTACGGCGGACAGGATTTTTGGGGATGAAAAGATCAGTTATTGATATTTTATCACGACGAAGCGCTAAAATTTCGAAGAAAGTATCGGTGTACGCTTCCTTGTTCGAATAAACAGTGGTGACACGAGTCCGCGAATTCTATTTCTTTGGAGATTCAATTGGCGGAAAAATAATGATTCTTAATATACCGTGTTCGTTATGAACACGCCCAGGCAGCAGAGATTAAACTTAGACCAAGGATGAAACCAAAGATTTCCGTTCAGCTAAGTACCATTTTCAATGCTATCATTCCTGTGTGGAGAAATTGTATCAGTTAGTTTAGTTAAAACCAAAAATTGTATGGATCTCTTTGGTCAATTATTGTTTCTTATTGCTTCGGGAGGATTTATATGAACCTTTGGCGAATATAATTTAAGGAAAGATAAGTTCATCGACTAATTAGCAACAAATTGCGAAATATTGCTTATTAGCTGGAGACGATCGGTCTGCTACGGGTCCCTGGTCAGTGATAATACTCTTATCAGAGGTTGTGGTCCACGCATCTACTTCTCTCCGAAGAAGGAAAGAAAAAATTAACTGTTTTTTTTACAAATGTATCAGCGCGATTTCAAAACATCTCGTAACACCAACTGGGTTCCTGAGTACTCAACGATATCTTGCCAAGAGATAAGATATTCCCTATCGAGGATTCCTACTCGCAAGAGACCCGGAACGTACGTTGCTCTGATATCGTTGTTATGAGAGGGAGAGCTTCGTATTAGATCACGGTCACAAATATCGAATTGGTAATGATCTTGACCAGTGGATGAGTCATGAGCTTATCATGTGTTCCATGCCGAAGAAAAAAATATATATTTTTTGATTAACGAATCAACTTATGGTATGCCAGTATAAAATAGTTGAATTTAACGGTGGGTTATACAGAACTTATTCGGAATAATAAGGTCCGGAACGTGAAATTTCGAATTATGTAAATAAATGTATAAATGAATACTATCATACGACAGTCTCGTGAACAAAAACGTTTTCGCATCATTTGAATCATGACCGCATGATTTTTATATTTCTGCATATAAGAATTCTTTGAAACCAATTTTTTTTCAAACACAAGACAGTGATTTAGGGTATAGTAGTTCGTTGTCCTATCCTGCTGTGGATACTTTGAATTGATTATAGATACTTTGAAGGGATAATTATGTATTCTATTAGCCTCGGAATCCACACTTAACAACATATATCACTTCTGCTAGTTGGATATCCATAAATAAAAAATGGATTTTAGATCAAAATGGACTTCCTCGAGTCACTCTTACTTCGTTGAGTAAATCTTAAGTTCCAATTTCACACGTTTCAACTGTTTTTTTTCTCTTCCATATCTCTTTCATTCTCTCCACGTGTGTTTGCTTTCTCTACCGCGTCCAAATTGCGACCGTTTTTCTCTTTGGTTTTCTTGAAAGCTCGGAGCATTTTGAATTTCCAGCCTAAGTGAAGATTGTTCTTTAATACTACCGAAGATTATACTACGAAGATAATACTAAAAAAAACTATAAAATACCTCGAGCTCTCCACTTCCTTTTCAGAGGAATATGTCATTTTTACTTATATTATTATTACACCAAAAGAATGATAAATCGTAAAAGTTCGTGTTAATAGATATTCGAGTAAATGCAAAATTTTGATTTAAAGAGAGTGTTACCTTAGAGCAATACAAGACGCACTGGGATAGCACACCATGAACGAGGCAGGTTGAAATAAAGAAACAAATACTGTTCCAATTTAATTAACTTTTCAGAGAACTGTTCCTTTGAAGGAATAGAACCTCCTGTAATTTGCAATGGAACTCTCACGTCCTCCGTGTAACTGCCCGGTAATTAGTGCGGTGTCTACTAGGAGGGCTCCTCGGAGGATATAAGGTTGGCTACAAGTTTTGGTTTTTAAAAATATAAGGAATAAATGTCTATAATGGCTTTATTATCTCTTGTTAGAGAGGAAAATAGTTGACTGGATGATATAATGGAGAATGGATATAGTTAGCGGGTGCAGTAAACAAAAAAAAAAACCAAATAAGTGGGGACTTATTTTTTATTTGTGCCGACGTTTCGATGATTTTGTGCCCTGATGTTTTTTTGAGCCCTGAAGATGACTTACAATGTAGGTCGAAACGTCGGCAAATATAAACAATAAGTCTCTACTTATTTGGTGTTTTTTTTACTGCACCCCCTAATTATCTCCATCCTCCTTTATTATCTCTTGTTCTCAGTTAAAAATCAGGTTGAAGTAAAAATAATACAATATCAGAAAGTACAATAGGTACAATTCTATAGTTTCAAATAGAATAAAGTCATAGCCAGGCAGGTGTTCTTAGGATTTTTGAAAGGGAGTAAAAAATCCTTAGTTACCCCGTTCTTCAGAAGTGACGTTACATACAGCCTGTAAGAAGCTACTCCTTAAAAATCCCTATCCTAATTAAACCTGGATAGCCAAAATTTAGAGCTCCCACTGTAGCATTGTCCGATTAGCCATAGCAGCATGAAGTGACGTTAAATGAACAAATAACAAGCATTCCTTTTTTAATCTAATGATTTATTTTTAATCAGTAATAAAGAACTTTATATATATATATATATATATATATATATATATATATATATATATATATATATATATATATATCAATGAAAGAATAATAGTTCATATTCTTAATACAACTTGGAACTGATTAATTTCTCTTTAGTTACTTTCATCAAAATGTTTGATAGGGGGATTTTTTGGAGAATTATCATCATCACCACTCAAGAAACTTGTCCAAGGGGATTTTATAAACTATTTATATTCCTCCTCTTAGTCGGTCATAGTTTTCAGTCTTAGAATCTTGATTTTTTAGATTTTTTTTTCACATTAATTTATTTATATTTACAACTATAATAATATTACATCAAATAAATCTGCTAATATGAAAAAATGACATGAAAAAAAAACACTTGTGGAGAAACTACCCATCGGTAGCACTCCAATAAAATTCCATAGTAGAAGGTCTCAAGGCCATCTTTGTTTCAAACGAAGATGGTTATCATCTGAGGGTTATCAGGAATAGTATGGGAAGCAAGTTGAGAGACAAGCGGTGTGTATGAAGCTTGTCATGGAAGGATAGGTATCTAGTTTGGGCCAAATCAGCAACATATGGGATATTAAGATCATGATGAATGGGTTTGTTTGTGACATAATAAGGAGCATTGAGGATTTTATGAAGGATTTTGGATTGTAAGGATTGGATACGAGATAAATCGGATGGTTTAGTAGAGCCTTGTCATGTAAATGAGTCTTTTGTAATTAATTGGGAGCTTAGAGCGTTTGTCCAGTAAATGTTGAAGTAGGTGAAAACGTCAAGCAGTTTCTTGTCTTTTCAGTCTTGTGATAAGGATTAGAAAATTTAAAATTAAAATCCGAAAGATTTATTTCTCGTTTATACTTGAAGATATGATCAACTGGAAGATTTTGCAAGTGCAGGCAAAACTCGTGTCCATCTTTTTTTCATAAATTCTCAATGTTTGGAGTTTGATTCCGGAAAAAGTAAATGGAGCAAGCTTTTCCCTGCAGAGATTAGCCGACAATATTGAATCAAATCTGAATGTTTTCTTTATGGAGATTTAGTATAGATATATATCTTGTATATATATTTTTTTAATCTTAATAATAATTACTAATTTTTTCGATCCCAGTTTCGTCATCATCATCTTCTCCATCAATTCCTTTTACTTTTCACTAGGAAATAATATGTTTCAACAACTATATTATTCATTTGTGATTTTTATACTTGTTTCTTACAAAACGTATTACAGAAATATCTTATAACATTGAAGGCTATTTGTTTCTGCGACTATGGTTATTTGCTAGCACTTTTCCCCTGGACTATGTTGCACATTTGTATAATAAGCGTGGTCAATAAAGTACAAATAATTTACCTCTGACATGTAAAAAAGACCAGTCCAGAATTGAAAGACATTAAGTGGTAAATAAACAAGTTAATTAAAAAAGATCTACAACAAAATAAAACTGTATCTCAACGAGATCAGAAATGAATATAGAAGCAAATTATATTGTACAAGCATGGAATATGTTTTCAATTAAGTCCTCCGAGATTACTACTGTAAGGAAAATGAAGGGGATGAGGTCAAAACCATATATTTAAGCACTATTTTTTTTTCCTTTTTAATAATTCTTGTTTTGTTCCTATGGTATTTTATATTTCATCACAAAGAAGAAGATAAAGTAATAAGAATACAAAAAACAACTGATGTTTAGGATAAAGAAATCAATACAATTATTAATATTTCAGAACAAATCCTTTTTAATCTGTAACAAAATAAATTGTTATGTTTTATTTATACAAAAATAAATTATCAAATGTGATTAGTATTGAACCAAGAATAGATTGTTGTCGGTTATTGCTCTCACTGAGGAGAAAAAATGTTAATCCAGTTAAATAATTTTTGAATGCCTGATCTGTGTTTTTTCTTTACCTTACCATTAAAAACTTTATTTCTTAAATCAAATCAGTACTTGAATATATTTGTTTTGCGATTGTAGTTTAAATCTACCTGTAGGGTATTACAATAATTGTCATGTAGTTATTGATGACTTATTTGTACCTACAATAGTAAAATAAAAAGAATAATTTGTTATGACATAACTTTCAATATACTATATATCATTATCTCCTTATATTGTGGACATAAGGTGCATGCTTTTAAAAACCTATTTTATAAATGACACATTACTTTGATTTTTACACTATTAAAGTATACACATCAACATATTTCAGATTTTCATTAATTTTAAAATAAAGCTCTAGGTATAAAAAATATTTTATTTAAATCTTTAACCAAGTACTTAATTATAATTAATAGTTTTTACTATTTGAATACATCTTTCTTATATTTTATAATCTGTTCACTATTTTTACATTATCACTATCGTTATATGCTATGAAATGAATCTGAATGAATATATTATCATAATTATCTTGATATAACTTCCATACTTCTAAATCTCCATGCTAATAGTTATTTAATGTACTTTTTGAATTAATATATTTTTCTTGATACTTATTTTACTAAAGTTATTATATTGATGTTTGCTACAATCTTTTATCACTATGTTATTGTCGTTTTTTTCCCAACCCAATTATTGCAGTATTTTTTTCCTTCCTGAAGATGAATTAAAATGTAGTCAAATAATTATCGTTCTTGTTTGTGGTCACTCATTGACCTCCCCCTACATTGACTAAATATTGTACATTTTAACAATATCCGACTGATATTGTAACTTTTTTCAATTAATTTTAAACTTTAGTGTACACTATGCCAAATTAGTTAACTTTTTCTTATTATAGCTAATTTGTGTTAACAAATATATAACACCTTTTTGGTTTCTTATGAGCATGACTATAAATTATAAAAAAAAAAGTGGGAAGTTAAAATCACTCTTTTAAAGAAGAGTTCTGTATCTTAGTCTGCAAGGGATTCAAAAATTGTTTAAAAGGGATTGTTAGTTTTTAATTCAAGTCTAAATAATCCAGATTTTAAGTATTACTAATTGTATACAAAAAGAAATATAGCATAAAATTAAATTTTTTAAATTAATAAATAAAGCAATTACAAATAAGAATAGGTTAAATGAATATATCATAATTGCCTCCAACAAATTATGTTATTGAAAAATAAATTATGTAACTTACATTACATAATCAGATGGTAAGGTAACTGTTCAATGTATCTTTGGATTAATGATTTTACAAGGGGTTCCATGACACCCTAAAATAATTTTTCAGAATTTTTAACTAAAATTGTTACACAAAGCAGCCACATTAAATTGAATGGAAATTAAACTAAAATCTCAATATTAAATTTAAATTATTTATGGAAATGAAGAAGATGGAATGTTAAATATTTTGTATTCATGATACTTTTTTGTAATTATCGTTATTTCACAGCATTAATTATGCTTGTTTTCGAAAACTATTACCTTTTTAATATAGTGTAAATTTGTCAACTGATTATAAAATAATGAATACAGTTAGTCATTGATCTACATTTTAATTAATTTGATATTTATTAAAATTAATTCATACATTGTTTATTTAATTGTTTACAACAAAAATAAATTGTGAAATTTGGTCGAACAATAGTAATCTAAAGATAAAATATTATAGCAGATTGTTTTATTATTCTTTGATTTGATTAAATACATAAATAATGTATGAGTAAAAATAAAATAAAATCATGCAAGCAGACTTAATTACAACCCTACATCAAAAAATGCATTACAATAATTAAGACTAATCTTCTAGACAAATATGAATTTTTGTAAGGGCAAAAAACCAATGCAAGCTATCATTGTGCTCCTAACTGTAAAGGAGATTTCAATATATTATTGTTTGTGAATAATTTATAATTAAAGAAAACAATACCTAATGATCATAATAATTAAATGGAGTAAGTAATGCAGTCATAGCATGATAAAGATTTAGAAAATAAAAAGTAACCTAATGATTTAAATTAATTTAATGTTCTGCAGTAATAGTTTTCCAATGTGGCAACAGATGGCTCTTGGTGTCTCCTGAATTTCACTGATCTTAGTTCTAACTTACTGTGGGACAGAAGAGGATTAAAGGTACCATTTTTTAAACAATTGTTAATATTATAGGCGTTTTAGGCAATAACCGTGTGAATTTTATTTATTTATTTGAAAAATTCAGAATTTCATATTTAAGAAAACACTTCGAAAAATCCTTTTTTTTATGGCACTTTTCTAACTTTAGTAATAAAAAATTTCGATATTTAGCTCTATTTAATTAATTTAAACAATAAGTGTTTACTTTCCTTATACTAATAGTACCGAGAATGTTTATAAAAAATAGAATAGAATATAAGTGAGGTTTAAGACAAAGCTCAATAAATGTCTTGAAATAAAAAAGTATCAAATAAATTTTGATTAAATAATCTTTTGTTTGTCTTTTTACTTTTTTTCTAGACATTAGCTACTTGAATTGAGTTAATCTTAACTCCACATGATAGCGAATAATTTAAAAAATCAAAAAAGAAAAGAGGAACGGATGATATAATAAAATCTAAATAAAGCTGAATAATATAAAATTCAGATTAGTTCACAGTAGAAAAATAAAGTGATATCATTTTTACTACAATTTTATGTAGATACATATGCATGCACATATAGTAAATATAAATCTGCTAGTGAAATAAAACATTAAATTCGAGTAGCAATGACCGAAAAGTATAATTGGTGTGATTTTTAAATAATTTCGATCGTACTTTTACTAATCAACATTAATGGATAACTCTTAACAATTCTAGGCAAAATAGACTATTAAATATAAATTATTTAATTTCTATTTATTCTCTAGACCACTTCTTCAGCAAATGGATCAGCTATCCTATGTTTTAAAAATGAATATTTACAATAAACCAGAATGATAATAACCAAAATAATGACCAATAAAGAGTGATATAAGACTATAGAAAACTTAATAAAATAATTGTTCAAGCACTTAATAGCAACTGTTAGAAGTAGAAAAGAATATTTACAAGGAAGTAAGTATTGAATAATTTAAATTGTTTTTGATTAAAATTTAATAATTTGAATTGAAAAATTCTTTTTTTCTTGACAAAATCTAATGATATTTAGGACAGAACAGTAGTTATATACTTGCTACTTCTTTTATTTAAAAAAGAGTGGAGAAATCTTAAAGCCCATAAATATAAATAAATAAATAAGAAAAAATAACACAACGTAATGCTTATGTATTTTAAGCGATAACGAAATACAGTGGTGAAGCAGAGATTATTAAAACTATTTCCATAAAACGTAGGTATTGAATTTGACTATTGCTAATTGCAGCAAATCCTGAAGGAATCAGATAAGACAACTAAAATATGAATCTCAGTAAGATATAAGATCCCCACAACCATTGAGGAAAATAGGTTACTTTGGATTTAAAAACAGAATGACTTTAAATCCGGTTATCTCTGATGATTATGGGATGGGAGAGAAAGAATTAGGAATAAGGTGGGAAAAACAGAAACAAATTAATTAGTAATGAACAAATCACAGATAGAGTTATATGAAAAACTCTATAAAAAAAATAAAATAAAATTCAGAAATTTAAGTTATCTGATGTACTCTGATTTAGTTATGCACTATCAATAGATTCAGTTACTCTGTGACTTAGTATATATATCTATTTTCAGCGATAAAGACCGACTGCACTTCTAGTTGAAGTATACAGAAACGCCTCTTTATTGTTAAAATCCAAACTAATGTAATACTTAGTCTTAAGTTCATAGAAGTAGAAGGTATAAGGTGGAAAAAACAGAAACAAAGTATTAGTGATGAACAAGTCACATATAGAGTGAAAGGAAAACCTATAAAAAATAAAATAAACTTAAGAAATTTAACTATTTTTATTATTATTTTTTAAAGAGAAAAAATAAAAATATTTAAAACTCTTTAAAAATGACCAATAATTATAAAAAATTTAAATATTTTTATTTTGAAGAGAAAAGATTTGCCCTGGCCGGGATTCGAACCCGTGTTCTCCGCATCTTTAGTGCGGCACTCTTCCAACTGAGCTACCAGGCTCGTAACCAGGCCAGACAAATAAAAAAAAATTTCTTAAAAAAGTAATGTTCAATGAACATTCGTCCCCACACACATATATATATATATATATATATATATATATATATATATATATATCGCAAAAATTGTGAGAACTGGGGATATTTGTCTGGCCTGGTTACGAGCCTGGTAGCTCAGTTGGAAGAGTGCCGCACTAGAGATGCGGAGGACCCGGGTTCGAATCCTTGCCAGGACAAATCTTTTCTCTTCAAAATAAAAATATTTAAATAATCACCATCAAATAAAAATAAATAATAATTTAAGAAATTTAAGCTATCTTATGTAAAATGATTAGTTATTCACTAAGAATAGATTCAGTTACTCTGGGTAACTGATGCATCTTCTCTTGCATCTAAACCTTTCTAATATTTTATTTCGTTTCATCATATAATTTATAGTTATGCAATACGCATTTTGGGTACTTGTGGATTAGCAGATCGCCATGAAACCTACCTTCTTATTATATGCAACCTCTCATTTGAGTCATGAATGTGTACGTTCTTAAATTAATTCCTCATTGATTTTTTGTCTTATTAATTTTGTTTTTTGTTTATTTAAATTTCTTTATTGTCTATTAGATTTAATTTGGTGTTTTTGTCTTGTAAATTTTGTTATCGTCTATTACAAATGAACAGGATTACTATTTGGGAATTGCTGTCTTCGAAAGAAGTAGCTATTAAGTACCTATAGAAGTTTGGAATAATTCCCGAGATCAAATTATATTATTGTCTTCAAATAGATTTTGACAAGAATATTTTTTTAATGAATTTATTCATTGAAATTTACCTATGTATTATAAAAATACAACTAGTAAATGGCAGGAATCATAGTTATATGATGACATGAATAAAGACAAGTTGAGAAACTAACCGGTCATCTCCTTTTCAGACGCCTCGGAGGATTTACAGGAATTCAAGAAGTAGTTAGGTTTGAAACTAGTGGATTTGAGTGGGAATAAAGGTTTTCATGAAGGGACTGGTATCGGGTTCGGGCCAAATCCGCAACAATTTGGATAAGAATATGAAGTAGAGTGTTTTGGTCGAAAACGTAAGGAAAAAAAATTCTAAATTCTAAGGAAAACCCCACAGAGGGGTTTAGAATCAGCATTTTATTTTAAAATTTTGTATATTTCTATTTTCATTAATATGAATAATAGGTAGTTATTATCAGTTTTCAGGTTTTACCAATGGCGGATATCAGTCCATACCGATCTGCTAAATCACAAGTACCGCGTTTTGTCTTATCCTCATGATTAGTTCGTTTAAAATTATCTACTAATAAATCATTCTGAGCCATCCCACCTAATTATCAAAATAACAGCAAAATAGCCTAGAGTCAGTTTGAGATTGCTTTTTGAACACGGAGCCTAGCCTGAATAGATCAAAGGCGTCTACAGAACCGAGACGAAAATTAGCCCTTGCTTAATGAAGGAGCGTCAATTATTTAGCTAATTATGTTGGTTAATAAGAACTATTATTTAACAAATTGCTGCTTTGAACAGTCAGAGCATGATCCGCCGCTTCGAGATCAATCGGCACTGGCCAATTGATGCTGGTTGGATTCAGTCCAGGGAGTGCTCCCTCCTTGTCGGATACCGCGCCAAATGCTTCGGCTCAATTAGTACAGCAGAATATCCTTGTCTGTCTCTCCGTCTATTTCTGTACTCGATAGGGTAGTGTATAGTCTGCTTTGTTGTTAGGTTTTGGTCGCTCTTTTGGTCGTAAACTTCAGATAATTAAAATAGCTAAGTACCTACTGTTCAAGCACATTTATTAAAATAGTTACAAATATATATTCAAAGTATCGAATGTCAAAAACACAGTTTTCGTTTTCGACTTATAGCAGTTGCTTTAGGATTGATAATTGATATAAAATTCATATAAAGGCATCTATCAGTCACAAAAACAATGTAAAACGAATATCATTGGCTTGACTAGGCACTAATTTTTATTGAACCTTGAAACTGTTTTTTTTTAATTCTCCTCAAAAGTTCCGATTTTCACATTCCATAGTTGGAAATGGCAGGGACGATATATTAAAAATATAAATAAAATCATTGATTCCTGAGGCACTTTTTTCTGAACATGTTTTTCATGTTGATTTGACAATGACCCATCTCCAATTCTCGCTTTGACATATGTAATGGCCCAGTCAAATAAGAAGATAATACGGCGAAACCTACGATTGGAAGATAAAGATCTAAAAATTTTCTCAAGCTTTTATCACGATTTTTTTTAAAGCTGGGCTTTAACGTCTCAAAAAATCACGTGTTTAAGATTTGTAAAACACACAAAAACGCGTCTCAAGTTTTCAAAGGCCAAACGTAAAAAAAACTGACTAAAACATATTTCTTTATGGTAAAAATCTCGCTTTGTATGCGTCCTACGTTGTTAGATTTTAATTTAAAAAGTAATTTGACTGACAGATGTCTATCAACTTTCATATAAGAGATATTTTATAATGATTACCTCCGTTGAAAGAACAGTTTGACTATAATAAATTAACATAATGGCCTTGTATTTTTTTTTATATGCCCTATTCATAAACTAATAAAGAGTTCTCTTAGGATCTAAATTTTACCAAATTTATTTTTCTTCCAAAAAAAATGCTCACCTTTTTTAAGGTAATCTTCAAAATATTTTTTTGAGATAAAAATATATTTAAACAAATTTCTTAATTTAGAACTTATTTTTGACCTCACCTTTCACTATCCGTTTTACTTTAAAATCGTGTGGTTGTATATACAATTAAAATTTCAATTCAATAGTTTATTGCCATCTTTCCTCTTAGCTTGAAATCAGTTTTAACTACTATAAAGCTATTTATTGAATTTTCTAGTTAGCTAAACCCAATATTCAAGGAACGTATATCTACAGCTCTAATTTTCTGAATAAATAACTGGTTGAGTCTAATTTTCTCCAAAATGAGTTTCATGTAGTTAAGCAAGAGGACTAGAGTTATTTTGGTTGTTAATAAGTGGCTAAATAAGGCATTGGCTTGAAAAGGAGTTAATGTTTATATTACAACTCCATTTCAAGCCGAAAACTACGAGAATGATACGATTCCGGTTATCTGAATGCAGTTAACTCTCTCTTTGGACAAAATCTGACTTAACTAATTATTCAAAGGGGCTGTAGATATAATCGCCCTGCAGTGTGGCAACTCAAATGGAACTTTCGAATACCTCTATTGAAAAAAAAAAATTTTTGAGTTATGCCATTGTTCATTTGAAGGAGCGATATATAAATATAAAAAAAATTTAAAATAACATTACTTATATGAATGATAAAGGATGATGAAGGAAAATGAATAATGATTTTTAGTTAATATACAGTAAGTTTTATAGCGGACACAAAGAAAATTCATGACACATGATGAACTTTTTATTCTTTTGATGATAATGGATTTTATGAGCCTACATCTTAAAAAAATCTAAATTTATGTGACAAGATTTCGAAGGTGGTCCACAGAGGAATCTGTGTAAAATTAGTCAATGACTAATTTACCGAAACATATGTAAATATGAGTTAGGTAGCAGTGACCAATCGGAGAGATGAAAGAGGCCGCCCTACCTGAAGCGTTCTGTTAAATCGCCTGGAAGTGGTCACCGTGGGAGCTCGTACTCATCTTCACCATTTTTTCTCATATCTTCCATTCTGCTCCTTTTTCTTAAGGATTCCATTCAAGGTGGAAATGTCTAGACAGAGGCGACACCTGGTCTGTCCGTGCATGGGAAAATCCCTGGCTCTTAGCGCGAAATGATCTATGGAAGGTGCTTAAGACGTGGAGATGATTTAATAGCTACCGAAGAATGGAGTTGACTCCAACATTATTGACCGTTGACTGAAGCAGGTTGATCTGCAGAGCAAGTGTCTTGGAGTGGAATCATTGGAGGTGTGCGTTCCCGGTTCCCACATAAAAAATATGTATCATGTTTATTTTTATTTCTGATAAAATCGTTGTGTAGTTTAAACATTTTATATAAGCTGAAATTGTTGAAATTGTAATTGAAAATATGCTCATATGAAATATCCATGTGAAAAATTGCTAAATCAAACAACTTGTTTCTTCTTATAAATTTTTTTAATATTTTTTTAAACTGCATTTAATTCTTCGTTTTTAGGGTAAAAGAAATGAAACCATTTTCCAGTCATTGTTTATTCTCAATTTTCACTCTATTCGAGATGTTTCGACACTTTGGTGTCATTTTCAATCTTTTCTTTCCTGCATCTTTTAAAAAATTCCTTTTTTTTTTACATTGACCATTGACAAATTGACCATGGAGGACTAATGATCTCCCAAGGATTTTTAAAAAATATGACTTTCCAGGTATCTATGCTTATAACTTATTGACTATGTTACAACTTGTTTCGTAAATTTGTCATAGGTATAGTTTATCATACTTGTATTTGTTTGCATGTACTTGATTATGATATAGTGAATACCTATAAAGTACGGTATGATTCACTACTCTTAGTTATCAACTCCGTCTTAGTTATTTGTTTTAAAGGTTTTGTTTAGTATTTTCTTTATTTTTTTTAATCAGATTTATTAATCATCAAATGATTTTGATTTTAAAAATGTAGCTTATTTCCTGAATTGTTGATCAAGGAAAATGCTCTTATATTAAAGTTTTTTTACCTCTTTTTTATTGAAAATTTATTGATGCTCATTGATACATTTTTTTCTAGAAGGAAATAAACTTCAGATAATTAAAATAGCTAAGTACCTACTGTTCAAGCACATTTATTAAAATAGCCTTCTTATTATATGCAACCTCTCATTTGAGTCATGAATGTGTACCATGTCTGGCCTGGTTACGAGCCTGGTAGCTCAGTTGGAAGAGTGCCGCACTAGAGATGCGGAGGACCCGGGTTCGAATCCTTGCCAGGACAAATCTTTTCTCTTCAAAATAAAAATATTTAAATAATCACCATCAAATAAAAATAAATAATAATTTAAGAAATTTAAGCTATCTTATGTAAAATGATTAGTTATTCACTAAGAATAGATTCAGTTACTCTGGGTAACTGATGCATCTTCTCTTGCATCTAAACCTTTCTAATATTTTATTTCGTTTCATCATATAATTTATAGTTATGCAATACGCATTTTGGGTACTTGTGGATTAGCAGATCGCCATGAAACCTACCTTCTTATTATATGCAACCTCTCATTTGAGTCATGAATGTGTACGTTCTTAAATTAATTCCTCATTGATTTTTTGTCTTATTAATTTTGTTTTTTGTTTATTTAAATTTCTTTATTGTCTATTAGATTTAATTTGGTGTTTTTGTCTTGTAAATTTTGTTATCGTCTATTACAAATGAACAGGATTACTATTTGGGAATTGCTGTCTTCGAAAGAAGTAGCTATTAAGTACCTATAGAAGTTTGGAATAATTCCCGAGATCAAATTATATTATTGTCTTCAAATAGATTTTGACAAGAATATTTTTTTAATGAATTTATTCATTGAAATTTACCTATGTATTATAAAAATACAACTAGTAAATGGCAGGAATCATAGTTATATGATGACATGAATAAAGACAAGTTGAGAAACTAACCGGTCATCTCCTTTTCAGACGCCTCGGAGGATTTACAGGAATTCAAGAAGTAGTTAGGTTTGAAACTAGTGGATTTGAGTGGGAATAAAGGTTTTCATGAAGGGACTGGTATCGGGTTCGGGCCAAATCCGCAACAATTTGGATAAGAATATGAAGTAGAGTGTTTTGGTCGAAAACGTAAGGAAAAAAAATTCTAAATTCTAAGGAAAACCCCACAGAGGGGTTTAGAATCAGCATTTTATTTTAAAATTTTGTATATTTCTATTTTCATTAATATGAATAATAGGTAGTTATTATCAGTTTTCAGGTTTTACCAATGGCGGATATCAGTCCATACCGATCTGCTAAATCACAAGTACCGCGTTTTGTCTTATCCTCATGATTAGTTCGTTTAAAATTATCTACTAATAAATCATTCTGAGCCATCCCACCTAATTATCAAAATAACAGCAAAATAGCCTAGAGTCAGTTTGAGATTGCTTTTTGAACACGGAGCCTAGCCTGAATAGATCAAAGGCGTCTACAGAACCGAGACGAAAATTAGCCCTTGCTTAATGAAGGAGCGTCAATTATTTAGCTAATTATGTTGGTTAATAAGAACTATTATTTAACAAATTGCTGCTTTGAACAGTCAGAGCATGATCCGCCGCTTCGAGATCAATCGGCACTGGCCAATTGATGCTGGTTGGATTCAGTCCAGGGAGTGCTCCCTCCTTGTCGGATACCGCGCCAAATGCTTCGGCTCAATTAGTACAGCAGAATATCCTTGTCTGTCTCTCCGTCTATTTCTGTACTCGATAGGGTAGTGTATAGTCTGCTTTGTTGTTAGGTTTTGGTCGCTCTTTTGGTCGTAAACTTCAGATAATTAAAATAGCTAAGTACCTACTGTTCAAGCACATTTATTAAAATAGTTACAAATATATATTCAGAAAAGTTTTTCAGCACACATTGTATACCTGAACACTTAAGTGCGCAAACCTCTTTGTGATTTTTACGGTTGCGCTGAAATTGCTCAAGGAGGGACACCGTGAAATTGGGCGGAGAGCGGTCAAGTGGCCGTGAAATTGGGACTCGAGTTCCCAGGCTAAATCATCCCCGTGGGTCCTCTGTCAATCTTGGGGGCGGCGGTGCGATATCGGGGGCGGTTATGTCTGCCAATGCGAGCGATCTGTGCCAGTGTTCGCTTCTTGTTAGAGCAATATTTAAGTCGGCACGGCAACTCAAGGCTCTAAAACTGAGACATTTCGTTCCTAAGATTGTTCCTAATGAGGCTAGTTAAAACTGCAAATAGTCTAAAATATGTCCAAACTCCATAGAAAGATGTACAAAAATTAGGACTTATTATGAAATGTCTCGATACGGACATAACACCTGTTAATTCCATATTCACGATTGAAAAAAAAATGGTAACTAGGTGATTCCATGACAGTTTTCAAAATTATTAAGTTATCAAATTCAGTCCCCGACTTTGTTTTGCTCTTGCGCAAACGAATTTCCCTTGTTTAAAAACAGGCCGACAGATTTGCCCCATATTTGCAGTAAATGAAGGGTTACACTTAAAAATGAATTAATATTAATTAATTTGATGAATGAAACGCAGTCTACAACTTTTCCTTACTTATGCACAGTCATATTTCCCGTAACTATCCTATATTTTGAAAAGGTTGTGTGTCTGAATAACTTGAAAGAAACTTGGATTATTGTGCAAATCCAATATTGTTTTTATATGTAGGATGTAACAGGAAAATCGCCAAAACAAAGCCTCTCTTAAACAGTCTAAAAATGAGTTGTTTGTGGAATGTGGTGGTGTAAGGTTGCAGTCTCTATTTGATGAGTCTGTTCGGACTGTTAGTGTATAGTAGTCTTCACTTTGTATTATTTGATTTTCTTTGGTGTGTGTCCTGATTATACAGGAGTTGGGGAAACATTGGCTGGAGCGAATACCAGGCACCGCACTGGCTTGGGAATCTCCACCAAGATAAGGACAACATAATTAAGGATTTTTACTTCCTTTGAAAAATTGGCGGGGTGTGAACCTGTGAACTTATAAGGTTGTTATGGCAACCACAGTTTGACCCACTTCTCTTACCTATACTTTTATGATTATATATTCATCAGTCATGCCCACAGACCTTTAGGTTATTAAGAAACAGTAATAAACAATAAAAGTAAATTAGTTTGAACCTTCGATTCTCTTCTTCATCAAGCCATAAACTGCTCAGAGGCCAGATATAAATTTGACAAATAATAATAAATTACTTCATTCTTCCGTTAGGTTTAGAATTAACTAATGAAAACGAAACATTAAAAACTTTTTATTTATCCAGTGAATCCGGTTCTTAATCTAATTAGGCGCGGAGAGGTGAGAACTTCTTATCCATCGCTAACACTTGTTCATCACCTAATGAGCTGTTAATGGAGTCACTAACGTAAACAAAAACTGATATCATTGGACCTGTTTCTGAAGCATCACTTTGATTAATGGGTTTTCTTGTTTATCGTTAGAAAAAAAATAAGAGTTTGAATTAAATTTTTTATTTTAATAGTCACTGATAGCGATGAGAAGAAAGTTTATGTTAAAAAAGTTTGATCCTGATATACGTTGTAAGGTCCAAAACTTTTCGGCCTGGGACAGAAGGAAAGGTGAAAGAAAATAACTGGTCTTACTGTTTTTAAATATATTCTCTTTTATCAACACACTTAATGCAACGCTTTGGCAACATTTCTATACTATGAAAAAATTTTCTTCTTTGTTATAAAATGTTCTTCCACTGCTGCTTGGAGCTCTATGGGTCGGCATTGAACTCGCGTAAAAATTCATTGCAGCAGTGAACTCGTTCCTGTTTTGAGCAGCTGAAAGAATTTTTAGAACCCATCTTGCACTAACCTTGTTCATATGCAAATGTTCTTTGATGATCTTCAAAACACTTGTTTTTGAAAGCCCCTACCTCGCTGATATTTCCTTGGTTTTCAGCCGCTGGTCAGACAGTAATTCAGATTCCACAGGAGGGATTGTTTCATAAGTGACATTTTCCAATGGGCTACCGGTACGCGGATCATATTCAAGACGTTCTCTCCCTAACTTAAATAATTTAGCCCATTCTTTCACTGTGGAATACGAGGTGGAGGACTGCCCGTATACACAATCCAAGCGCTCTTTAATTTGCGCAGGAGTAAGATCCTCTTTACAAAAGAATTTAATAACCGCACGGTACTCGAGTTTGAACATTGACTGACACTGATTTTGTTGACTGACACAGAGTTTGAAACACTGACTGACAGGACTGAGGAAGTGCGGGCGATGGGTATGGAGTGGGCAGGCATGGACCTGCATAGGCATGAAGGTCCCGGCACGTTTGAAGGAGAGGAAGCAGGACAGTCCGGAAACTTATGGACCTTACTAAGTACCAAGTGAACTTTTAGTAATAATGAATAGTAAAAATATATTATATTTTTACGCACCATAGAAGGATTGAGTTCTTTGATATTCGTAGATCTGATTGTCGGATAAAATATTTTCTATATTGGCGGAAGCTCATTTATGCTTATTTATTTATTTTATTTTATTTTCCAGCAGATTTGATGAGAATGAGCCAAGTTATAATCTCCCACAGTCTTATATTATGTGAATATATTATTATTTTTTTTCAATTACGTGAGAAGTTAGGAAAATATCCCCCTGATCTCCTCTGCGTATGCCATTACGTTTTATCTTGTTCCAAAGTATTGCGTAGAATATTTGAGTTGAAAAAATATGAGTTAACAAGATAATTTAGGAGATTACATAATGCGGAATAACAGAGTTTGTTATGAGAGGTTAACGTGATTCAAATGATTGCTTTGCGAAGGTTGAGATGAACTTGTGTAGTTGTTGGGCTTAGTGACAATGGAATTCCCACAAGGTAATATCGCTGAACCGACTGGATAACGTTCGAGGAATAAAACGATGTGTTGGTGGGAGGATCGCCTTAAGGGTAGTCCCTTAGATCAATCCCTTAGATATCGTTAGTTTTAAGAGGATAGAAGTTTAATAAGTGGATTGATATTATCGGAATTGAGCCTTCGGATTCTTCAAGCCTCTTGGTAATGATAATGAAATATCTTTATATATAATATTCAATACTGTATATTATAAATAAAACGTTTTCTGAAGCTAGTATCTCCAAAACATGAAACTTGTCTTGATATTTATTGCATTTGCCTTAGGTTTTTTTTAGTTGGCTTTGGATTTCCGTTATGGATGCATGGTGTAAACCAACGAGTCTTGGTATTCCTGCACGGTTGGCAGTACTGGCGGAGGAGATGCGTGCCGAAGAGGCAGCTACCTGGCCTCGACATTAATTTAATTTAGGGGCCTAGTGATGTTTACGAGAGGTCCAACATAAAGAACGCCGTAAACCCGAGCTGGTCAATTTGTAAGGAGGCGTTAACAGGCCCATCAAAGGAACCGTCCGGAGGAGTCGGCCGGGGAGATCTTCTGCTGGAGGATATATGAAAGGGTTGCTGAGGGGAAATATTTAAAAAAAACCTTTTATTTATTCACAGAAAATAGTTCATATTTAGAGAAAGCATTATCAGGAAGATTATTATATCGACAGAAATGAAATCATTATTAAAGGTAGTAGTAGGTACTCGTAATTTTCGTATATGAATTTTGAATTGATACAGTGAAAATCTTTAGGTATGAATATATCCTAAACAAAGCGTTTGAAGACATACTTTCGGAACATAGTTAATCGGACATACTTAATCCTGAAACATCCTGTATGAAATGAGAGGATCTCTTGTACGGCACTAGGTGTATTTTAAGAGCGCGAATTATTTCCCCCTGTTCGATATAATAAAATGTGTAAAACTTTTTAAATATTTTCGAGAAGAAAATTCGTTTAATTTTATTAGCTCTGACGTTGAAAAATGGCGTGCCATTGCTGGTGAGATAGGCCTATGAAATGTATTCATATCACTGGTGTAATATATACAAAAGGGAATTTAGCCGTAACAGTATGGCAGGGGTTAGGGGTGAGCTTTTCAAATGCCCGGATTATCAGGAGTTATGATTTTTTTCGGAGGACCCACCCCATTTCCCGGCGCTAAAGAACCAGCTGATTTAGTGCCGCGCCGCCATCAGAGCTGCTATTAACATATGCTTCACTTTTTTTTCGGAAGAGCCATCAAGAACGATAAAGGCCCTATATTTCCCGAAGCTCTGTTATCAGCCCGCGCATAAACATGCCTCTCCTACTTCTATCTCCGCAGATTCGAAGCGATAGTTAGCTTCGGTCGGAACACCCGCTTTCCTCTTATGAGATATTTCGCAGGCTAGGATGATCCTGTCTCATCTCTTGTCTTCGAAATAGCTAAGCATATCTGGCCATGAGAATAGAGGAGAATATGTCAAATGCTGTATCTGTCCAATTGAAAATCTTTTTAGAAACAACATCAGAACCTATTCATGATATTTATCCACACTTATTCATAAACATTTATTTAGTTACATAATTGTAACGTAGTTGTCAGACGTAACTGGGAGTCCTTAAGTAGAAATGACACAAGGTTAACTAACAAAAACAGGCATGACAGTATTTAATACAAATTTTGAACCTACATCGTAACTCTTATATTGAACGCTAAGCCTACTTGATACCGCCACATAATTAATTACAGTAGAACATATTAGAATCTAGATTCGTCTTATCGGAAACCCAAATAATTATTCAGAATTTTAAAATCATTTTTTTTCCAATCTTTGGTCTCGTGTTATAAACCGTCTTTAGCGTTTAAATTATTTATCCTCTTAACAGCAGAGGGTCATTTGGGGCTCACCTAGCCTAGATAAAATAAGTACTATTGTTGGAGAAAAACTCGGCGTTGGCGTATGATTTGGGCCAAATCAATGCTTTGCACAATCGTTGGTTTAGACCCCTTTGAATATATACCATGTAATGTGCCCTTGACCACTCGGCAGTAATGGTACAGAATTTCTTATCTGTTTTAATACTAAGCATCTGTATCATATTGATTACATTAATTATACAAATGCTTAGATATATTAGTTTATTTCAAGGAGATCTTGAAGAAGACTGCAGAGTGGGTCTAAATGTCGTTTTGTATTATATAGTTCATCATTATTTAAGGAATTATTTATTTGATTAGTTGTATATTAAACAATTTTAATTAATTAAAGTATTATTTAAAATATCTTATCTCATACCCCTTCGAATCACCCCTCTATAAATCCCTGCTCGGTTTGTATGCTTGGAACATTCCCCCCTGGTATCAAACTTGGCCAATAAAACTCCTTGGAATAAAATCCTATCCTTGGAATAAGTAAGAGGCTCTAACCCAACAAGATGGAACAGCCCTTCGCTTTTCCAATAGGTTTTATAAAACTGATATCTTAGCCTCCTATCTCCGGAGCGATCCTATCTATGAGGGGAATGCGAGGATCCATCCTAATATATATGTTAACTGCTACTGTATAAGTCTGAACCCGAGTCCCACGGGACGGGAAAGATTCCTATTGGGTACTTTCCTTGTGGCGATCTCTATCTTCCTAAGGACGGAAATAACGAATTAATTCCACTGACATTCCATTGAAAATACAGAATTTGAAAGTATGACATATCTTTCCAGAGTGCAAATGCATTCTGGACTTATAATAATTTATGTTATAAGATTGAAAAAATAATTGTATAGCTAAAAAGTCTTTAAGCAACAATGTTGATGTTTGTTTATCCATTAAGTTGCAAATCGGACAGTTCTACATTGGAAGTCCTATCCACGTGTAGTTAGAATATCGATCTTTTACTAGTTCCTGACACCGGACAGCCTCCGTTTTCCGTCTCTTCTACAGAATGCCATAACTTTTCATGATTTTTCACTACTCCGTTAGGAAATCCTAAGGCAACCAGCTGGGATGCGAACATGTCTTCTTGAGCACAGCGGGTTGTTATACTAAACACTAAACCACATGTGACCCTTAGCAATAAATTTTGGAATGCCTTACTAGAGTGTAGATGGAGAACATTTTATTGGTTTTATTGAATTTATTATTAAATTTGCAACTTAGAAAATAAATTAGCAACTACGAAATATTACGAATAAGAAGAGAAGCCTGCGATTACAGCTACACTTAGTTGTTCTTCTAGTCATTGATTAAAACGTAATGGTAAAAGGTATTTAAAAGTTAGGACAACAATTACGAAAAAATGTATGCAACAAAAGTGTATCCTTCACTTTCCTGACATACAAAAGAAGCGAAAACTACATGGTTTTAGTCCTACAGGAGTAGAAAAGGACGAAATCCCTCCCCCAAAGAAAAATAGTAGTTTTAGACTTACTAGTAAAAAAATATATTGAAAAATAATAACTTAAGACTACCTGCTAGTTTCGTGGATAAATGAACTTGAAGCCGTAGTAGTAATAGCCGTATCTGATAGACTTTCCACTGGCGATCACGATTTTTAGGTTAAAAACGAGTTGAAATGACTCAAAACGACAATGTAGGACTAAGTCCGTGCAGGGGAAATCGTGTTTATCTGAACGATGCTAGGAGGAAGGAGGCAATATGGCTTCCCAGCGTTGGGCTTCGAGCATATCAAATCCTCTTCAATGTATTAGTGACAGAAACAGCATATTGATGTTAAAATCCATGTATATTGATTTTAACAAAAACAATGATGATAACGATACCGATAGATTTTGAGATTACTTTTGCTCTCCTGAATGAGTTACCTGATTTTCCTCTTTAGTCTTAATATAAAGTTTTACATTATACGAGACTTGTAGGAGCCTGGCAACACTGAGTGTGGGACAGTTTTAAGAAGAACCTTTCTAGTTATTAAAGTGATAATGTACTGTGTATAGCTGTATGTTAATATACTGTTTTAAAATTGTCTAAGACTTATCATTTATAAACAAAAGTTACCAATAAACCTTAAGACTCTATTATATTCAGAGGGTCAAGTTGTTGTCTCAGTCCGGTTCGAAGTCGTTTTCGGATTATTGGTGTACACAATAAAGGCCGTGCTACATATACTCTCTTAAATTCCCACGGCCAATATTCTGAATCCATTCTTCAAAGGTTTCTTCTGAATCTGTATCAGCTCAAGCCCTGAGAAAGCTAGCAGCAGGTCTTGCGAAACGTTGGTTAAGAATTCGATGCCTTGGTCGAAACCCGAAATAACCTTTGACGAATGGATCCAGCATGCTATATATTTGCATTATGCGCAACTTTCATTATTTTAATTATTAATATCATTGGGTAAATTATTGAAGTAATATGTTAAGAATTAGTCCATAGGCGTTATTGCTCCAGACCGCATACAGGATTGATTCAGAGCCGGAACGCAAGTAGCTGTTGGAAGAGGATTGATGTATACCCGAGGAAAGGGGAAGGCAAATGAAGAGAAATCGGCCAATCCACCGCGGCTATGATCCCATCGCTCATAATAAAACTCGCATTCGTTATAATTTGAACCTTTGTTGTTCCTGAGGTGGCCTGTCACTGTAGCGGCAGGTTTCTCTCGCCACGGGACCAGGCACAGCTAATAGCCTCCGATGACTTCTAGGCTGGCTTTTTATGCCCTGCCTAATACAACTAAATCATGGCTACCTGCGTTGTATATTTCATCCCTTCCTGGTATATTAGTCAGTATTAATCAGGATATTCCCTTGACAAACGTTCGTTATATCACTAATCAAACTTAAAGGTAAAGTTTCTTTAATATATCTAAAGTATCTGTGCTAAGGGATCGTTTAGTGATGCTGTTTACTATGTTTTTACTTATGCTGGAGTTCGCTAATATCCTTTATGTGAGAACAATAAGAATAAATTAACTACAAAGCGGGTTTTCGAAGACGGGAATAATATGGTTGGTTCAGACAGAACCAAGCGAAAAATGATATAAAATCATTAATGATAATAAATAGTTATTTCATAAATTATATGAATGCCATTTGACACATAATGTATTGTGGTCTTCTTTTCGAAACAATTCAGTTGTATGTCGAACGTCTTGGTGGCGGGGTGCTGTCTCATGTTTGGAGCTTGTTTGGGCTGTTGATCGTTGGGATGTTTTGCACCTTTTTCTTCGAGATGCGATTCACATAACCCCTTTTTTGATTTTGGTGTCTTGATAATGTCTGAATGGGCGAAACGTCGACTGGTAAGTAGGTGTATTTTTTGAAACATAAGGCTTTGCATTGTGGTTTTTCCCAATTGCATTATAATAAATAATAGTGTTTCTTTTTGAGCTTTTGGCTCTATTTTAGTGGTTTAAAAATATATAAAAATAGTACAGGTTATTTTTTTTTCTGCCACGAAATATCCTAGTATTGAAAGACTCTGATACCTTCCCTTGCAGCCACCCTGAAACTAGCAATCCTGATAGAGACTCAGACATCGGAGACTAGAGAGATAGAGACGAACAGAGCACTCGGAAGCTACGACTTAATTACGTACCACCCGACACCGCCTACGAGCCCGGAGACCTGCCACCTCGCCCTAATGAATGTGAACATTGTATTTATCGACTTGCCTCTTCCGCTTAAATACTTTAATGAGATAATTTACATCCTCGACGTTCTCCTTCCTTATGTCTTCATCTTCATCTCTTAATGCTCTTGCTGCCTCTAATTGGCTCTCATATAAGCCCCCTCAAATTGATTAAACCTCGGTTGCCTACTTTCATTTTTCATGTATCACTAATAGAAATACAAATGGATTTTCTTTTTAACTGTGATTTGTATTTCATCTGTTATTTTACTGGTTAATATTCTTAAATTGTTCCAGTGATATTAAGTTATTAACGTTATTGGATGAAATTAAATTATTTTCTGAATTTTCATTTTCATTGGGTGCCTCAGTGATAAAGCGCTGAGTTGCCGTGGAGAAGATTTGGAAGTGGGGTGGCTGTATGTGTAGAGTAATGAGTTGCTATGGTGAAGGTTTCGGGTTGAAATCCGGCTGTGGCATATAATTTATTGAATATTTGAATTGCTGGGGATGGATCCTTTGTGATCTGTAGACCCTGCTGGGGCTCGCCTAGCCTCAGCAAATTCTCTATCACTTACTGAACCCAAGACTCCCTAGGCCTTAGTGGTACAGTTTTTTTAATTTGTTTTATTTCCGTTATACAAGTAAACGTGTGACTCATAACCGTAAGTGTCTATCTTAAAACTTTACGGTCTTCAGAAACGTGAAATCCTTAAGTTTCTGAAGTGATCCCTGTTTTTACCTTTTTAATTTCTTCTCATTCTGGGAATGATATCCGATCATCTTATATTTGGATACTTTAGGGAAGAATAGCAATATTTTTAGATTAATCCAAATTTAATCTTATGCATTTCAGGTATAAGTATATCTCAACTTATCTAACTTAGTTTTGGTTTTATTTAACCTTGCAATGTGTCAGGTGACTTTGTCGAATAAACATCTAACATATTAATTGATATTGTTGACTGCGTATTCAATTAATGCTCCGCCTACGCCGATGTCTCTAATGATTTAATATTCTACAATATAAATTATTTCCTTTGTAGAGGCTGTGCGTGCATCCATTTGCCGTCAGCGCAGATTAATCGATCACGCGTGATATAGTCGATCTAATCTCAGAGACGAGATAAAAATCTTTGGTAAAGTTAGAGAGCCGTGGAAGGAGGGAATAAATTTCTACAAGAAAGGATAAGAGCGGACTCCTGCGGTCCACTAATAAACCCGGAGGACAATTAAATATATCAATGGGAAGGACAGAAGGATCGCTTTCTCCAGTGGCGACGTATTTGTTAGGAGCACAGCGGGCACCAGGTATCCGTCCGTCGCTCGAATTAATCAACAGACAAATTGCTTCGTCCGTATCATAGCTTGGCTCCGTTTAAGGGGAAAAAAAATATCGAAAAAAAATTTACAGGATAGCATTCGAGGGTCGGTTCCTCATCTCCATCTCTGACCTGGGCTATCGCGATGAGTGGGAGCAACGCTGTGAGGAAAATCTATTGAGAGTAATAGCTAGATCTATAATACTTCTATCCAATAAATATAATCTTTATATATTTAAAATTATGAGTAAAGATATTGACTATCAAGAACTTTATTTTCTACATTAAAAAAACCTGGGTCACAACAAGCCTTGAAAGGGTCTGGGGTTCAGCATATATGGTAGCGACTGCACTGTTTCTTGGACAACGGATGTGCAGAGAGGTGATTTGTCCTAAATCATGCTCAACCGCCAGATTTTCCCTCTTATTTTGGGTATCCTCTTTATATGGGGAGGGTGAGCTCTAGGAGGGTCCTAGATCTCATAGGATCCATCTCCGGCTGCTATCAGATTAAATAGTAACACATTATACATAATACTTATACTTAATCAGAATGACTTATACATATCTAATCTAAATCCAACAAATTTTTATTAGCATTTTTCCTTTAATGTTGTTAAATTTCGTGAGACCATCAACATTTTCTCTTTGTATATTTATCCACAATTGTCAAGTACAACAAATTGCCTGTATGTAAAATTACAACAAAATGACATGAGAGACATAGAGAAGAACAGTACCCAGTGATACCTCTCCCGTCGCTTTAATTAATAGCATAACTCTTAATAGAGCTACCCATGACAGGATCTAATATTCATTGGGAAAAGCCTAAAGGTTCAGTATGATACGTTCCTCGTACTTAGTTTCTAGGTTCCGAAATTAATTGCTTGTTTACTTGGACAACTGCCATGGTGCCTAAAGCACAATGTCCTTTCACAATAGTGCTCTCTAGCGGACTATTTACAAAACCTTTAGGGTTATAAAGGAGATTACAGAGCCCTTTGTATGCATGCAGAGCTGGGGTGTTCTGCATGCAGTAGTCCATCTGCGGATTTGCATCCGTCGGCGCCGGCAGTCCTGCCACTCAACGTCTAGGTCACTTCAACCTCCATCTCTTTTTGCAGTTTCCAGTCCACAAGATGGCTTATTTGACAATGTAATACGAATATTCTTTGACATTTCTTACCAATATTCGAATGAATGAAATTAATTACAAAACAAAAATATGTTGAATTTCGGTAAGCAACCAAGAAAGAAACCATCATTCTTTGCTAGTAGTTGGTTCAAAGAAATAAATCATCAGCATGTGGTACGACGGCAAATGTACCAGTTTCTCTAAGACGTTGAAACTTAGAGTTAAAGGTAGACTTACTTCTATTTGGTAAAGGTAATCTTCTATTTGGAAATCGCATGGAATATTCACGACGGGCAGCATTACCATTGCAAAAACCGTACACAAACACCATATCGGCATATCGGCAGCCTCAAACGAAGTGATAAATGTTATTGATAGTTCTATTCTTATTATTATGAGAGGAAAATAGTTGACTTGATGATCAAATGTAGACAGGAGATAGTTGGGGGGTGCAGTAAAAAAAAAAGCCAGCCGGTGCACCCAACGGCTTCTCTCTCCAAATCGCCCTGAAGATGACCTACACTGTAGGTCGAAACGTCGGCACATAATTATAAGTCTAGTACTTATTCAGTGTTTTTTTTACTGCACCCCCAACTATCTCCTTTCTACATATTCTTATTATTATTTGTTATTGATGCTCTATTCTTAACAGTATTAATCCTAAAGTCTATAGTTTATGTACAGTTAGGGAGACTAAGTCATATTAGTATTCTATCTAAATTTATCTCCTAAACAAAGCGATTTTATTTTGGCGATGGATTTTATGTCCCAAGGATCCAACATTTTCACGAATTCGAAGAGACCTGGTTCCGGAATCCTGAAGACACACCCGGAGTCGAAGATATAATGGAAACATCCCGTAGAGAGGAGAAGGCGCAGACACTATCTGTGAATACTATCTCCGAAATGTGTAGATCTATGGTGACCATTAGGCCTGCGCTGATATATACCTGAACCTCTACCAGGCCGCCATATCTCATACCCGCGTCCAATTTGGATTTTAATCCTTGGTATATGTCATTGGTTTTTTTATTCTTTATAACGTCTTCATATGGTGCCTGCTAGGGCCGCTGTGATTTGTCACGTCAGTCCTCGGTAGCGTGTGGCTTCCATCCAGGTTATTAAATATTGTTCCTCTTTTTGGAAGGATATTTAGATTTCCCTCCGGCTCCCGCCATAGGAGTATCATTAATGATCATTGAGATGACCTCTCCTTCATAATGTCCTGTAATACTATTATATATTGGGTGAATGCTACCTGTAATAAAATATAGGTTTGAAATAGTGACGTGTATATTTGTTGGAATGAAATCCACTGCTTGGATCGTTAAGGATCAGATGAATTGTAATGTTATAATTCAATGAAGTAAAATAATAAGTAAGAAAAAAAATATAAGGGTAATTCCATTCTATCAGTGTTTATTGATGTTCTGTACTGTTTGCTCTCACTGGTCATCCATCAACAATCTTTTTATAAAATATTTTATCCATATGACCCCACATATGAACACATTACATCAATTCTTTCGTATGATATAACTTGCAGTTCAGAGAAAACTTCCACAGAAAACTATACTTAAAATCTGCCTGTGAAAAAATATAGCATCAATGTTTTATTGAGTTTTAACTTAAAACAATATTAATATTTGATATATTGGTTTTACTATTTTAAATTTAAAGTATCTCAGGTCTATGCTTCAAGTAAAAGATTCTTTCTGCTTCTGGCTTGTATATACACCATTTAAACAGTATCATTTTGTACAAAGTACAAGTATATACTTGAATTAATCGTTTTTTTTCATTTTTATTTATAATTCTATTCCTAGTATCAATTATTATTAGTGTTAGTTGTTTTTATAGTTTGTGTGTGGTTTTGTAGTTCTCTATCAATAAGTTATTCACTCCTATACCTGACTATTATAAGATCTATTTGTACTTGCAGGATAGAGAATTGGGACTCCACAAAGCCATTCAATCCTAACCATCCAAAATTCTTCGTAAAGTCCTTAATACTTCTTACTTCGTTACAAATAAAGTCTTCCACAATGACCTCAATGACCCAATCAAACCAACTAGTTTCAAACCTAGTCATCTCTTCAATTCCCGATAATTTTCCGTGGCGTCTGAAAAGAAGATGGCTTCGTGATCTTTTAAGTTGAGTTCGTTAGTTGATTACTACGACTGGAGAGTTTCTCAACTTGGCTTTATACATGTCATTGTGTATAGTTCATTACAGTCACTAGTATTGTTATAATACAGTTTTAAAAAGTATATTATAACAATAAAAGTATATTATAACAACATAAGTATATTATAACAAAAAAATTAGCTGTTTAGTATCAGTTCCCAGATTTTTTTATTGTTCTATGTATTTTGGACGTCATCTCAGTCTGGATTAAAATGTTTTCGTTATTTTTTTACCAGAACGCTTTCCAAATAACACTATGCATAGTTCGTTTACATCCCATTGTGTCTCGACGTTACTAATTCAGTGTCAGATATCCACGAGAGAATTCACAGAGGCAATTTAATGTAAACAATTATCAATAAAGAAGAGGGAATTATTGTGGAGGTGAAGAAGCAGAGATATAGACGAGCGAAGAGAGGAGTTATCGGAGCGGGCTAAGGCTGGTTTATTCCAACTCCTGGCGTTCGCTTCTCCCGATTGAGATATCATCCTTTGTATTGCGGCGGTCGTAACTTAGCTCTCTCATGGCCGAGGGATTTGCATCTCCCTTCGCCATCCCTTCCTCGGTCTTCCTCTCTTCGCCGGATCTCAACAGTCGGCATCTTTGGGATGTGCGCACGTGGGAGGGAGTCCTCTGCGATAATGGTAAGCGTAGCAGGAAAGTAATTGCGTATTGGCTTGTATCCATTCCATTCCAGTAAGATAGGTTAATGCTGGACAAAAGTTCTTATTTAACCATTCAAATGAGACAAAAGACGATTTTAGTTCTTCCAACCATACTTAGATCATTAGCAAGTATCTGGTTTAATAAATATTCTAAAGCCTTTAAGTAGCATATATGCATTCGTTTGCGGTAAACGATGGGGGATGGAGAGACATGGCTTCATGGTAGAAGATGGACGAAATATTTTTTCATTAAAACAATATATTGTAACGTATGCAACAGAGGTATTCAGTAACTTATATATTTACAAGTAATCCACGGCAGAGGTGATGCCTATATTTAACCATATGGACTTTTTACACTCCACAGACACTAGTCTAAAATCTTCTAAAAACAGAGTTGGAATATAAAATTATTTCAATGATACAGTGGCAGGCGGTCTACAGCTTAATAACTAGTTAATTTGGGGTCGATACATCAGTGCCTTTCCCTCTGACGTACCTTCAGGTTCAAGTATAATGACGAATCAGTTAAGATCCAAGGATTATGGCTGCTCGGGGTCAGCAGCTACACGAGGAACTATGTTTCTTTCCCCGAAGTAGACCGTCCATGGACCTCTCCGGGGGTGTTTGATTTCCTGAAAAACCACAATAGTGGATATACAAGGGGTAGGGTTATCACTCTTAGAAGTTTAATTGGCCATCCAAAATTGATTAATTTGGATTCCAGGGATGTATATATATTACTCTCCAGTAAAATGACTTTAAAAAATACTGAATAAAACGCAATTTAAACCATTTTAAATTATATTGAAGAAGTTTTAGATGGATTAAACCTTAGGACATACCGTTTGAAGATTTCTCCTTGATTGGTTTGATAAATGTCGATTATTCTTCCGCTAATATCTGCATTAAAATTAAATAAGGAATTTCATTTCTTAGTGCTTCAAAAATTATAAGAATGGATCACAAGGAGGAGCAAGGGGTGATACACCTTTACCACCCCAATAAAATACCATACCAACCTCAAAATTTGTACACCACGATCACAAATCTGTCCTCATCATCCAACTAATTCATTAGTTTTAACTTGGCTAATTTTCAAACAGGACAAATTCAGAGATATTTACTCATAAAATTATTGTCTGAGAAAATATTCTGTTGAACTATGGTTGAGAAACCGTTTATAAGCAAAAATGTAAGAAGTATTGCCTTTATTGGTATTTCTTGGAATCCATTTCTAATTTATTTGAGTCTCTCCTTTAGATTTTCCATGACTGATTAGGGCAAATCAGTATTTTTTTTTATCTCTCAGATATTTTATTTTTTAAAATGGAGGACTTTTTTACATTTGTGTTTGTACATATAATGGACAAATGAATTTTATACACTGTATTACAATCCTACTGACTAGCGTTCAGGAACTACTGACAGATTTCCGGAAGTGAGTCGCACGTGCCAGGCAGCCATTTTGAAATTCCGCATAATTTATTGAATGTTGGCCGGGAACTAAAATTTTACGATAAGCATTCAGGTGTTTGATATTTTGACATAATAAATAATAAATAAAAATGATGGATAGATAAAAACATATATTCGACGTTTTCCGTCGAAAATTCTAATATATTTATATACGTGCATATAAATAAATCATTATTAAAATTAGAATCATCCCGAAGCACATATAAAGTTTCATTGAATACACCTTGCAGGCATAACATCCGCAACATTATTTACAAGTTAACAACAGTTTTATCGCTTTTAAGCTACATCCTCGCTTTTTAATGCTAAATTACTAAACTACAATTTGAGTAACATGCTCATTCATGAAAGATGATCGTTAAGATGAAAGATGGTAATAAAATGTTCGATAATACCGAAAAGATAGACATCAAGCATATGTATTTCAGGCTTGATGGTATCTAACCCACTTTTCCTTTACATTAATTCACAATTTTATTGCTTATATTATAATTTTTGCAATTCTGAAATAAAATAAAATAGTAAAATAAAGGAATAAAAATAATCTTAAATAATTATGTTGGTATCATTTCCGCAGGTTGTCGCTTCGAGTTGAGCCCTAACAAGTTTTAACTTTTCATTCGTTACCTTTCTAATGTTCTCGAAAACAAAAATAATTTTATTACTGTATTTAGGAACTATAGCAGACTGTATACCTATTGGTTGAAGAACCGACTTATACATACTATGTAGGTAAAATTATGATCTATTCTTGGAAATGTATGTCAGAAAATTCACTTCTTGTTGAAATGATTACTGTGATATACACATTTCCCGTATATACAATCTTTTTTTCATACTAAAACTCAGAATTTTTTTATTTTTGTTTTATCTAAAAGGAAACGAGTGATAAGTTAAAACTTGCCGTGACTTAACTCGAAGCGACAACCTGCGAAACTGAGATCATTAATTTGTAATCTACCATTAATTTGTGTTTTAAGCGACTTGATTTTGATTGGTTTATAGTTCTCAAAAAAATACAGATAAGTATCATATCTGGGAACGATTGATTTGAAAAATGAAACATTTATAATATATATTTCATCTTCCAATCAGCCGCCATTTTGAAACTAAATGATAATTTCAAGATGGCGGACGCTAATGTTGTGCTCTAAATGTCAACCTGAGACTTTTATTCTTAATTATAAAAACGTAACAACAAAGTCCTAGAGAAAAGCAGGCGTATCGAAAAAATCCCTACTTTAGATTTTTTTTTAAAATTGTATTTTGCATTAAACGTATTTTAAAACGTTAAACCGCGATTTTTTCTTTCTAAAACCTCTTATTCCCCGTGAGGAATAGAGCCTGACCTCTTATGAAAACCTTTAGGAATTGTAATCTGTAGAAATTAAGCCTTTTGAAAGGCTGCAATCTGAAGAGAAGCCTCGGAAGATTACCGGAATTGAAGAATTAGCAAGAAATAACAAGTAGTGGGTTTGAGTGGGAATTAAGCTTGTCATGAAAGGAGTGGTATCATGTTCCGGCCAAATCATCAACAAATGGGAAGTTGAAATCATTATGGGAGACATTTCGTAACACACTAAGGGGCATTATGGACTTTTGATAGGATTGGATACGATAGGAATTCGATGTCTTAGTGGAGCCTCAAAGCTCTACTCTGTAAGCCCATTAAGTCTTAAAATAGTCGTGTATATGACTTGTGATTAATTGGAAGTTTCGAGTGTTTGTCTAGTAAGTGTTGGAGTTGCCTGAAACGGCATTAATACTTGTTAGAGAAGAATTGGTTGACTGTTACTTCTAATATAAGGAAGAATAGTTGGGGGTGCAGTCAATAAAAACACCTTAATAAGGGTAACTTATTTATTGTGTGCCGACGTTTCGGCCTACAATGTAGGCCATCTTCAGGGCTAAGAGAGAGAAACAAACAGAAAAACATATAAAAAACGTTGCAGTAACAAGAATATGGTGACAAGTAATGTAGTAATGTGGTACAAGTGTGGAAATTAAAGTAGTGACTAGATGTGATGAAATAGTGAATAGATATGATAATTAAAGATAATGAATATAAAAGTAGTTACAGAATATAATAAAATTATAGATGATGAACAGAAATTAAAATGAAATTGGCAGTAATACTTGTTTGAAGTACAAAAATTATATTTACAATTTACAGAAATTCCTGAAAATGCTTCTATATAAACCAAAGCCTTCTTTTACCTTTCGGTATTTTAAGGCGTTACAATGGGCTGAGTCCGCTGAAGGCGGTTTTTACTCGAACCGGCTCAAAGCAGCTGACTTTATATAATACAAAACAGGGAGGGACCGTTTAGCGGGATATATAAATATATGTTACATTTAACGTGATTTAATGTAAGTAGAGAACGTTGGAGAGTCGGGAGGGAATTTATTATTAATGCTAAAATAAATTGCTAATCTTCATACCACAAATCTTAAGTTTAATCGACTAATAGTAAGCGTAATAACAGTCTCAAGAGCGCTGAACATATTCTGCAAATGATGCGTTTATTGCGGCACCATTTTTATAAATAACTCCCCGAGATGTATGTTAATTGGCTTTGTATTGAAGGAACACATCAAGAGGTACAGATTATAGCACGGCGTAAATTATCAAAGGGACACGTATGCTAAAACCAAAGCCTGTTAAATCAGTGAAAGAAGTGCCCTACGTATTTCAGTTTATATTCCGCTGTCTCTATTCCTAGGTTTGATGATCCTATAAAAGCTATTTCCCTCCAAGCAACTGTGTAAGTCAACTGCAATATACATCGTCAAAGAGGTCTCGTCTTTAACAAAAAATGGTATATATATATATATCTGTACGTATTTTATAAATAATGTAGGATGTGAAAATTGTAACTAAAGGTTTGATATTATTTTTATAAAAGATGTAAAATGGCTTTTAGTAGCTGTTTTGATTGATGTTATGCTAGAATAATAACAGATTCTCTCCTTTTTTAAGTTTGAAATGAATATCGAATAGTTTATACTGTTGAATGTCATATATTTGTCACTTTACAAAAAAAAAAGTGTTGGAAAAATATAATTTCCTAACTTGAATATTAATCTATACTTAAACTTGAAAATTTCCTTAGGCTGTAGACTTTTAAATAATAAACATTTTTTATTTAGTCTGTTAGCAGCCAAAGATGGATCCTATGGAATCTAGGACCAGGGGCTCATCCAGCCTCTTTACAATGATTTACAAATAAGGGAGAAAAAATCTGTCGGCTGATGTAGGGTAAGTCCCTGCAAAACCGTTCTTTAGAGTATGACATTATTCATGGATAATGTTTCGGATTTAATTGAAATATAGGGGTACACCTGTGGTGTCGTGATGATTACAACAACCTACTATGCCCAAGGAGGCCCTAAGATGTTTTAAACGATAGCAAATAATCCTTACCGTCTTTCGGAAGGAACGTAAAATAGGAGTGTGTAAGGTGTCAGATACTCGTTAAAGATCCCTACCCTAATTATTGCTTGGTAGGCAAATTTTCCCGCTGTAGGATCGACTGATTAGTCGTACCAGTATAAAGCGACTTAAATTAATAAAAAAACAATTGATAAGAATAGTGGAAGCTTAAAACTTGCCCGGATCAGTTTTGTGAAGGCGGTTCCTATAAGACACAGTCCATACAGGACGATTAGGTATAAAAAATTGTAGCCCAATAATAAATCTCAAAAGCCGGTCTTATTAAATTAAGGCCAAGTCGGATGCGCCCTTGTAGCCGGCAGAACACGCATTAAATCAACGGAGGAAACAAAAAAAACTGGCGGAGGAACATTGAGAACAATAGACGGCCAAAGAAAGAACTCTATATAACTGCCCCTAAAGTGTACTTAGGAGACGTTTATATATTTATCAGTCGTTAGTCGATCTCAGGCCATTGCTCGTAAATCTCTGATGCAAATCCAGCCATCTCCTTCCTCCACTGCTTAATTACGTATTCCAATACCCGCTACTAATTACTTTGTATGGGGACAATTTAAATATTCTTAATGAAGTATTCCAAGTGACCGAGGAGCAGGTAGGTGTACAGGAGCTGTAGGGGACTTGGTGAAAAAGAGTAAATAAAAACATAAGAAGGAGACTTTTTGTTGAAGGAACAGCGCTGATTGCAGAGGTTGGTCACATTTAATATTTATAAACATTTTAATAGATTTTAATCATATAAATTCTGTGAGATCTAACCATATCGCCCAGGGTAATATAGACCCAGTAGACATAGCAGCAATAAGCGAAGTTAGATAAATAAACAAACATACCTAAGATTGATGGAAATGACACAATTTTGAAATTATTCTGCTACCAACTAATAGTTACGTGTTTAGATATTATGAAATCTTTAATGATTTTGTGTTATTATTAATTTTTTATTTATTCGGATTTGTGATTTTCTTCTATGCACATTGATTTCATTATAAAATTCCTTTTGGTTTATTGCCACATCACTAAATGTTAAGAGAAAAATAATTCTTTAATAAATAATTCATATTTCCATATATGCTTCATAAAACAAATATTTTAAGGCTCGAAAGTTAATTTCTACCATGAAAGGAGCCTATTAGAGATAAACAAGATATTTCGTGTTTTTTAAACATTTTAATCAAGATTTAATATAAATATTTCCCTTCTGGAGATGTGGTAGATTATTTATTTATTTCGATCGGAAGAAAAAATCGATTCCATGAAAAAAACAAATAAAAATCGATGTTCAAAGCTACTTACAGCGATTTTTTGAGAAAGAATCCTCGAAGAATTCCCCTCATGATTAGATAATGGATGTATTTTAATAAGACGGAATTATCAGAAACACGACTCGCCATTAAATGAATTTCCTTTGCTAATGAGAGCTGCATATTTCTTAGCTTCTCAAATGTAAGCGATTAATAAGATGAAGAGGAATTTTTTCCTCGACACGTATTGGAGGAGCGGGCAAGAGATGTAGAAAATGGCGGACGCATTAACCAGGAGGTTAATGAAGTGCTTTGACTCCAACATTCTCCGATTGAGTTAAATAATTCTGTAGAATTTCATCTTATTAGTCGCCCCGAGTATGTAACCGCCCTCATTAGGTACATAAATATCTTGCCGTCGGTATTCGCTAACGAGATTGTCTCTTAATATTGACGAATTTGGGAACGAAATATCTGAGGAAATCGGTTCGGGCTATTTAATTTATAACTCACTAACAGCATTTTCGTTTAAAATATTTATAACTAAATAATGATGTCTAGAGTAGAGATCCTAATAAACTGTTTACATGAATTCTTTAACTGTATCTTGTATTAATTGGTAAATTATGGGAATATGTGCTACGCAATCTCTGCGGAGGTTTAAAGCAGATAGGGATTTTAGAACTATTATTATGAGAATTGGACCACGTGTTATATTGGTGGACTAAAATAACGTTTGATCTTATCTTCAGGTTTAGTTCTAGTCATCTTCTAGGCTTTCTGGTAGAAGAGAAGTGTGCATCTCTTTTGTTGGAGTAGGGTGACATAGACACTTCAGATACTTTCGGATAGTATAATATCTTTTATTGTATTCGTTTCTAACTTTTTTATTAATTAGGACTGTAATGTATCCGAATGACCGTAGGTCGCGGAAAAGGACCTTACAGAACTAGGTGTTCGTAATTGGAGAACCAAAGCAGTGTGCAGAGGAGACTGACATAATATTGTGAGGGGACCCAAGGCTACCCCAGTCTCCAGTGCTAATTAGATAGTTAGTTTATATGGGAATATTATAACTTACTTCTTCCGTCATTTCTTTCCCTCCATTCAGTGCGTATCAAGTGAAATTTTCCATTTAACGGATAGATATAACTGATGCCAAGATTACTCAAAAGTATGTAAAACCGCGTATTCTAATAATAAAGAAAGCACCAGTTGAAGGCACAATATCTTCAGTACAGTTTTAATTTATTATTTTCCGATTGGCATTATATACCATCAATATGTTTTAATCCACGTTTTAGCTATCACAAACCATGGTTTACATGTTGCAGCGGCCGGCTGAGGTTCAAGGTTAATGGCCAATTAGTCCAAATCCAAGTATTATGACTCTTCATGGTCTGCAGGCACATGAGGACCTGAAGTTCTTTCCCCGAAGTAGACTCTCCTCCAGCCATCCTTTGGGTAGCTATTTGGCATATTTGAAAATAAAAATCCGATATCCGATTCAAATAAACAGGGTAGAGTTGTGACTCACCTCCTACTGGCTTTTGGGCTTCATATTGTTACGGGCGCCGGCAGGAAGACGGAAGCAAGAGGATTAGCGGCTTAAATCCGTCGGCGGGAGAAGTTGAAATAGGATTAGGAACGTTCTAGATCGTCTCCTTTTGTCGGAAAAAGGATTAAGAAGATTCCGGAATTGTCTGGCCCCTTCGTGTTCTAGAATGTTCGGCCTTGCCTCTTTAAATACTTCCCTCACCTCGAGGCAGTCAGTCTTAGCCTGAGAGTAGACCAGTGAAGATCTGTGATAAGTGTAATAAGTGAGTGTCAGTGTGATGAACTAATCAGTGTTGAACCGGCCCGTGTAATAAGTGTATCAGTGAACTGTGACAGTCTCGCGAGTGTAATAAACTGTTTCTGTTTGTTACTGTGTGTCAGTTTGTGATACTTGAAGAATCTTACGGTCGGTGGACTAGTGAACTGTAAGTGTTAATTATTAGTTATAAATTGTAGTGTAATTTTATAATATTCATAGAAACTATTGTAACTAGTTAAGCTATCTAGAATTAGTAATATCTTATATTATTGTAATAATTAAATAGGAGTTAGGCCTAGATGATAATATTTAGAATATTGTTATTATAAATTTATATTAGTTCAATAATTTAATTGTTAATAGTTTAATTGTATCCTTTTTATCATTTTGTTAATAAATATTAGTTTCTTTAATATTTATTCATTTTAATATATATATATATATTAAATTTAATATATATATATATATATTTTAATATTTATTCATTTTAATATCAATTCATTTTAATGCCCAGTAGCCCGTAACAATATAATCGAGCGATGTTCCCATCTGTGATCCCTTGAGGAATCCAGAGATGGGAATTTGAACTCGCAACCTTTATATTTTTAAATAGATGCACTTTTGGAAGCGTGTTAACCCATTTTGCTACTCCGATAAAGACGTACTACAGTTTCTACACCTCGGCAGAGTATTTTAATATAACTATAAACATCATCCATAAAGTTTAACTCCTCCATACTCGGTACGAACCGACTTTGATTTGAGAAAGAGTAGTAGTAGTTTGGCAGTATGGCTTTAATTAAATAATTGTAAAAATAAAATAAACGAGTGGAGCAAAGAAAGATGGTGTGGCCTTTTCCGACTGAGGGGTGGAAAAAGCTATATGGAAGCTTAAAGGAGCTCAGGAGGAGCACTGAATTAGTCATTTAACCGACTTAACCTGACCGAGCCATCTGAGGGAAGAACGAAGAAGAAATAAACGGATTATTATGAGCATGAAGCGAATTGATAAATGACATATAAGTAAGTTGTGTGGGACTGTCTTCCCTGCCTAACTACTGCCTTTGTCCCCCTGAAGGCGATTACATTATTAATTTTAAGTACCTTTAAGGTGTTAATGACGGAGATAAGAAGCTATCTCTAGTACAGCTGTAGGTAGCCCTGCTAGAACTAATTGCCAGTATACAGCGGCTACCCATTCCTCCCGGAGCTAAAACAAAACGAGAAAGCCGCCCACTCGGATGGCAGCTATCTTCAGGAGGAGCGGACACAAATATATCAAGCTCCGGCCGCAGGAGATAAGGCGCACAACTGTTAATCAGGCGCAATAATTGGGCTACCGGCCGAGTGTTTTTGTTTTTTTTTGCGTCGCGCACTGTCAGCGCAATCTTGAGCCACAATAACGAGCACTCCGGCTCACTTCTAATTTAGATAATGGACCCGGGGACAAACTGCAAACATGCCCCTCTTATCGGAGTTTTTTCCTCCGCTTATTACTCAGCTATGGAGAGACTGTGTGAAAATTCACAGCTTCATTTGAGCCTGATCAGCTGTATTAAATACAAATGAATAATTTATCAGACTTCCTCGCCTCCGTTTCTTTTTTCAATATTCGTTTTGTCTCTTGTGGAGACGGGTTTTATTCCGTTATATCTGCTTCCTCATGGATAAAAAGTCTACATTTAGATATAATTGAGCAGATTGGCTACATTTTTCATTTCTGTTAGGGGAAACTTCTCGTAATTGAGCCGTTGAAAAAAATCCGAAGATATGTCGCTACGTTGAACGTATAAGGAATATTTATTTGTTCCATTTACATAACTTATTATACAATAAATATTTGCGAAAGGTCAGTTACATCAGTTTTCAAATATCATCGAATTGATGAAGATATATTGTTACGTAATACATAAAATTGAAATTACTTCTCCTTATTGTATTGTAGGTCCTTGCCTCACATCGAGTGCTGAAATTCCAATGTCGCTGATTTTGTCATTCCTCGAATATCAACTGTTAAAATTTTTATTTTATAATTTAGGAAAGTTTCTAGATTTTCAACGCCAAGCAACATATCCCTATTAAAACATATTGAAATTACTGATATGGATTAAAATGAATATCTGTATTCGTCTTACGTGAAAACACCTCATAAGTATGCAACAAACGAACTAAAACTATGCAACAGGCGAAGGTATGCATCTGTGAAAAACTCCGTCATTTGCACTTATTATGGTTTATTCAATATTTTAATATGATCTATGAAGGATTCAAATGCCAATCAGTGTACCTTTGTAAACCATAAAATGAGATAACTAAGAATAAACAGTAGATGTAGGTAAAGATAACTTAAAATAGATGTCGATTGGTGAGAAAGTGGCATTCCCGATCCTCTAGTTATAATAAAATTTATTCGCCAGTCACTGTTAATTTACCCTTTCAATGTGGAGAGCATTATATATTGCTATATGAGCTGAGCGTAGATCGTCATGCATTATTTGCCATCATTGTTTGCTTACCTTCAAAGTGGCGTATTTGGGCTATGATCGTCGTATTGGCTTCAAACCTTTTATCCGACCCTAAGTTGGATTTCCACCATTGAGAATAATTGTCCGTTTTTCGTTGTGGTTTTCCAAAGAGCTTCTGTTGATTAAAACTATACATTCAATATGCACTTGAAATGTAAATAATTGCAACCTTCAATCAGCAATATTGGTTATAACAGATAAAATTGGAATGTATAGAAGAAAACACAAAAAGTGGAAAAAGAAAAAACACTGTGTTCCCTTATGGAAAGGGATAATTCAACTAGCCTCCCATTCTTCACAGTTTTTCTGCTGATCTCTTCATTAACGGATCGTTGTCATTATCACTATTACTATCTCTTCATTAACGGATCGTGGTCATTATCACTATTACTATCATTTACATTACTATCATATAGTTTTATGGAAACAATTATCAGTGGACGTGTGATGCTTCCAATTGAAAATATAGATTAATCTATGTGACTTAAATTAAGCCCTGAGGAAGCTAGCAGCTTGTCTAACGAAACGTTAGTACAGAATTTGACGACACTGTCTCCCCGAAGAAATCGTTGAAGATTATATTCAGAATATTGGCCGTGGTATTTTTAAGAGGATATTTAGGCAAATAAACTGTTTGGAAGAAATAGTCGGCTTATTTGTAAGTTAATTTGCATAGTTATATGTCTTATAAAACTATACAAATTAAGTTCTCCGACGAGTAACTTCCAAGACAAGAAGAGATAGGATCCGGAACGATACTATTAGAGAGGAGCTACGCATTGCCTCACTGAAAGAATCTCTGGAGAACCGTCAGCTCAAATGTTTTTTGACAAAGAATGAGTCAAGACAGAGATCCAAGAAAGTGAATGGAAGCCGAACCCGTGGGCGATAGACCTAGAGGGAGACCAAGACTTCCTGCAATTACATTTCCAAGTTGGAACAAGTGAGAGGCACATGCAGGATCTGAGGATTATGCAGGATCTGAGGATTATGGCGAGAGATAGAGACAGATGGAGACCCTGGGTTGATGCGGTACCTCGACGATGGAAGGCACAAGAGGAAGATAAACAAGAAATGTCATATAGCATTATTTATAACATTGATCACTATTTGGCAATCAGTATATTGATCCTCTCACTTAGCCATATCGCGCAGTTTTCTCACTTTACCTACATTAAAAATTGTTTTGATATATTTTTTTAAAAATAAAATGTTATAACTATGGATTCAAGTCTAGGGATGTTACTATCCGTAATCTTCTATTTCCATTCAGGTTGGAAACTCTCCTGGTAGGACTCACCTGCTTTGCTTTTTAAATCAATCAATGAGACGATTTCTGTGAAAAATTGTTATCTAAATTAGTGAGCTAATATCGTAAATAATCCGAGTTCGTTAGAAGAAGCTGACGGAGGAAGTCGTGTCTGTGTTTCTCGATGAGTGGACACAATGTAGATATTTTCGATAACGAAGGCTGGCTCTGAGATGAATGGAATAAAAAAGAACAATTTGGAATTTTTTAATAAAGCTTTTAAACTCGACTGCCTTTTCGGAAGTGCCGTTACTCTGGAAGCTTCTATTGATCGAGTCAACTCGAAATGAATTAAAGAAATTTATGAAAATGAGGAGTGAAGAGTATTCTCTTATCCGACCGAGGAGCCATCTTGGGACCGAAAAATAACTCAATCTCGATATCTGGGCTATTTGATTTGTGGTCGACTCGAGTGGTATTTCTGATTAATAGCTCAACAAATTTTATCTTCCAGTATCATTCCTTTCCTCTTGTCTTAGCTAACTCTTCAGAGGAATGCAATACCTAAAAACTTACCTAACAATATTATCAATAATATATTATCTGATATAGATAATTTTACTGATACACTAATATTGTTAACGTAAGTAATAAAATTTGATTTCTGATATTTGGCTTCAGAAATTACTATAAGTGTTCCTTATGAGCAGAAAACTTATTAACTTAATATTTAATTAAAAATTAAATCTTAATTATTAACATATAGCAATTACCATCTCGTGATCACTGATTTCAACTAGATAAAGTTATACTAGATCAAAAAATACTAGACTTAGGAATACAAAACTTAATAACCCGCCGGGATTAATAATCTAGTGTAATATAATAATTGATTTGTATAACTGGCGAGCTCTATACTTATTTAACAATAAATCCTGCTAGATTATTGCACAGATCTTGCAAAGTTTCATCAGAACTACATGTAAGTAACTGTAGCTGACAACTCATAAGACATTACTTGGATTTTTTTTTAAACAGGTAAGTGAATAATTAATCGTTGCACAATTAGCCAAGTGCAAACTTTGTACAATCTGTTGTTTCTCCATGTCCAAATATATTGTTTTGATTGCATGTAAAATGATTGTTAATAAAATCATAGATTTTTCACAAAAGATAAAAACGACAATGCATTAAACAAGTCTTTTTCCATACAAAACCTGACGAAAAATTCATGAAATATACATATCCTACTAGATTAAGTAATAAATTATTTTTCTTATTACACCATAAGATCCTACAGTCATCCAATGAGAAAATTATAATTTTTTTAAAGTTTAAAATAGGAAAAATATTGCTGCTGTCATTGCAAAGAACAACATGCTTCTAGTGAATTAAAAAAAAAAAATATAAAATCATATATTTTTATGGAAAAACAGATTTGTTTTCAACATAAAAGAACCTCTTTTGAAAAAAAAATAAAAATAAGAAAATTTGAAAAAGACAAAACAAAAAGAGATTTGTTGGCTTGATTTTCCAACCTGCATATTGCTGGGTTTTGTCCAAATTCAATGCTGATACAACCATTGGAATTTCTGATATCTAAATGTTTTGGGTATGCACTGTTAGATGTAATATGTATATGACATATGAGTCTGTGCTGTTTCTAGAGCAATAGTTGAGCAGGGAGGTGATTTGTCCGAAATCACGACCAACCACGAATAAAGTTTTTCCACTTTATTGAGGCTGAGTGAGCTCGACGAGGATCTGTGGATACAAAAAAGTTCTTCCGTGGCTGTGAATTGATTAAATATCTTCGGATTTGAACCCGGAACCAGTAGTTTCTTTTTTTTTTTTATACTTCAAGACGTTAACCATTATTGATGCAACCAATACCCTAGAGGTATTGATCACAATCTAACATTGTTTACGTGATTTAGTAGGTATTAAAAATTGAATGATAAAAAATGTGACAATAAGAATCTGGCCACCCCATCAGCTTACTAATCAATTAATTAACATATAAGAGCAGAGGCAGTGGACATCTGTAGGCTGCCACTGATATGGGAACATCTGCCTCTGGCTATTAAACCTTACACCCAACTTCTCGGCTAACTGTTATACCAACTTGTCTAGCAACTTGTCGTATTATTGAAACGTCTTAATAGTGTCAACGTGGCTCCGTGTCAGCGATCCTGTCTAACTCTCTAGTCTTAGTTACACATTTGAATAATTGGTGGGAAGAAGGGCTCTATATAATTGGATATAATTATCCAGGATTTGTGTCTGGAGCTGATAACGAACTAAATCTCAATTTTCTTCCCTTTGTTTATTAATAACAAAATATTACCGAAGGTTTAATAAAAAAATAGTTGACGCTTCGAGTTAATTCATAACAAATTTCCACTCTTCAGTCATTGCCTTTTTAATATTATCGAAAATAAAAATAATTTTACTATTGACTAGAAAAAGAGATCGCCCAGCAAGAACAGTTTGAGGAAGAAATGACTTACGAGGGATCTCTGCAGCGAGGACTGGAAAGATCCGACTCGACAATAACCCTATATTAGGAAAAGCTGAAAAACATAAAAAAAGATAAATACTGACTGTATATAGATTAAAGACCCGACAGTACCCTCCAAAGTCAGATTCAGTTATCAAACAAGAAAGTTATAATTTGAACCTTTTCTTGGAAATGTTATTGCCATCACTGTCACATTTATTTATCAGGGTCTATTAATTGAATATTTCTATTAGTGTTTTTCTGATGACCCAAATTCTCTCCTCAATACAAATATTGAAAAAAACAAACAAGTGAAATAGTGATATTCATACATTTCCATTAAACATCACTTTATCAATACACTTACCGTTGGGGTGATTTTTTCTTGCAGGATGTACTACCCACATCTGTAAGATTCTTTTCCTTTTGCCTTATAGGAAACTTTTTTACCTTATTCAACATATGAGACACATGTTGCGTTTCACAATAATTAGGTTAAATTTAATAATTAAATAATAAATAAACGATTAAATAATTTGTCTTGGTAATTAAATAAATTTAAATTTTGTCTCCCAATATTTAAAATTAATTTTAGTTACGCATGGGTGATCTTATTGATACAACTATTATTGAATACAGATAGTAAGCCCATTGTAGAAGAATTTAAATAAATTAAAAATAAATGTGAAAAGGAAAATATTTCATATAAATGTACAAATCATATAAATTATATGTTATATATATCTAATACGAATTCGGCCAAAACTAACGGGAAACTTTAGATTTTCACTAAAATGTTAAATGTTTTCCAAAAGCTTCGATTTTGCTCGTATCACAGTTTAATACTACTCACTCCAATGCTAAAGATCAGGTATAGGTGAGCCCAGTTAGGAACAGTCTCAGTTCTTGTCCTGATTTTCAAGGAGTTCTTTGATTTTATTTTTGTTTCTATATGTTAGAGATCCCTAAACAGGGAGGCGGTCTTCCCAAAGTTTTTACTATTTATCAAGCTGTCAAGGCGGTATGATTTAATTAATGAAATTTATTTAATGTTCTCCGTGATACTTCTGAAGCCTTTTGCCGGTGTAGCATAAATAACGACATTTGTCAATCTATTATCTAAACAAGGGCGATAAAATTAAACAGAATGCCCAATAACTTGGCTCAAACGGGCGACACCTTATCTTTCGGAGATACCCCGGGAGACCCGGATCATATGCCGGGAATGCAAGACCGTTCCATTATAAATAAGGCGGCAGAATGTCTTCATCGTGAGAACAATCTAATTGAGGACTCCACGTACCTCGGGACTTCGGGGAGCCGCTGGGGTCTCCGGAATGCCATTAAATACGAAGAAGAATAAGAGGGGAGGAGGAGGGAGGTAGAAGGATGCTGATGACAAAAAGAGGACGGCTGACAAATGGGCCGGGTTTTATGTAAAAGATCCCGAAAGCTGGGAGAGAGATAAAGCAAATGGCAGAGTGATCAATAATTAATAGCCGAAAGGAGAAGAAGGAGAATTTGTGTAAGGTTAGCATTGCAGCATCTGACCATCTCTCTGTAGATATCTCTGTATTCGGCCATCTTCGCCTTTTACCAATTTAAATCGGTTGCTCTCCTGTCCGTCTACCTGCTCTTCAGGGCTTTGAACAATAGAAACAGAAATCTTTTCGATGTCTTTCTTTTTTAGGATAGGTCTTGAAGGGTTTCTTAATTCCCAGCCTCGGTTACTTTTTAAAACTTTGTTACAATCTACTCATTCAAAACTCTCGGAGAAAACATTTGAGCCTATATCAATATATATATATATATATATATATATATATATATATATATATATATATATATATATATATAGGTATAGGAGCCGAACTATACCAAAAAACGCGAGTTTATTTCTTCTATTTTTGTTTGTTTTTTCATTTAACCTCACTTTATGCTGTTAAGGCTGATTGGACGATTCTTCAGTGAGATTCCTAAATTTTGTCTATCCACTTATAACTGAAATATAGATCTTTAACCATCTGGCATCGTACAGGCTCGGGTACCCAAATTAACGTCGCTTCCGAAGAATAGCATAACCAAGGATTCTTTACTCTCTTTAAAAAAGCCTAACGTCACCTACCGGGATGGAAATCCACAGTCTTGGGCATATTAGGTTGTTATGTTAACCACTACACCAAAAGTGGCTCCTGCTAGGATTGTTTTGTTCCTATTTATTCCTCTAATCCTCATATTACATAAAAAAGTGATGAATAACGAACTTGTAAAAAACAAATAAATAAGATATTTCCTACAATTTATTGAACTAAATGAAAGAGATACACATCCTAAGTGACCACCACTTTGATCACGGATATCCAATTGTTGGATGGCTAGGTGACTATGGTAACAAAACTCCCTGCACTACCATTGTCGTAGGAACTGTACAGTGTCTATCATGGTCTGAACCCAAGGACTTTCATGGATTGTAATAATACATGTTTGTTTAATTTTTTTACGTACCTAACTTATTTTTATACAGCAAATGTTTGCTCCAGGGATGTTGTGCCTCTCCTTCTCTGATCAAGATTTATCTTGATATTTGTCTAAAAGCATGACACAGATATTGTACAAGACACAGAAGATTCTGGATATATGTTAAGAAAATTAAATGAGGAATACCAGCAATGGGGGTTATTAATGCTGAGAAAACGGAACACATGACAGCCAATATTGAGGATTTAGAAGGGTTTAGAAGGGGTTCTAAAAAGAGTTAGACATTTCAAATATCCTGGCTCCATAATTGAGATTGATGGTTCATGCGATATGGAAATAAAACGAAGAATTTCAGTATTATAGAATAAAAACATTATCCCCAAAACATGTATCAAACAATATATCAAAACAATATATATCAATAAATCAATAAACAAAAAAAAATATGTACAATAGTATATTACGAAGTAGCATGGCATACGGATCAGAAACTTGGACGTTGAAGGACAACCTCAGGAAAAAACTTCTAACCACGGAAATGGACTACTGGAGACGGGTGGCGGACAAAATAAGAAATGCGACCATCAGAGAAACGATGGAGGTTGAAAAAAACATTCTAGAAGATATAGTGAAAAAACGCCTGAAATGGTTTGGGAATTTGACAAGAATGCCTGAAGGAAGACTACCCAAAGCGGTCTACCAATGGAAAGTTGGGGAATTGAGAAGACGAGGAAGCCCAAGGAGGACCTGGGATAACGAAGTGGAGGAATGATGAGTCATGGTGTACAGAAAGAATGGACCTTGGACATTATGGAAGGAAGCCGTTGAATCAATAGGTTAATGAAACCCACTATGAGCGAAAACTCCTTGAAATAAAAATTACATTCCGTAACCTGTAATCAGGGGAGATAATATCTATTCATAAAAAGATTAAAATTATACCTGAACTGGAAGACATGAATATGATGATAAATAAAAAATATAAATATTTTTTGTATAGAGAGTACTTGTTTACAAATTATTATATAGGAGAAGAAATAATATTAAATTATAATAATATCTTTTCGATACATGTTTTATTGAAGGGAAGCCTTTTTATTTTATTTTATAATCAATAAATGGGTAAAAGAAATTCTAAATATTTAACTAATAGTTGATAGTATAAATACAAAGTATGACAGTTTAACCCTTGAATACATGAATTTTGATTCTTGCTTAAAACAAGTTTGTTTAGGTGGCTTAAGGCTCAATGTCAAAGGTAAAAATAATAAACAAAATCATTTCATCCTATTTCATTGAAAAAATCGAAGTTTTATGTCTGTCACTTCTGAGTTAAATCATGCATTTTTTTTCCAAAAAATTTGTATTAACATAAATAGTTAATAAACAAGTAAAGTAACATAAAATAAAAACTATGACTTAGTTACTTTTACTGCTAGTTGCAAAAAAAAAAAACGTTATTTGAATAGAAAAATCACAATTATCTCTTACAAATGGTAAATTTCATGAATGGAATTCCATAAAACAATTTTGTTTAGCAGGAAAACGCAAATTTACACAACATTTAGTACATTTAACGTTTGTATTTCCTTTGCAATGATTGCTTTTACACCTATTCCTTTTTTCGTCTCAAACAGGCCACTAGTTAACTTTATCTTTTGTTACTTGAGCTGGAATTTTTGGTCCCTTGACGATCGTTTTGTGGTTGTTTCAGCTGATGGTCTTCCCCTCAAGGGCTTACTAACCTCTCCCAACTTACATAGAGTTGAACCCCACTCTATTCTAAACTCCTTCTGAGTTAGTTTTTTCTCATTTTGTAACAATTTCACGACGTCGTCTGGTGAGATTTCTTTCTCACCAGTATCTTCTCTCAAAGCAATCCCTGTTCTTCCGTTCAGACTCTTTTTTTTCTGCGGAGAAAATAAAACTGTTATAAAAAAGGTGATTACAGAAGTCAAGTAGTTGAAAAAATATACAGTTCCTAAATATGATGTTAGACTTGGGTTACATCAATTTCCACTGGATTATTTACATGAATACTAATACCTTCTTGTTTTGACGTGTTCCTGAGCCTTGCTTCATTCACTAGGATTTTTATTTGGCTAACAACTAAACAAAAACTAGAAAACGTCACAATTCAAAATGATTTGGGAACAGGCAGTCCGAGGGCCAAGGTTCTCCTGCTAAAACTGCCTTCAACCTCCTTCTAATTAACAAAACGACACTTGAATGCACTTTCTGAGCCATCTAGCGCTCTTAATGCAACTAAATTAAACGAAATAGTCTTGCAAAATGCCAAGAGATATCGATATTATTGCTTTAAAGAAACTGTTACAGCTGCATTTAAGGGTTAATTCTATTTGAAATTGAATTTTTAATATATTTTTCAAATTTCATTCATACCTCAACGATAAAAAACCAACATCTGTTGTATCACATACTGTTTTTTCATGTGGTATGGGAAGGCCTGATGCACTAAAGAGTTAATGCATGTTCACATAAGGATATCTTTAACATTAATATGTTCCGAACATTCTTTTCTTTTCTTGAAAAAATAGTATGTAAGCCTTTCGGTGATTAGTCAGGCTAATGATTCCCTTCTCCTTAATCATTCAATATGAAATGTAACCATATGAATTTCAACCTAAACATGTTTCAAATTTATTAATGGTTCTAATTATGTTAATGAAGCTTCAGTTATATCTATTAAGGTAGTATTTATGATCGTAATTTTTGCTTCTTTATTACAATGATAATTGGAGTTAAATATTTTCAAAAAGCCAAATAACTCAGATTTCGGTATTGATGATATTTAATTATACAACTCAATATCTATAAATATATATCTAAATATCTAAAATGAACTATATTATTTACTATTTTTAAATAATTAGGATTTTTCAGATTTTGGAAACCCATTAATGTTATTAAGAGATATCTAATTATGTTACGTTCGTTAAAATATTTTATTGTTTTTTATCATTTAGTTGAATAGCTGGAGATTACATTGGGGTTATGGGAACCTTTTGAAAGAATCCGGGTGATCTGTTATCGTTAAAATCACATTTTTTTTTATTATCGGATTTCCGAAAGTGTTATTATGTTTTCGACTCTCGATGTTGCTAGCATTTTCTGAAGCAAACAATTTTTTTCAAGTTGTCAAATACTCTCCAAAAGGTTAAAGGTTTGATAATTTCTGGGTTTTTTATTTTTTATTTCGCTCCTGTTTTTTTTCCTAATTTTTAAATTTCCAATTACCAGTTGACCTAAAAAGAGAAATGTTTTATAGAGCTTAAGAAATCGATGTTTTCGAGGCAATAATTAAGGATTTTTTTATATTAATTGGAATTGGGCCAATCTGTAATTTTCAAATCTAAAATTCTATAATAACTTGTAACCTGATAAAAGTTGTGTTGTTACCTTGATATTGTATTGTTTTAATAACATAAACATATAAATAATTTAATTTTCTTTATGGTAGACTAAGACTTCAAAATCAAGGAGCGCAAAAAGTATTGCATGCTTAATAGTTTATAATTTCTTGCGACTTTGGGCTAATTGTTTTATTATACTCCTTTCGATGGATTAAAAACTATACCCAAGATCGCGGGTTCGTAGTCCGGCAGGTTGCCCTAGGATTTTTTTAAGGGAGTAAAAAATCCTTAGTTACGCCGTCCTTCGGAAGGGACGTTAAACGGGGTCCCGAGCCTGTACGTTGTCAGGTACTCGTTAAAAATCCCTATCCTAATTAAACCTGGATAGGCAAAATTTAGAGCTCCCACTGTAGCATCGTCCGATTAGCCATAGCAGCATAAAGTGACGTTAAATGAACAAACAACAAAAAACGAAGTCTGAATAAATTAGTTTTATTATTGCGTGTGACTTAAAACAAACAAAAATATTGGTAATGGAGATAGCCATGCCATACTTAACGATTCACTATTTCTTACAACTTCGGGTTAATTTTTTTTGTTAACTTGGAATGCGAATCACAACAGTGACCTCATATTTCTCAGTGAAAGATTGCAACGATTGAGGTATCAGCAACTTCCACTTCTTTTATATAATATAATATAAACACTTTTCAAAATAGGACTTTGAAATTAAGTCTTAAAGCCAAATTTTAGAGAGAAAAAAATATAAACACTAGTCATAATATTATTATGTTGATTATAATTTATACATTATACATTATTATAGCACGGTATTTGTATAAATATATAAACAAATAGACTATGTTGCTAATTGGGCAGTATCTCTTCCAAATTAGTTAATATTCCTACAATTAACTGCTGACAGATTAATAGCTTCATAATAAATATCTTTAGTAGCTACCTTTCAACGGCTAATTGCAGGAGATATCGTGGCCAATAAAATAAATAAGTGGGAATTACCGCAGGCGAAGTCGAGATAAAGCTGGAGATGAAGAAATAAAAGGAAATGAAATAACGAAAAATTTCAACATCGCCCAAGCGATTTCGCATTCTCTTATTAAATATAAGTGCCAGGACAGAGGAATCCCTCATCCAAGTTGTGCCATTATCTCTAATAAAAATGTTTTACAGCTGCCCACTATAACCAATTAGGGTTTATTACCCGCCTTACAATAAAAATGGAACAAGTCCAAAAAATTCCTGAGGAGTCGAAGGTATTATCAGATGCTATCTTGTTTGGAAATAAAATCTTGTGAGAAGGACCTGACTCTTCTTTACACGCCCACGGAGTCGAAGAGATCATTATCTACTCTTCATCTCCTAGATCTTCCAGGATTCCCTCCGCTCACTTGCAAATATTGGGCAATAAAGTTCCATAAAATCGATATTTTTTATGCTAATCGACCTTGTTTCAAGTCTTAACCTTCAATGGCAGAATGAGATAAATATAAAGTTATTGTAGAATGTCTGAAAATTCTACAACTGAATAAATAATAATAATTACATGTAAAACTGGAATAGTAGTTTCAATTTGAAATATGGTCCACAAATATTCTGTCTTATCCTAAACAGTATTTAATTACTTTTGACTTACCATCATAAAGCAGATTTAACGTTATAGAAGAGACAACATAACAGGAATAGAAATGGGGTTTATATTAATCTTGTCAACCAAAACTGTGAAATATTTATATTTGTACTAAAGATATGTGTCAAAAAAGATTGTAACTAAAAACAATAAAATACAATTAAGTAATTTAGAAATGTTAAATTGGCCTGGCTCTTCGACACATAGTGCAAAAAAAAAGAATTAAAGAGCTTCCATGCAATTAATGGGACAGGAATATATATTAACACTTTATTGAAATGTTACAATCTGCCACTTGTGGGAAATAAGTAATAGTGCTATGTAGATTACAGTCATTCCATAACAAAACAATAGTATAAACAAAATAAAATAAATAAATATATACATGCGGAAAAATATATACATGCGGTAACAGAAAGAAATTAATGCGGAAATGATAATAAAATAAAGTTTAAAAAAAAAAAATAATAATAATAAAATAAAATAAATAATAATAATAATACTAATCATGAAAATAAAATAAAATAAAATAATAATAATGAAAATAAAATAATGTACACATTCATACCCTGTTTACAATGGGACAGGAATAATTGAAACATTTTAAATGGCCATAAAATAAAAAAATCAACCACAGCAAACCAATGGCGTTAATGGCTTTTTACAAAAAACAGGTAAACAAATATATAAGCATTGTATCGATATTACAATACTTAGGTCATTACCTGTAAACAAATGTATATTCATTTCTTCTGTTGTGGTTTTGAATTCACATTGGTTTGTTTATGATGAATCGTAATCCAAGCATTATAACATAAATGACTCGGACTATGTGTTTTACCATGCATATATTTGTAATTGTTTGTCAAAATAAATTTAAAGAATGATAAAAAATAAATAAAATAACTATAATAATTCTTAACTATAAATTCTTACAAAGAAAATGGACTTGCTCCAGTTTTACAATACTTCAGAGCTACTAATAATAATCCATATGTAGTACCTTAGCCTGCTTCTCGGTACTTAGAATTAGAACGATATCCCTTTAGCTTCTTGGCGATATTTAAGTAGCAGTTTGTATAAAAAATAATTACTAAAGTATATATTATTGAGCATAGTATACTGAATATGCAAATTATAAGTAGAAAATCTTCATCAGTAGCCTTTTGTAAGTAAGGTTGTAGCTATTATAAGATATACTTGAAGAGGAAATACTGGAGAGAGGTAGGAAGGATAAAAGAGTACAGACGAGAGAGGATGCTAATGACGAAGGGTGATGGATGGGCCGACATCCTCACCGGCAATTAATAACCCGATTCCTCCACTTCTTCTTGATTGCTGCGTCTTCATCAGGACTCTTCATCTCCCCTCCACGGGCCCTCCAGCTCTTCCGCTGGTAGCACTCGCTCCGGATTATTGATGATCTTCGGCTAATAGCTCTTCTCTTTTCTCCGTTCACTGTTTGTGAAGCAGTTCATGGCTTCTATTATCATTCTACCTTGTCTTATTATTATTTCTTTGTTTCATTTATTTATTTTTTGAAATGAAAACTTCTCTAGAGACTTTTGGTAGATGAAAAACTTTTTTGGAGTTCGGGTCACCGACATGCTCCTGATTTATTGCGCGAGATTCGTAGCGGCTTGTGAATGAATTATACTATTTGTTTTAAACAACTTTAGTTCAAAGGTTAGAATTCGATTAATATAACAATTATAATATTTAACTAAAATATATTATAGTCATATAGCCAGTGTAGTGATTATGACTGAAACTATTGTACATATCGACTGAAAGCAATGGAACAAAGGGCTGAAACACCAGTGGTCACAAACGTTTGAATTTAATTAATTATGATGCTCGGAAAAAGGTTTGCATTTACTCCTTTGTAAAAAATTCAAATTAAGTATGATAAAAAAATTTTTTTTTCAATAGTTTGCAGTTAACTTGCAAAGGGTAGATTGCGGTAATTTATTTTACTCAATATGCTTCTAGTAATTTGGATTTTTTCAAATGAAAGTCAAGTTTCAACACCCCTAACAAATATTTGTACATGTACGAAATAGTTAGAACAATTAAATTATTTCAACAAACAGCTGGGGTAATTAAGACATTTAATAGTATGCCTATACAGTTTAGAATGAGTAATTGAATGTTCTCTCGGGTCATTCATCTAGAGTAGAAATCTTCTAGAAGTTACTCTGTGCCATTACCAACTTCTAACACAACACTATTGTAGGTAGTACAAGAAACGACAGGAAGCAGTTTACTGATAAACATCTCTGAAAGTTAGTTTCGTTTTAGATATCGTAGATTGAGTTATACGAAAAGATTGTTAATCGGTATCTCAATGCCATGGTAATTTTAGTTTTGTCTCAACGAACCCCTAATTTTTATTCAAATGAAATCAAATCAAATATAAGAAATATGGCTAATCATTGGAGCCTGACGCGGTTACAAGCAGCGCTTTAAACCGCACCTGGTATCTTGTAACCTGGCTTCGCTGACCATTTAGTGGAAGACATCTTTATTACTATATTATTTCCATCGTATTTATAACAGTTATTCAGGAGCACCTGCTTTCGGGTTCCTATTCAATATTCCGGCCCCAGGATCGACTGGAATTATCTAGTTTGATGTCTCAATTGAAAAAAAAAATCTGTACCACTATAATCCGTGAAGGGTCTGAGGGTTCAGTACAAGCTAGAGACTGTACTGTTTCATGAAAAACGGTTCTGCAAGGAGATGACTTGTCCTAGGTCATACTCAACCGCAAGATCCCCCCCCCTTATTTTGGGTACCCTGATTTTATAATTTGTAGAGGCTGGGTGAGCCCTAGGAGGGTCCTAGATTCTATATGATCCATCTCCGGCTGCAAACAGACTAAATCAAAGTACTGCCTTGCGTCTCAATTGAATGAATATTCAAATTTATGAATGAATAAGGAAGATTTAGTTTATTTGGACTGGATACTATCTTCCTTGTTTAAAAACAAAAAAGAAAAAACTTCTTTTCTATAAAGTATGAATGTATTGTATCGGATTTTGAACTCATGATAAGTTAATATAAAATTAGGATTCCATCATTATTATAAATTCTACCCTTTTTTTATATTTAAATAAAGTAGATTATTAACTATAAAATTACATTTTATGTATTCATACACAATAAAAGAACAATTTATAATAATAATAAACTTTCAATTGTAATTGTATTAGTAATAATAATGTACTAGTACATTTATATAAGTTAAATATCGTTTAATTAATTAAAACTTTCATCTACTAACGAAATCCTCGCTGATGTCTATACGTTCGAAATGTTTGTCCTAAATAAATAAGAGGGACGAAACCATAATTTTTTTTAAGTAAATCAGAATTTATTTTTTTGTGGCGTCAGAGAATTATCTGCTCGAGATTTTTCTTACTTACAATGCCTTTTAAAAATAGTTTTCCGACTCCGTTACCTATTATTAAAGAATAATTCGTTTTCATAAACTCTTAAACTATTTCCGGTGTAACTTTAGGGCATGATTATAAATAACGCACTGATTTTGAGTCTTTTTCGTATTCTATGCGCATTTTTCTATTTCTAACTCTTTTTCGTTAGTAAAAAAATATTTTTATGAAGCGCATTTATTTTTTAACTACTGTATCATTAGACCCTTTTAATTTGATTCAGTTTATTTAATTAAATTTATTTTTTTTATTAATGTCACTTTTATGACGGTTACGCAGTTTTATTTCATTAAGAAAATGCTTTTTTTTTTTTTTCTCTTTATATTTCCATCCACACCTGTCAAATACAAATAATTGACAATCAGCAGATTGGCTGACTGAAGAAAAAAATACAAAATGACATGGAAGGCATGACGAAGAACAGTACCCAGTGGCACCTCTCCATTGGCTTTCTTTTATTTCCTACTGTAATAGATCTCTCATCCACGTCCTTTTTAGTCTCCTCCTGGTGCTCTCAGGCATGAGAGTAGTGGCCATTTGTTGTATCAATGGGATTGGGTGTCCGTATAGTTTTTCTTGAAAGCGTTTGTAGTACGTTCGTATGTGTTCGTCAACCGTTTTTATTTTTAAGTCAGTATGCAGAGTTTTGTTATTGACGTACCATGGTGCATTAGTGATAAGTCTAAGTACTTTTGACTGAAAAGTTTGTAGTCGTTTTCTGTGAGTCTGTTTAGTGATGCCGTAGATTTGTAAAGCATATGTCCAAACTGGTTTTAGTAAGTAAGTGTACGTATTTAATTTCTGTCTTAAATCTAATTTGGAGTTTTTCCTGAATAGCGAGTACATTAATTTGAGTTTGTGATTTAGTGATTGGCGTTTCATCTTAACGTGAGGACCCCATGTCATTCTCCTATCAAATGTGAGTCCTAGGTATTGTACTTTGTCTCTCTGTGGGATGGGTTCGTTATTAAGGAAAATGGGAGGGCATGTTTCGCGTCTAAGAGTAAAAGTGATGTGTTGTGACTTTTCGTGGTTCAGTCTGATTTTCCACAGTTGGCACCACTCATTAACCTTTTGTAAGTTGTGTTGTAAGTTTTGTGAGGCCTGTGTCGCGTCTTGATGTTTGGTGATCATGGCAGTGTCGTCAGCGTAGGTTGCGATCAGTGTGTTAGGACTTTGTGGAATGTCGTATAAATAAAAAGAAAATGCTTTTAATTTCTAAATCAACAAAAGATTAAAATCTATATCTTAATATACTAATTTTTAAAAATCTGAAATATGAATTGATTTTTAAAACTGTTTTTATTTGTAGTTTTTATTTAAATTGACTAGTTATTTATGAATTTACTTTTTTCCGCCAGATTTTTCAGCAAATTTGAAATCAGTAGTTTTTTTTTTATTAGAAATAATATACTTAAAATGAGACTGATATTTTTAATTATTAATCAATACGTTCGGATAAATGGAGCTTGAACATGTATAGTCTGCAGGTGAAAAAGGGTTAGCCTGTATGCATCTAAGAAAGAAAAAAAACGAATTTTTAAAAAAATATAAATATAGTGAGTTACACCTTCATTTTGCCTGTAATAGTGATCTAATGAAATGCTATACAATGTTCTTCATCTCGATAGCTTATAATTAAAAAAAAGTTAATTTAAAACCTAGTTAAAATGTTTTTCTAAATAATTATATAAAAACATCAATATTATGTAATGTACACGTGACAATATGGCAATAAATATATAGATCATCTAGTGATGAAATGACTCAAGAGACAAGAGTGTGTGTTAGCTAATAGTAATAAATAAAAGTAAAAATATTTTAAATATATACAACTTTATTTGATAAGTAGTATTTTAATAGATATAAGGACTTCCAACCCATACTAAGAGGTGCTGGTAGTATTGACCGGATGTTAGATAGGGCATTGTTAAAAGAAGAAGAATAAAAGAAAAGAAGATGGAAAGACAGAAAGGAGCTAATTGAGGACTGACACAAGAGGACCGGATTTCTGGGACGGTCCTAATTGGAAGGTCCGAATAATAAAATAATTATATGAGGCTAAATTTATAACTTAGTCTTCCTAATTGCCTCGCTCTTTATAGCCGCATATATAATTAGCTAGCTCGTCTAACTCCATTTATCTGACTTTAATTCGATACAAAAGAAATACCACCAGTTTTTTTTATATCCATCTGATATTGTTCTATTGTTCAAACAAACCCCAAAAAGAACAACGGCATAACTCAAAAGTTGGTACTTTTGAGTCATGGCTTCAGTAGCCATTTTATTGGCTGAAGCTTATCATTTCAGAAAGAATGATCTGGATAACTTAGCCTTGTAAGTCACCGAAACGCAACTAAGCCTCCTGTAAATAAAATTACTTTTTCATGAAATACTTATAAAATGAAATACCATGTCGAAACCTCAAGCCTCACTATATTTTTTTTTCTCTCTCTTTATATTTCCATCCACACCTGTCAGATACAAGTAATTGACAATCAGCAGATTAGCTGACTGGAAAATAATACAGAATGACATGGAAGGCATGGCGAAGAACAGTAGCCAGCGGTACCTCTCCATTGGCTTGCTTTAATTTCCTACTGTAATAGATCTCTCATCCACGTCCTTTTTAGTCTCCTCCTGGTGCTCTCAGGCATGAGAGTATTCGTCATTTGTAGTATCAATGGGTTTGGATGTACGTATAGTTTTTTTTTAAAGCGTTTGTAGTACGTTCGTATGTGTTCGTCAACCGTTTGTATTTTTAAGTCAGTATGCAGAGTTTTGTTATTGACGTACCATGGTGCATTAGTGATTCGTCTAAGTACTTTTGCCTGAAAAGTTTGGAGTCGTTTTCTGTGAGTCTGTTTAGTGATGCCGTAAATTTGTAAAGCATATGTCCAAACTGGTTTTAGCAAGTAAGTGTACGTATTTAATTTCTGTCTTAAATCTAATTTGGAGTTTTTCCTCAATAGCGAGTACATTAATTTGATTTTGTGATTTAGTGATTGGCGTTTCATCTTAACGTGAGGACCCCATGTCATTCTCTTATCAAATGCGAGTCCAAGGTATTGTACTTTGTCTCTCTGTGGGATGGGTGATATTTATTTTTTAAATTAATTTCCTAGAGCTTTTTTTTTCTTAGGTGCATCGAGACTAAGCTTTTTTCACTAGCAGCATTATATATTAATATTTAGAACCGTTTATTCTGTATTTTTCTAGATTAAAATCCTGTACCACTGCAACTCATGAAGGTCCTAGTCCTAGTAGGGAGCATTAAGTAATATAGACTGTACTGTTTATTGAGCTACGGTTGCGGAGGCAGGTGATTTGTCCTAAATCAAGTTCAACCTGTAGGTTTTTCCTCCAATTAAGTTCACCCACTTTATAGAGGCTGGGTGAGCTCCAAGGAGGGTCTCTCGATCCCAATGGGTCCGTCCCCGGCTGTTAGCAGATCAAATAAATTACCTGCCAGAGTTGGATTTGAATATGGGATCTTCGTACTTGCAGATTAATACATGAAAATCGGTCTTGTTACTAATTTTTTCTTTTACCAGATTAAATCCGACTTCATTACCATTTAATTAATTTATAAGCTTATTTATTATAATATACATAGTTCAAATTCTCACGAATAAGGCACCATGGTATTTCGTTAAATCATTCAATATCCGAACCGGTCTGCGAACTCCGATTCAAAAAAAGTCCTGATCAATTCAAGATAGCAATCGCTGAATTCGAACGGCCAATTCAGGCTGCCAATCTCCCTTAAAATAAACAACTTAAACAAAAAAAATACCCACAAGTAATCATTAAAGATAGAATTTACTTTATCCATTTCAAAATATGATAATTTCTATTTTTAAATACTTTTCCATCAATCTACAAAATAATTCCGTTCTTTAAATTACCGATCAATTTAAGTTTCCTTTACAGACTAAATTAAATTAATACCTTTATGAGGGCATTTCGAATTCATTGGCTGAGGAAGGAGTTGTAACGAATTGTGGTCCCGATCTTCGACCGGGATGAAAGATTTATTGGAAAGGAAATGTATACGATATTTACATATCTATGGACAAGACAAATTACTTTGGGTATTACGTATGTAAATTGAAAGAACAAAATATGTAAATTACTATAAATCTGGACAAATTACTTTCTATTTGTTACGAAAAGAACTCTGAATACCATCCCATTTTAGAAAATACTAATGGTTTTTCCTGCAAATAACATACTTAAACGGAATTGTTCAAAACCGTTATAAATAATAAATAATCTATTTAGAAAAAAACTATTTTATTTTATTTATTTTAAATAATATAATACCCAAAATGACAATGAACTGGTGCCCTGAAGGAAGAAGAAGAAGAAGAGGACGACCGCGAACTTCTTGGATGTTTAGGAAGACATGGCAGGATATGGCCTTAAGAAGAGGACGCATTTGATTAGAAAACCTGGAAAAAAATGTTGCTCTAAAATTTGGTTGGAGAAAACCTCAACTTTGGGGAAACTCTCAATAAAAAAAACAAAACAATAACTATTGTATGATCAAATAAAAATGAATATTTATGGATCTTCCCAAAGCAATGTCTCTCATTTGATACCTGTGCTACTTTTACCTTAATGTTTGTTTTGGAGGGATTTTTCTGATTTGTAGGTAATAGAGTTAACTTTTAAGTTGACCAAAAAACGAAAGCTTTATGAATTATTTAAAAATAAAACTATCTATTCTTCTTATTTATTAGATAGTTAATATTAAGAGAGGGGCCGGAGTGGCTCAGTGAGTAGAGAGCCATGACGGAAATCCTGGTTCAAATTCCGCTGCAGGCAGTTACTTAATTAATTAATTAATTAGTCTGTTTGCAGCCGAAGATGGGTCATATGGGATCCAGGACCCTCCTGGGGCTCACCCAGCCGAACAATTATAAAAACAGGGTACCCAAAAGAATGGGGAAAAACCTGGCGATTGAGTGTGACCTAGGACAAATCACCTCCTTGCAGAACCGTTGTCCATGAAACAGTACAGTCTCTACCATGTACTGAACCCCAGACTCTTTCACGGGTCTTAGTGGTTACAGGTTTTATTAAGAGAGCTTTTTACTTATATAACTGTAAGTAATTGTAATATCTGAATATACTTCCATAGTTCATTTACTGTATTTTTAATAAGATTGTTAATATGAGTTAACAAAATAAAAATATAGAATTGTTATGTCAAACTCTATAGTTAGTTTTCAGAAGTAAAATTCCATAGAATAGTTTAAGGACTTAAATTAGATGCTTAGTACGATCAGTGGACAAGACAAATTACTTTGGGTATTACGTATGTAAATTGAAAGAACAAAATATGTAAATTACTATAAATCTGGACAAATTACTTTCTATTGGTTACGAATAGAGCTCTGAATACCAGCCCATTTTAGAAGATACTAATGGTTTTTCCTGCAAATAACATACTTAAACGGCATTGTTAAAACCGTTATAAATAATTTATTTAGAAAAAACTATTTTATTTTTTTATTTTAAATAATATAATAACCAAAATGCATCTGATGATCTGAATAACTTGATATTATAAGACGGTGAAAAAACATTATTTAAGGATTAGCTATAGAGCAAGTAGATTAGCCTTAACCAGAGAAAAAAACTAACAGTTCAGCGTGATCTCAGTGAAATCACCTCCTTCCAATATGTTCGAAACTTTACAATGCCTAGCATATACTGCACCCAATACCTTGCATGGGTTAACATTTTTTTAAATATGCATTCAATGTAAGGTTGCTGTTTTTTTTCTTCCAAAGCGCTGTTTCCAACATTGTAGTTAGAAATAAGATTCCATAGAAGAAGGCGAGGAAGTCATTAGACCCATAGTCGGACAATGATCTGGATAACTTGGCCTTCTAAGTCGCCGAAATCAACTAAGCCTTCTGTAAAAAAAATGATCTTTTCATGAGATTCTACTTTTTCCACGTCGAAGCCTCGATGGTATCAGGTTCCACAGGTTGTGACTTTGAGTCAAGTCACAACAATTTTAAACTTTTCATCCGATACCTTTTTAATATTCTCGAAATAAAAATAATCTTGACTTTTTGAATGAAAAAAAAGAGTGCGTAACATGGGAAATGTGTCAATTATTTCGATTATCATTTCATCAAGAATTGAGCGTTTCAACGTCTATCAAAGTATAAATGAAGAAATAACTTTAACAATATATGCACAACGGTTCTTTAATCTATGTACAGTCAGTACCAGTTACTAAATGCAGTCAGTGGTAATTTTTTTTTATTTTCGAGAATATTGAAATGAAAAGGAAAGAAATGCGGTTACTTAACTCGAAGTGATAACCTGAGGAACTAATACGCATATGTGAATTGAACACTGTTTTATTTTTTTTGGAGATTTCGTTGTTGTGGTTCATAAACGAATGATGAACGCTCCACAATCACAAGTTGTACTCCGTAGCAAGATCTGGCCGGTACGAAGTGGCGGAGGACACCGGTAGAACACACGCTCCCCCCCCCCCCTCCTCCCCCTCTCAGACCAGGTAGATAGACCGGTAGCTGAGCTAATTGGGACCCGGGAGCCGAATCCTTAACGAGGAGTCAGATAAAGCAGTTCTGGGAAAAATAAAAAGGGCAAGAGACACGTTCGTTAGAGAGCCCATTAGAATACGCTTGGGAGGTAGTGCCCCGGCTGTAGCTGTAGCCATCGCCCGTAGCCTCTGATACAAATTCAACAGGGGAAAGTATACTGTCTTAATTACACCAGCTCTCAGGCTGGAATATCTTCACTCCGTAAATAGTGCCTACCTTTCTTTTTATATCGACGCTGTCGTCTTGTAGGAGATGGAAGGTCTTAATTAGTTATGGATATACCAATAATATTCGGGCAATGAGAATTGGATGTACGGAACGGAGTAGAGCTTTAGGGCTCCATTTAGCCATCCAAACCTTGTAATCCAAAATCCTTCGTAAAATTATCAATGCTTCTTACTTTGTTACGAATAAAGTCATATATAATGATCTTAATGTCACATTTCTTGCTGATTTGTCCCAAACCCTATATCATACCTTTCGTGATAAACCTTATTCCCAATCAATCACTCTGGTTTCATACTTAGCTACTTTTACGATTCCCGATAATCCTCCGAAACGTGATCCTCTGAAAAGGAGATGGCCTCGTGATCTTCTAAGTTTAATTATTATTTGAGTAATACCAGTGGGTTGTTTCTCTACTTGCCTTTAAAGTCCCTGGCCATATTAATATGACCACTGGATAGATTCGTTCTTGTCACATGTTTGCATTATCTTTTTGTATGCGTAATGATGTAAATCGAGTTTAAATATTAGTTTTATGGGTAAGTTAGTTATCTGATAATAATATGAAATTGAAAAAAATAGTTTCGAAAATAAATCTTTATTTTTTTTTTAAATATTTTGTGGTGTCACCCTATTTTACATATTGATGAAAAAAAACTATCAAAATAGTTAAAATATATGAAACAAATAATAAATCAATAATAAACTTACCGAATCCGACTTGTATTTAATGAAAAAGAAACAATAAATCCACAAAAATTTCAAACACAAATTATGCACGCCGTCACTCGTAAAACAAAATGGCTGTACTAAAACCAATGCTGCCATTACTAAAAAAAAAAACTTTAAAAAACTTATAACAGTGTAGCCATTACTTAGAACAGCAATTTATTAAGACACGCGAAAGTATATGTAAAAAAAAATAGGAAAAAACAAAAAGAAAATAGTGTTTCTTGGTGGTCACATTAATATGGCCAGGGACTGTATATCATGCCATTATGTATCATTCATTCTATTTACTGATTTATTATTGAGTTTTGAATTTCAATAAACCAATAAAATAAAATCTCGGATTCAAAAGACTTCACAACAAATACTTTCTACTAATATATACTTCGTAAATAAAGTGGCTGTATTAATTTGGCCACCCATTGTTGGTAAGAAACATAAAATCGTGTACCACAACAACCCATGAAGGGTGTATGGCTCAGTACACGGTAGAGACTGTAGTGCCTTTAAGCCAATGGTTGTGCAAGGGAGATGATTTAGTCGAAATCACACTTAATCTCCAGAATTCTTTCCAAGTAAGACTACCCCCATTATAAAGGCTGGGTGAGCCCAAGGAAGGTATGAAGATCCCGGAAGATCCATTCATTGTTAATAATTTAAAATTAAATAATTTATCTACCACTGGATTTGAACCCTAGACTTTCATCACAAATCAACGAAAGCCAAGAGTTGTATTCAGGCATTAAAACTATGCTTTAAGTTTGGTACATAAATATTATGCTGTCCGTCACTGTTCAAGTTCTGACATGAATAGTAATGATCTCATATGTGTATCATATCAGGTTTCGTAATGATCTCATATGTGTAATTTTAGATGCCCAACAAAGACGAGAGAAATGATATTACTGCAGGGTTAAGTATCATCCATTGTGGTAGAGGCAACTGATTCTAAGTTAACAGGTCTACAGGGAGATGATTCAGCCGAGATTACTTACACTTAATCACCAGGTTTCCTCCAGTTAAAGGTACCCACTTTATTGAAGCTTGGTGGAACCCTTGAGTGTCTCCAGATCCAGCCGGGTCCTTTTATGGCTGTTATAAAATTCATCTACCACTGCCGGAAGCTTTGAACCCGGAACCTTCAGATTAATAACTCAGCGCTCTACGTACTGAGCTACATAAATAATATGTGATAAAATAAAAATGATTGACATTTCTATGTTAACACTATTTTATTGTATTTTCATTTATCTTTAAGGAATTATATTTTAATCAAAATAACTTGATCCGCCAGTAGGGTGAGTAACTCTTAGTCTTATCAGCCCGCCACCTGTTGCTACTAACTGTCTTAGGCTATCAGTTTCCTTTAGCACTTCTGGTCTCTTTACTATTTAAATTACAGCAACAATAACATCATTGAAAAGTTTCTGAATTATCAACAATGAATATGGATGGAAAGTTACCTCTTTCCATAAAATCAAGTTTTATTTTTATTATAATTTTAATAGCCTAATTGAGGATACCACATTTTAATTTTTAAGAGAATTATATATTGTGGGGATAATGGAAAAATTAAAAGAAATTTTTGGTATCTGTTTCGCAGGTCTGTCTCTGTCAATTGTCTCTTCGAGTTGAGTTACAAGTTTTAACTGGTTTTTCTTTTCATTTGTAAAATTTTCCAAACATACGAGTTATCAAGGGATTTAGCATGGGAAAGAGAACGTAAGTATGGGAAATTAGTAGATTTTAGTAATCATTTAACTGAGAAATAAAAGTTTCAACTAACATTTCGAAGTGTAGCTGATATAAGTTTGTTGAAACATTCATTTAAAGATGAAATGATTAACGCATTATACAGATTTCCCACAATTACATTATCTTTTCCAAACTAAAAAGAAGTGGTAGAGCACTGAGTAGCCATGACGAAAATCCTTGTTCAAATCCCGCTGCAGGCAGTAGATTTATTTAATCTGTTTGCGGCGGGAGATGGATCATATGGGATCTATGACCCTTCTGGGGCTCACCCAGCCTCTAAAAAGGAAATGAATGAAAAGTTATACTTGCGGCTCAACTCGAAGCGACAACCCTCTTTTAATAATTGCATAATGATTAATTTATTTATTTATGAATTCACTATTATCCTCCACCCGGTCCTCCACTCCTCTATATCATTTATATGTTCAAGCAATTATTATTAAAGTTTTAAAAAAGTTGTTGACCAATAATTATTATTACTCACTGGATATATCATACAAATGCATTTATTATCCAAAGAATAATATTTTGGACTTACTTATATGATTATTTAAATTAAAAACGTTTGAAGCCGTTTGGACTCACACATGATAAGAAGTGCCTACTTTGTTATATCACTCGACAATATGTATTTCATATTAAGCTCAATATTGAATCGTGTGACAAATTATTTTTCAATTTCATTACACATTTCATTCATTTTCTTATCACTAATTGATTTTTTCTATCCAAAATGTAATGATACAAACGTTATATTCGGTGAACTGTTCTTGTGTATACTTACCAGAATGAGAAAATGTTAATGAAATTGTCAGATTATATAAAGTGAAGTAAATTCTTGATTTCTATTTATTTTCTTTTTTTTTTGTAAGATTAATTTTGAACAAGCATGAACTGTTAGTAATGCCGTCGTCTGGTCGAGGAAATATGTCTTGGTCGTCTCAGAAGTGGGGTATTTGGCATTTAGAACTTGTTCCGACATCCATTGCTCTTGGTCTGTTTTCCTATAATACCTTCAAATACCACAATTAGTTAGATCCTAATTCGGAAAAATGAAATTAACCTTTTTTGCAGTATATTTATTTAAATACATAAACTTTATTATTTTATTGTTGATTGTTTTCTTTTCCCCTATTTCATTGTTACTGATAAATCAAATTATATATACTCGTAACACAATTGGATATATCCATAAGTATCAATAAATTATACGGATCTATTCCTCTTCTACTTGAATTGTTAAATAAAATAAAATAAATATAAATCAAATAAATGAAAAACTAATGTTTTATGTATGCAGACTGTATCTGGGATATGTTTAATGCCAAGAACTGGATTTCTAGGCTAGGGAGAGTAAGAAATAAGAGGTAAAGGGGTCATATCCAATCGAAAGAATGATTATCATACCAGAAACATTAGGGCTGTATATGAAATGTAACTTTTAATGAAATAACTCTAATATATTTTCTTCATTACTTGAGTTGAACATTTTTCAGCGCAAAAATTACTCTGTGGTCTATTCAGTTCTCCATTCATGACCTATACATCCGAGCTAAACTGGGGTCGAAGGTCAGAGACAAATCAGTCTAGATTCATGAATTATGGCTGTACGATGTCAGTAGGCGAACGATGACCTATTTTTCTTTCACCTTATGTGATCGGACGTGTCCATAGTACATGGAGTAAGATCATCTCCCTACAGCCCCCGTCTTGATGTATTGCCTCTCGTAGGCTGACGGGCCACACCTAACTTTGAGGTGGATTTGATGATCATCTGCAGAACAAAATGATCTTTTTTTTTTTTCTTTTTTTTAAATTTATTTATTGATATTTACAACTGTATTACAATTATACAACAAGTAAATAGAATGCGTGTTACATAATGACATGAGAACGACAAGTAGAGAAACTACCCACTGGTAGTACTCTAATCAAAGTTCAATAAGAAGGTCACGTGGCCATCTTCTTTTCAGACGCCTCGGAGGATTATCGGGAATTGAAGAGGAAGCTAGGTTTGAAACTAGAGGGTTTGAGTGGGAATGAAGTTTGCTATGAAAGGATAGATACCGGTTTCGGGCCAAATCAGCAACAAAAGGGACATTAAGGTCGTTATGGATGACTTTATTCTTAACAAAATAAGGAGCATTGAGGATTTTACGAAGGATTTTGGATTGTAGAGATTGGATACGAGAGGAATTCGATGGCTTAGTGGAGCCCCATAGCTCTACTCCGTAAGTCCAAATAGGTCGTATGATGGTCATGTGGATGAGTCTTTTGTAGTTAATTGGGAGCTTAGAGCGTTTGTCTAGTAAGTATTGAAGTAGCCTGAAACGTCGAGCGGTCAAGCCTGTCTTTTCAGTCTTGTATGAGGATTCCAGGTTAATCGTTTGTCGAGGTGCAACCCTAAGTATCGGATCTGTTCTACAGGCACCAGTGGGATATTATTAAAGGATACTGTAGAGCAGGAAGTCATTGGTTTACGACGTTAGGTAAAAGTGATTTGATGAGATTTTTTAGAATTTATTTTAATTCTCCAGTTTTGAAACCATTCTTCAAGATCAGTGATATGGGATTGGAGGCTTTGGGATGCAATAACTGGATTGGTGTTGACTGATAATACACATGTATCATCAGCATACGTAGTAAGGTTAGTATTAGGATGAGTTGGGATGTCAGCTGTATAAACTGTATAAAGGATTGGGCCAAGGATACTACCTTGAGGAACACCAGCAGATTGGGAAAAGAGGGATGAATAGAAATTATTATGGTTTACTTGGAAAGTTCTATTTGTGAGATAGGATTGAAGGATGAGAAAGTATGTCGGGGGTAGGAATTTACGGAGTTTGTAGAGCAAGCCCGAATGCCAGACTCGGTCAAAAGCCTGTTCCACGTCAAGAAAGACGCCCGAACAATATGATCCACGTTCTAATGCAGAGGAGACCACATCCACCACACGATGACATTGCTGAATGGTGGAGTGTGATGCTCGGAATCCAAACTGGTGATCTGGTATTATGTGATTTGCATCAAGGATAGGTTACAATCGTTTAAGGATGAGTTTTTCTAGGATTTTACCCATGCACGGTAAAAGAGAGATAGGACGGTACGAGGATAGGTATTCTGGTTTTTTTTTAGGTTTGGGTATCATTTTTACAATGGAGAATTTCCAGAGGTCAGGAAAATATGTGGAGCGGAGTACAGCATTATATATATAGGTAAGGAATAGAATGGCTTTTCTAGGTAGTAAAAAATGATCTTAAATGAAGAAAATATGATGACGACAGGTAATTTAGAGATCTTGGGATGGACCCCGTGAGATCTGGAGAACCTCTTGGAGCATACATAACCCCTATAAAGCAGGTACCCTGGCGATAGAGTGTGATCTCGGACAAATAACCACTTTGTAGAAATGACCCTCCCATTAGAAACAATACAAACTCTACCACATACTGAACCCAAGACCCTTCATGAGTCGCAGTGGAGCAGCTTTTTTGTTCTTTCCAACAATACTATCATCTTGTTGAGATCGAAGGTAAATGTTTCATTTCCGCTGTTGTCAGTTGAATTTCATTTGGCCCGTACCAGGTTTATTAGCTGATTTACATTTGAAGACAACTGGAGATATTTCCGCTTAAATTAAGGAAGAGGAACGACGGGGCCAATCACTCTCGAGATAACTGATAGTAGAATTCAGAGCCGACGACATTTTATCATATCCATCCCTTTGCAAATTTTGTCACTTAGCGGCATCTGCTGGAATATTAATGGATGCAATACGCGGGCAGCTGGGCTGCAGGTGTCTCGATAACATCGGAGGATCGCTTACCGTTGCAGGTCATCTGATACCTCTTCAGCTAATGCGCGAGCTTACGGTCACCCGCCGCGACGCAAATTTATGTTTAATCCAACCCTTCTGGTCAGTGCTACCAACGTCGATGAAATAATAGTTTCAGGATCCAGGATCAGCGCTGAGGATGGACTGGGACCAAAACAACAATATGTCATCAATGTTCTGCCACTGAGGCGGAAATGAATTTTATAAGTTGTGTTCCAAATTCATCTGATACGATCTGCCTTACAGTCGAAGAAGCGGTATCGTTTTTAAGAAATCTTCGAATTAAAATGTGCAGTGACAGTTTTATGACGTTTATATTCCTTACAGCTATTTCTCGGCTAACAATGTTTACGGTCAATTATGAACAGAATAAAATTTTGTTTCGTAATAAAGTTCAAGTTATATTGTTAGGTGATCCCATTTCATCCGCGTTTATTAATGGCTCCGTTTTGTTCTCGTTTTGGTCTCGCTGGTCATCCATTTAATATATATATATATATACATATATATATATATATATATATATATATGTATATATATATACATCACTTCTTTCGTATAATACAACTTGATATCCTGAGGATGTCCATTTCTGGAATTCACTATTTTTTAGTTAGTTCACTATATTTGATTCAAACTAATTAATCCATTCATCATAATGTTCGATTCATAAATAGATTTAATAGTTTTTCTGAAGATAGTCTAACAACTTTATTTTAAGGAATCGTTCATGAATGAGTCGATATGGGGAGATCCAACATGGATATCTTAGATTGTAAAGATTTTAGATAAATCAAGGCCTTGATATATTCGTGTTAATTATGAATAATATTAAAATAAGGAAAAAATAAAATATTCAAGTAAGTATCTAACTAGTCAGATTTGGAATATGTCCTCTATAGAATATGTAGTATATCTCTCTTTATATATTCTTTACTTTAAACTTTTATAAAACACAAAAGTAAAGTATACTAATTATGAAAGGAGGTGATTTGGCCGAGATAACGTTATATTCATTTGGTATTTTACTAATAATATTATTTATTTAAAAAAAAGTGCACGTTTCTAAATCCAAATTTAGATGAATGATACCAGTAACAGAAAATGTATTTTTTATTTAAAAAAAAAATTAAAATTAGGTGACTTCAAGAGAGGAACTGATTTGATCGAGAGTTTTTGGGAATGAAAAACAAATGAAGTAATTCGTTAAAAGACCTTTTATTAATTTAAATATGCCCAATATACGAAATGTCAGAGAGAGACTAGCGAAGATTGGATAGTGACCTTTACAGACCAACTTTTATCGACTTAACATTTAGAAAAGAAAATGTAGTAGCTTTTTCGAATTAGTTAAGAGAGGTCGTGAGTGATTTCTTCGATTCCGAGACTCTGCCAATTAAATTCCTCCCTAACATCGGGAGCGAAAGACAGAAAGAGATTCTTTAGCGGGCACTAAGTGCGGATTCGGGAATACTTCGGACGGCCTCTAGGTGGCGAGGAGAAGACAGAGAACGGGAGCCAACTCATTAGTAAAATGTTAAGGAGGCGAAGGTGTGTGTAGAAGGGAGAATGAATATCTAGGGAAGGAGAGATAAGGAGGAAGAGAGAGAGAGAGAGTGAGTGAGAGGGAGATATTGGTAGAGGAAGGGAGAGTGAGAGAGAGAGAGAGAGGGAAAGGGAATGATAGGCCAGGCCCTGTTTAATTGGAGACATTCCCCGGACCAATTAGTAAAGGGGTAGGGGCTAGGCCACGGCGTCGCCTCGCAACAACTTTATTATAAAACTTAATTGGCCAGCAATAATAGCTCGTTAGCTAACCCCCCCCACCCCTCCTCTACACACACTCACACACATACACACTATAACTTAGCCTGCCTTGAATAAACAATAATAGGATTAACTATAATTATGCCCCGCGATTGTTCAGTCTCAACACTAAAACTTTACGCAACATTTTGACTGCAATTGTTTGTTCATTCATTGAATTTAAGCAGCTACGACTAATACGATGATGCTACAACGGGATTCCTAAATTCCTCGGGTAATCTTAAAGGATCTTTACTTAACTGGAAAATAGTTGACTGAATAATTTCTAAAGGAGGTATGAAAGTGCCAGGGGATGCATCCAATGATAACACAAAATAAGAATGACTGTTCCATAAAATAATCCCTCTTCAAGGGAGGGAAGTGAAGCTGACCTCATGATGGCCGAAACCTAGGCACAATATAATAAGGCATTCTTATATTGCGTTATCATTTGATGCATCCCTGATCATGTTTTACCATTCTAGAGATTTTTAGCTTCCTTTAAAAATCCAAAGGCCCCATTGCCGGGCTTGAGTCCGCGTCCTTAGGAATAGAAGATAGTTCTGTTAAACAATTGACCGCATGCGACCCGCAAACAATTTTTAATAAATTAATAACATACCAGGATTAAGATTCGTTTATTAATCCATGTGGAGAATAAATTTAGTTATAACAAAACACACTCAATGTGATTTGTGGGTTTCCTTTTGGAAATAACTCCAAAGAAGAGTATTCTGTACTCTAATAAATAGTTCTCAAATAAAAACGAGAGTTATGTAAATATATTATCATTACTATATTCAGTAATTGTAACTATGAAAATTCCACATGTTATATGTTGTTACTTTCGAAAGTGCTTTCGGTCGAAAAATTCCTCTCAACTACTGACTTCAGTAGTCACCGTATCGCCTGTTGCTACCATGAAGGAAGCCATCAGTCAGATATATTGACAGGGAACAGAACTGGTGAGTAAGCCACCAAATTGGAGACAAGATCCCGATTGAGGAAGCCCGGAAGATGGCGGTGCAGCCGGAACAGAGGCGGCTCTGTAACCGGTCACGGTCGGTTAGCAACCGGGGTCCCGTCTTTAGCGGCTTTTTGTCTTAATGGCCTTCCACACTTAGCGCTGCACATGGGCCACATCGCCGCGTCGATGGCTGTCTTCACACTCTCTCTGTCTGCATGAGTGATGAGGGAATGCGAGGAAGGAAGAGAGGATATGAGAGAGAAGTAGAGAGAGTTAGTGGGGGGGGGAGAGAAGCATATCATCCGATATGTCAATACAAAGGTAGAGTGGCGCAGATTTTTCTCTGTATTGGGGTAGTTTGGTATCGTAAAAACCTGTACCATTACAACCCATGAGGAGTCTTGAGTTCAGTAAGTGGTAGATACTGTACCGATCCAAGGATAGCAGTTGTGCAGGTTGGTGATTTGCCCTAGATTACAGATAACCTCTAGACATTTCCCTCTTTTTTGGGGGGGTACCAACATTATCGAGGCTGGATTAGCCACAGGAGGGTCTCAGCTTTTATCAGATACCGGCTTTTATCAGATAACACCTGCCATAGCGGAATTTGAACCCTTATGCATGACAACTGAAAACCCTACCACTGAGCCATTCAGTCATTGTCTCTAATGAACAAAAATACATCACATTAATTAAGAAATTAGCACCTTCCTTCTGAAACAAGTTCCAACAAAGATTCTTAATGAAATTATGTAAGTAGGGTAGCTCAATGTGTGGGGTGCTGTGTGAAGGTTCTAGGTTTAAATCCGGCTGTGACAGATAAATTATTTATTCTGTTATCAGTTACGGATGGACCCCATGAGGTCTTCACACCCTACCAGCTTCTATAAACTGGTTAGTCTTAATTGGGAGAAAAAACTTGTGGTTAAACGTGATCTCGAACAAATCACTTTACTGCACAACCGTAAGAAGCAGTATTGTCTCTACCATGAACTGAACAAACTTGCTTCTTCATGGGTTGGAATGTTGTGTTTTGTTACCCTTTTTTATAAGGGGTTTGCAAGTTATATCTGTAATGATTAACTGAAAGACAAATAATACGTTTTGAACAACTTTAAAATTATGTTCGCCCTGATCAAGATAATATTTATGCAACTTTAACGACCACGAACGGGCCATAAGAATTATGTTTTGGGTTTTCATCATGAATACAAAATAATAAAACCATAGTTTTAAATAAGTATCATTTCAGTTACTGAAGAAACTATCTATAATACACATTTCTATAATAACCTTCTACAGTTTTGATGTTCTGTTTCCCACAAGGTGAGTTTTTCAAAAACCTAATAAAATTACAGTTACTTGCGAATAATTTTACTTTTGGGCTTATTTCAATTTGACCGTAATTTTTTCTTAAAGGTAATTTTAATAGGGATAACTTCTTCATTACTTTTAACCATACTTACATTTCGTATACTAGGCACTTTTGACCGAAGTAAACGGTCAACAAACAAAACAAAAATGGTACGTTAATGATTGATTCTGACGATAAATGGATTTAATTTAATGAGTTTTAATTCCAACATTGTATCTATAAGATGTTGGACGACAGATTTACCAAATTCGTATAATATGGGATAATGTATAATATGACAATTTCTCTCACATCTTGGTCCCCAACACACCTTCCATTCTGTCTTAACAGTCCTTCTCTGTCAGTCTTTTAGCAGATATTTCTTCTTTGACTTCTTCAATCGACTGCTTCCGAGGCTTCCACGTCTTATCTTCTCAGGGCCGTATTTATATACTCGAAGAGTCTATTCTCATGGTGTACTCTTACCATAGCAATCTCCTTTCATTGGTATCTTTGAGAAAATTGACTTTAGCTCCCACCTTATTTCTTTTATACGAAGCGGAGTGGCTCAGTGGTCATTGAGTTGCCATGCCGGATTGCAATCCTGGTTCAAATTCCGTTGTAGGCCAAGATGTTTATTTAGTCTGTTTGCAGCAGGAGATGGATCATATAGGATCTAGGACCCTCCTGGGGCTCACCCAGTTTCTATAAAATATTATAAAAATAGGGTACCCAAAATAAGGGGGGGAAATCTGGCGGTTGAGCGTGACCTAGGACAAGTCACCTCCTTGTAGAACAGTTGTTCATGAAACAGTACAGTCATCGTAATCATCCGGCGCTGCTTGGGAAACGATATATTTACGTAGCCGTTGTAAATAATACCTTTCCAAGATTGTTTCGTTCATGAACAAAAGTTCTATTAATACTATTGTACTGTTTGTTAGCAAATCCTTTATATGTTTGTTGATATCCTGGTTGCAGAAAGTGCCAAATGAGATTAAAAGAAATAAAAAACCTGTACTACTACAATCCGTAAACGGGTCTGGGATTCAGTACATGATGAGAGAGAGAGAGAGAGAGAGAGAGAGAGAGAGAGAGAGAGAGAGAGAGAGAGAGAGAGAGAGAGAGAGAGAGAGAGAGAGAGAGAGAGAGAGAGAGAGAGAGAGAAAGTGAGAGAGAGAGAGTTATTTATTATAATCAAAGGCTAGGAAATGATTTGTTCGGCTAATGGCAAAGCGGTGATTAGCGAGCAACCAATCAATATGATAATGGGCCAAACCGGGCTTCTAATTGATTTATTGGTTCTCTCTTCCTCTACATCATCTCCATCCTCTTCACTATGGTAAACAAACAAGCCACTCAATTTGGTCCAGCTACCTGGCAGTTGATGAGCTATGACGCTTAGGAGCTTCTGGAGTGCAGTCGGCTTCTGTTCAATCGTCTAGAAAATATAATATCTCTGAAGAAAGTGTTAAGGCGTTCAAAGCAGGAATAATTTCTTATCAAACGATAAAAACCTATATTGATGTGCTGCGCTCCACGAATGATGGAGAATATTTTCTGTTATAATCTCTTCTGCGTTATGTACTTTGGCTAAAAAAAATTCTTATGATTACTAAATATATATACCACACTGTGCCAATAAAACTCATAAAGGGTCTTGGTAGCAGTGTGTGTGTGTGTGTTCATTTGGTAGACTCTACTGTTTCTAGTACAATACTTGTGAAGGGGAGGTTATTTGTACTAGATCACACTCAATCGCCAGGTATTCCCCTATTAAGGTTACCCACTTTGTATAGGCTGGGCGAGTTCCAGGAACGTCTCCAGATCCCACAGAATTCATCTCCGGATGTTAACATTTTAAATGAATTATCCTCCATTGCCGGATTTGAACCCGATATATTCGGCAAAGGCAACTTAGCGCTCTACCACTGATGTCCACTCCTTAGTTAATATATATATATATATATATATATATATATATTTTGAAATCCCTTTATGTACTACTACTACTGCTACTATCAATATAATATTCATAAAACAAAAACTAGCCTCGATAATTGAATTGAAGTGAAACTCCTACATCCTCTGATTAGATTTGAAGAAATATCTTGAATATATTGTTCATTCATAATTACTTTTTACTATGTCCATAGCTTTTCGCATTAATGATTAATGATTTCAGTGACCACGTTTTTCTTCGGCCATTCTTCGACTTAAAGTCGTTTTTCTTAACCTAAGACAATGCCCCAGAACCGGCCCCATTACACCTGCCTACTTTAAACAAAAGTCCTATCTTCAATAAATTTAAATTCGGTGAGATGCAACTTCGACTGTCTAATTAAGTAATAAATTTAATTTATCTTTCTTATATTGTATTCTTATAATGACGTTGGTTCCTTTACCATCTGACTCGGATGCAGCGGGCAAATCATACATTCGTCTTAATGAACGCGAGTTAAACAGCTTACTTAAGATGAATTTACAACGGCTAGAACTTAACAAATTACTCTCGAGTAATGATTTCAAGTTTGCATCAATTTCTTACCCGTCTTACAAAGCGGAAAAAACCGTGTTGACATTGCAGTTATTCAGATTGAGATGTCTAGTCTATACTATAGGTCGCTATCTACCACAAGAACTGATTGTGTTTTAGGGTCTGAAATCAATAAAAGGGTAAATATTTATTTTTAGCACTATGCTAAGAGGGAGGTTACTAAATTATAGCCCTTTCTTACTATATGCACAGACTAAATTGCTGGAGACAGAGAAAATAGCCACTTTTAAGTGTCCTTGATAAGATAAAACCCTTATCCGGAGACTTCAATGCGCAAACTAAGAAAGAGGGGCGACTGGGGAATATCTGCTCACAGCCTGGACCATGAAATTCACGATGTTGAATTAAACGATTCTATTGAACTCATAGGATTCACTGGATTCTATTCGGGTCTATGCGAATACATAAGGCTACATGATCTTCCGTTGGTAGGACTGCAAATTTGATGAATCAATTGATGAGTTCAAGGTACAAATCTCCTCAATATGAGAACTTTCCCGGTCCGAATTTTACCTCAGACTTCTGATTACACATTTTAAATGCTAGCCAAGTTGGGATGAAAGGAGCAATTAATCAGAATAAAATCCTACTTAAAGATCACATTTGTGTGAAGCTTTGGATTGGCAAACAATGTGATGAGCAAAGTGTTCTCTAGAAAATATCATTGTATAAACGTGGTAAATCTGCTAAGAACATATGTCATCTATAGCTGAAGATACTATTGAAGGAGTTCTCGGAGAACTAGTGTATAAGATGAAGATTTTAAGAACGGTACTTTGGAAATATTGAGGCCTATTATGGATAACCAGTAGAAATTGAACTAGAATATAGAAGATTTATAATTTAAAGTAAAGATAAGGAAAAAATATACACCGTTTCTGGTTTGACTGAAAGAGCAAAAGAACATACAAAATTATAAAATAAATTCAGCGAGTGATCAAGTCAGACTTTTATTAATGCTACCAATTTCAAGGAATTAGTATTGGTATTAGTAAGAATTTAGGCCGATTAAACTGATGTGCTGTTAGCAAGTCATCGACCAATCGATCAATTTGTCAATTAAATGCAGACTGTTGGGAAACGAGAGTTTAGTTTCGAAACTCCGTTAAAATTCAAAGCAACCATATAAATCATGGAATAGGGATATGTTTTAATTAATACTTGAGTCATTTTTGTTAGCTCTTTTCTCTCATATTTCTTCCCCTCATGAATTGGCGAATATTTTATGTCTCTTTTTCTTATCTTGGGAGCGGGTGGCTCAGTGGTATGGCGCAGAGTTGCCGTGCCAAATCATAATTAGTACTTTATTTATTCATTAATATGGTGTATTATGTGGTGTCTGGAGATCCTCCTTGGAATAACCTACCCTCTATAAATTGGGTACACTTAATTGGGCGAAAACCTGGGGTTCAAGTAAAGTCACTAGGTACTTGGTAATAATCGTTTTCTCTAGTACTTTTATTTTATTTGTTAATTGTAATTTGTTTAATTTTTTTAATACTTTTTTTATTTTCTATTTTTCTTTTCTTTCCTATTTATATTTTTATAATTCAGTTTTTTTATGTTGTTTCCTTCAGTATGAATTATAGCCTTGGAGATGGTTGGACATTTTCTCTGTCTTGTACAAGTTGGTGTCTTGCTTGTAAGGTTGAGATATGATTTTTTATTTTTTTCTTGGTATTCTGTTTCTGTTCTGGTGAGTTGTGAATTGGCTGAATATTGGCGTGTATATTTCTTTGCCATTGCCTTAAATACTTAAGATTTTTTTTTAAATATTCCATTTATGTTTTATCAAATATTTTATTTATCTTTTCAGATTTTGCTTTTCTGTAATGTTTTACTATTAAATGGTAATGTATAAATATCCCTCCTTTTGGTCCAATACGCTATTCAATACCCTAAACGATGTTTCAAATTAGCATATTCAATTCAAATTCAATAATATTCGATGTAGGTTAGTTGGGTTATACTTCCAAATAATTTATTTATAATATAGTTGGCTATACCATTTTACAAATAATAGTGGTAGTTTGAATTCGTATAATATATCTTGAACTACTAGGAATTCCGTTGTATATGGTCAACTTCCTGTAGCTTCGTCAAGTAAATGAATTGGTGTAGAAATTATATCCTTTTATTTTTTTTCTACATGTGCCCTTTCCCTGACCTTTTTCTAGAAAAAAAAATACATCTTTACGATAGGATGTTGTAAAAATTTAGGCAAATATGTATCTTCACATGACACCTAAGGCCGTGCGAGCCAAACAGGGGTCTCACCTTTGGCAGGAAGTCTCACGACCCCCGCACTAAAACAGGTGTTCCCCAGTGGATATCCCTTAGCACATTATATATTTCCTTTGATATAACGTCCCCCAGCTAATGAACAAGTTCTCTCCCTCCAATATTTTCCCGTCTCATTGCCGTTTTGGCGGGCGTTTAAATGCTCCATCTCGACCAGGAATAGTAAAATTAAGACATTAGGTATGGAAATTTCAACCTGAATATAATTTATTTCTGTAGATTGTCTTGGCCCGATGGTGACATCTGATTCCGGTCGTAAACTATCAATGTTTAGTTGTCTTCATAAATTCAGGCCCGAAGGAGCTAATAAAAAATGGAAGAAGAGATGTAAAAGAGCATATTTAATCTTAATTAATAAGAAGTGTGATGTAGGAAAGGAAAAAGGAATAAAAAAGGAGAGCAACGGAGACCATTGTGAAAAAAAATGAGCGGTCCTTAGTGACGACTTGGGAGCTAATGATATTCAGGCTCAGCGGACGTCGTTTTAATCCCATAATACCTTATCAACAAGAGAGGCTGCTGTAGACGGCAGCTTTCGGAATATGCTTATTAGCACGTGGAAGCACTTCTCCCAGATGAAAGAGGACGGGGGTTTTCCAAGACCAACTCTGAAAGATCATTGTATTCGATAACCTCAGGGACCATTTGGGAGTTAAAGTTATACTTATCAATTTTCCTTAATAATACAAATTACAATAATAATTCTAATTGTCTAATCATAATTTCTTCTGTGCAATGAGGCTAAAATTATCAACATTTAGTTACTTTCGAATTCTTTAAATCCAATTATTTTTTTAAAATCAGTATAAGAATCCAATCGGCAAGAACTACCTTTATGATTATGAAGAGAAATTTTGCAGCAGCGACCTTATGCTAGACTTGGAAATAATATTACTAAGACGCTTTGTGTTTTAAGCGGTAGAATATAGAACAGGGTTTCAGATCTTCCATTTCCAAAGTTGGAATAGCCTTCACAAATCATATTTATGAAATAAAATTTCTCTGAAAGGTTGAGGGCAAAACAAGAAGAGAACCACTCTTAGGTCGAATTTAAGTGTTAAATCAGCCGAGTTAATAGAGGAAACTGACTGAGGTGACTTGGAAACCTTATGCGGTTAGAGGCTAACAGCATTTTTATTGAGACTTTCCGAGCCAAAGAGAAGAAGAATTCCAGAAAACAGGTATCCATTGGAATAGAGAATAACAGGTGAAAGACCGGCAAACCTTGAGAGCGGGATACAGAATTCTTCTTGACATTGGATAGGTGGTTCAAAAGGGTACAATATGATGATAAACCCTTACGATAAAGGTTCCCTATTGTATCATCATTTGAAAAAATCATAACGTTTGTATTTTATAGTACCTTTGTGGATCTGTAAATTGTATATTTAGTAAACATGTTATCACAGTAAATTGTAGTAAATAAATCGATCCAATAGTAATATGAAGAAAGTAATTATGAAGTAAATCATGTGGTTATGACTAAACGTAAACAAAACTAAAAAAATACTTTGTTGAGAAAAATATGTAAAAAAAATCATATAAAAATCATAAGACTTAACTGGCTTAAATCAATTATGACTACATGTACTTGTTAAAGTTATAGTATATTTTTAATCAAAATTATTAAATAATGTGGATACCGATTATATGATAATAAAGATCAATTTTAGACTCTAAACAAATAAAGCAGCAAATGGACGTAAACAATAAGTAAACGTTGAAATGGACCTAAACAAGGAAAGTAAATAACATCCCTAAGCCGAGGAGTTGGGTATGGTCCACATTTCTACATAAAAAGAAAAGGCGACCGAAAAGCATCCAAAACGTTGCAACCATGTAAATTTGTCAGCCTTGCAGCAATTGGCATGGCTATTTTTGTATTTCTGGCTGGTTTCCATCAATGGAGGGCATTTATTGATTGCCGATAACACTATTAATGGCTGTTGGCTCTATGAGCGCATTCTATTGCGGGTTAGAAAACTAACTAAAGAATTATTCTGATGAATAAAAAATGTTTGCAAGTAAAGACATCTTGTCGTTCGTCTTAAAACCGTATGATTTCTTATAAGCAAAACAAAAAGAAGACCACTACAACAAACACTTGATGAAGCTATTGTCCAGTCAAGTATTAATTCGTATTATAGCTCAGTGCGTGGTAGATGCTGTACAATTTCTAAACCAGCGGTTGTGTTGGTAAGTGATTTGGTGGAAATCACAACGGACAGGTTTTTACCCCAAGTAAGGGTACCCGCTTTATAGAGGTTGGTTGAGCCCCACAGGGTCCATCCATGGCTGATGAAAGTTAAATTAATTTGTCTATCACAGTTGCATTTGAACCCAAGATCCTCAACAGACCAACCTAGTTCTCTACCCTCTGAGCCTCCCTGCTCCCCATCGAGGGTATGAGAAGATATAGTAGGTAGGTATAAAAAGAAAGTACTACATTTTAAACCTTTAAAAAGTGTAGGTATAAACACTCTGTGATCCTCAGAGAGTCTGCGATCTCATAGGTTGGATTTATGGATTCTTGTAAGGTGCGGCTCAGTGGTAGAGCGTTCCGTTGCCGAACCCAAGGTCCTTGTTATCGGACCGAAGGTGGATTCTTTGAAATCTGGGACCCTTCTGCGACTAACCCACTCTCTATGATCTCTGATCATAGACATGACTTTCTGTAAGTGGGTACCCAATATAGGGATGGAAAATCTGTTAGTTGAGCGTGATCTAGGACAAATTACCTCCCAACCCGACTGTTTCTAGTCTACTGAACCCAAATTTTTCAAGGGTTGTAGTAACACAATTTTTTTTTAACTTATCTAATATAATTTATAAAGAAAGAATAACACATAAAATGATTTGTACAAAATTTATTATCCAAATTCTTTTTCATAGATAATGTTCGTAAATATTGTTACAAATTATCTAAAGATTAACCAACCACAGTCCTATCATTATTTTAACCGGAACAATAATGATTATGTAACGACTGCTATATTTTAAATAAAACTTATTTTTGGCCAGTAAAAGTGCTTCTAGAACCACTATTCACGGGTTCGAATCCGTCTTGGGCAGGTTGAAGTTTATTGGGTATACTGCTGATGGTGGTGGCTATAACAACTCATCCTGTTTACTGTATAGGATGTTAAGGAAATTCGAGTAGATGATTAGTCAAGTATTAATTCGTATTTTTATTCCTTGCTCAGCTTTTTTCCGTTATAAGATGGGTACTGGCTATTTTTCGACCAAGTTTGACATGACCACGGACTTAAAGAGACGAGACACCTCCATACGGCAGTTAGGAAGTGAGAGGAGGCAGTAAGTTATTGATGAGTAGCCCTAACGAGTACTGTTAGTGAAGAGTCGTGATTAAGGCCCCAGGAGTGAATAATAGCGAGGTGCTCCTTATTGGGAAGGCAGATAGGGATCGGGAGCTTATTAGTGCTGTCCCGCTTAATTATACATGGATTGTCCCCGGCCATAACTAGATGTCTCAATCCACCGCCGGTCATTTACCACGCCAAACCCCTTTGTCTTCTTCCACTATGTGTTGTATATCTTGGGCCGGTATGGAGATCGTCCAATTACAGGAGCTAGCTTGGCCCTCCGCGGAGGCTAATGGCTCTCCCCGTCCTTGATACACCGCCCTTCCTCTCCTCCAAATAATACAGATAATTGACTACAAATCAAATATTAACAATAGCCTCCTTAGAATTACATGAGAGCCGGAATTGGATGCCTTACTTACAAACAAGTCGGGTCCAAACTGCGTTTTTGTTCTTGCTCCGTATTCTCAAGTCCCTATTGGTGATCAACTCGAAAAGAAGCCACCACTCATTTTAGTGGCAACAACCAATAAATACCTGACCCTAGGATGTTATAATTTCTTTAAATGATATATATCTTCTTTACAAAAAAAAGATCAACTACAAAATCCAGGAGACTGTAGATATAGGACAGTCATTAAGAGTTGATGGCTTAGTATATGAATTCACCGAGGAAATATTATCTACGAATGGGAGGGAAGATTCACCAAGGACAAGTCTTTGAGAGCAATTCATTATTCACTTTACTCTGTCCTCAAGCCCATTTGAAAAACCCTCTCATACACATCATAATTGTCAAAGTGGGAGAAGATGAGAGACTATGTGAGCAGCTTACGGGTAGTTTGCGTTAAGAGATGTTGAGAACAATACAATAACTTCAGGGAACTTATTGACCGTCGGGATATTTGGGCGATGTTCATATCTTGCTACTACTTCTTGCTCACCTAAGTCACCCTGTGTAGTCTTGGTAAATCATCTTAGCCAGCCTCTGAGTCGCCTCCTTCTGGTTTTGCTTCATGAGACCTTTAACCACTCGATATATAAAGATGACCATGGCCAATCAATTCCAGATGCAGCTCTTCAAATACACATTTAACGGTTTTTAAACTTAGGTCTTCTCTTCCATCATTTTACCCTTAATCACTTTTCTTCTTCGCAAGAACTTTTCTAAGATGCCCATTTCTTTTGCAAGTAACTTGCTAATTACCTTGCTCTATTCATAAGAACATAAAGCCAGAATATTCCTTTATAAAAAGCAATTTTAGTTTCCTTTTAATCTCCTGTTAATATTAATTTTTAATATCCTAATAAACTCGTGCATTATAAACCAGTAGTTTTCTGAATTTATTTAACACATCTTCAAAGCTTTTTCCTTCGCGAATGAAAAATGTACTCATGTATTGATGCAGTTATCTACCATTTTTAGCGGCTCTTTACCTTTTTTTTTGTTTTACTTTGCTATGCAAATTGCATTAAATTGATATTGAACTGAAACTTATATATTCATTGAATGAACCCTAAGTGGGCCATATGTATGGTCATACATGAGAGTAATAATTAGGAAATAATAACCCTTTTCGAAAATTAATTTGCAAACTAAGTACAAGTGGATTAAAATAACACGTTTTGTGCATTTATTTAATTTGTATGATTTCCTGCTTTAATCTTCATTCCTATTTAGCATTTAAATTCAAACGTTTAATCTAAACCTTGGCACTCATTTATTCCACACCTGTTCCTATTCTTGTATTGACATGACAACTATTCTTGTATTGACAACTTTCAATTATACACTAGAGAAACTGAACGTTTGTATTCATACATCGTGATCTAGTGTCCTTGTGAACAAAAATGTCAAAGAGTTAGTGTCGGTCGACTCCGCTAAGTTGAGGGCTTACTTCCAGAGAGGAAAGTAACAGCAACAATTTTTGTGTAATGCCAAAATTATTATTATAAGTTATTAGAATAGCCAAACGATGATTTTGTTTTCAAATAGAACCTTAAAAAATCGTTTAGGAAAGTTTTTGATCTGCTTGAAATTTGGATAGTGAAATAAAAATACATCAGCTAATATGATATACAGGGTGTCCCGAATTTAAATGGCAAAACTTCAGGAACTTCTAGGGGACCAAAAAACTAAGACAAAAAGTCCTTTAGAGATTTGCTCGGTTTTGCTTAGTTTTAGAGAAAATCGCAAAAAAAGAAACAAAACAAAAAGGTTACAGGTAGCCTTTAGGTGATTATCACCTTTCAAAGTTCGTCAGGCTAGGCAGTGAGATATGTAAACACTTAATGTTATCCTTTACATTATTTTATTTGTTTACTTTTTGGCTTCCTTCTAGGATTATAATTCCTAAATCAGTCTTCAGTCAGTTACTCAGATATTTTTGTGTGAATAGCATCAGCTACAATGCCGCATACACATTAATGTTGAATATAATGAAATGATTTTTGTGTATGGTTTCTGTAACGGTGCAGGAGTATGCGCGCCGATTTCCAAACAGAAGAGTGCCTAATCGACGAGTCTTTTCGTTAACTTTTAATAGACTACGAGAGACTGGGTCATTCTTAATACGTAATGAAGGCGACCAATTCCAGGCAGCAGTAAGATCAGATTATCGGAGAAGAAATTGTGTCCAACGCCACTTCGATAACAATCCTGAGACTACTAGCATCCGAAGAGCATCTGCTGCATTAGCAATATCGCGGCAAGCAATATGGCGAACTTTGAAAGGTGATAATTGCTACCCGTACCATCTTCAAAAAGTTCAGAATTTATTATCTCAAGATTATGTCAAGAGATTGAAATTAAGTAACTGGTTTCTTGAAAAAAATCGCGATAATAATTTATTTCCATTAAAAATTATATGGACCGATGAAGCTACCTTTACAAGAGGAGGAATTGTTAATCAAAGAAATTATCATGTATGGGCTTTTGAAAATCCCAGAGCTAATAGAGAGAATAGGTTTCAGCATGAATTTGTTATTAACGTTTGGCTTGGAATTTGGTACGGATTACTGGTGGGACCATATTTTTTACCTGGAAGATTGACTGGTATCACATTTACACATTTTTTGGAGAACGACTTTTCTAATTATTTAGATGACATTCTCTTACAACAGCGGATTGAAATGTGGTTCCAACTCGATGGATATCCAGCTCATTATAGCAGAGTTACTCAAGCTTGGCTGGATATAAATTATCCACAACGATGGATTGGACGTGGAGGAGTAGTACCATGGCCACCGAGATCACCTGATATGACACCCATGGATTTCTTCGTATGGGGAACCTTGAAGCAGAAAGTTTATTCGGTGTCAATCAACTCAAGAGAGAAATTAAGAGACCGAATCATAGATGCAGTGCTCCAAATATCATCAGAACAATGTTTAGCTGCAATTTATCAAGTGAGTGCTAGATGTAATGCTTGCATTGGTGCAAGAGGACAACATTTTGAGCAATATTTACATTAAAAGAACATAACATAAATATAAATGTAAATAAATACGTATAAAAATGAAAACTTGTTTTGTTTCTTTTTTTGCGATTTTCTCAAAAACTAAGCAAAAATGAGCAAATCTCTAAACAACTTTTTGTCTTAGTTTTTCGGTCCCCTATAGGTTCCTGAAGTTTTGCTATTTAAATTCGGGACACCCTGTATAATAAATATGGAATCCACTAAACCATATTAGGCTCCTACGGACTGTATATTTGTAATTAATATTTGACACGTCCAGAATCAATAGCGGATAACTCCAAATGACTTATTCACTCGTTTAGTCAAGCAATTCTATGCTCCCGAAACTTCAGATTCAGAACCAGACTAAACCCAAAGTAAATAAGACGGAAAATTATTTTTATTTATGGAAACAATTACTTTATTAAACTATCTAAAAACGTGAGGGTCAGTTTTTGAAATCTTGGAGTTATCCACTTTTGATCCTGAAATCCACACACGATGGAATAGAAAACCTTCAGCAGACCGCCAGAAGAGTTAGGAGCAGCCCAGCTAGCCAACCACCAAGAAATATGTAATTCATTTGCAGCAAAGACATATGCCATTCTTTAGGAATAAGTCCAGTTTTTGTTGTTGCCATTATAAAATATATGCAATAATTTATAGCCTGCTTTCTATAACTCCTCACTCGCCCTACATATTCATATAATTAAATACAATCCACACTACCAAAAAAGAATGTATCATATCGCTCCTTAAAAGAAACATGACATAACTCGGAAATGCTAAAAAAAATTGTAGAAGTTGTAGCTATTTAATTAGGGAACGACGTATGCGATTTTCAACTTTTTTTTTTACTCTTTCAAGTTTGCACGGCCAACATTTATACAAAAAACTTAGTTGTTTCTTCTGGTTTAGACCGTGTCGGTGAATTTTCTGCCAACGTTTCGCCAGGCATACTGCTGACTTCCTCAAGGCTAAATTGAGATGAAGGTGTTCAGCTAACCCGCGGCTTTATATACCCGAGTGGCTCCTATATAAAGCTGCGGTTTAGCTGAACACCTTCAGTCTCAATTAAGCCTTGAGGAAGTCAGCAGTATGCCTGGCGAAACGTTGCCAGAAAATTCACCAACACGGTCTAAACCAGAAGAAACAACTGAAGTTTTTTGTATTTTTTTTGTTTGAACTCGAAGTGATTTGGGATTGATGGCATGAGAAAATAAAAAAAGTTTCAAGGTTTTAAACTTTTGCTAATTACTAATTACTTTCAATACCATCATTACAGTAGGATTGCAATGCTTTACCAGTATACAAACTTTTTGTTTTAACTCGCAAGGAACCTTCAAAAATCTCTATTGGAAAATTAGGTTTTTTGAGTTATGAAATTGTTCTTTTAAAAGAGCCATATGCCATAAAAAAGGATGGTATACTTCCTCTCAGAGGCTTGATAATGGCAACAAGTCAGTGTATTAAAAATAATTATCATTAGTATGGTTAAGGGTAGATTGCTGAAATATGTATTGCAAGGATATAAGGATCCGAATAAAGGCTGTATGGTGACCCATATGGAGGAAGGGAGAGCAGTAAATTCGCCACTCACCTTAGCTAACAATAAAAGGGCAATAAAGTCAGGGAGAAAATCCTCCCCTCGACATTTTTCACGAGCGCTGAAGTAAGCTAAAACCCGGGCGGACTTTTCCACTCATTTGGCGGGAGCGGGGAAAACTCGCCCCCTTGAGTTATGCTTTCCTCTTTATCTACCCGCCCTTTTTCTCCCGCATAATTAAGGCACCTTAAATGGTCTGACTTTTCGAGGACCTTCCGCCGTACCCATTTTTTAATGTCTTCAAACCTCTCTCTCCAAATGGCTCTATGATTTATAGAGCAATTAAAATGTTATACTCGGAGCCTTCTTCCCTCCTCCATCTAAATGGAGGTAAATGCCCCTAAAAGATATTATCGGTTCCTAGTTCTGTAGCGCTTCCAAGAGATACGGTTCTCCTTTTGCCCCGACGAAGGGTAATGGCGTCATTATAAGGGACAATTTTATTTCCCTCCCCCTTTTAATAATGTCACCCTTACCCCTTAGCCATTATTCCATACTCAGTTATGAATGATTAAGGGTTCTTTTAATACGAGCATCCATCCATCATAAAACATTTATGTGGGTGTAAATGCAATTTAATTTGAGTTCTCTCGCTCCTGGCGGTCTATGGAGTAAATTATCGTCGGCCCTTTATTGAACGCATTCAGATTCGTGTCAGAAATGAACGCTAGGATATTTATGGAAAATAAAATTAGTATAGCTGAAACTGTATCTTAACTACAGATGGATTTCTAATTCAGTTGCTTAATAATGACAACCTAGACAGCATAAATCTGGATTAAGATTAGTAAATCGTTTATATTACTGACTAAAAGGGAAACAAAAGCAGTTATAATATAAAATAAAAAATGAAAAAATTAAATTTGTTTAAATATATATGGAAGTGGAGCAGCTTAGTGGTATAGCGCAAATTTTCCGTGCCGAATGCCTCGGGTGAAAATCCGGCAGTGAAAAGAAAATTAGTTTAATCTTTCATTAAACTTTTATTAGGATTAATAAAAAATTAAAATAATTTTACTACTATATACCTACAATATTTATAACTTTTGTATTATTATGAACTTTTTTTTTTATTTTTTGCTTTTAATTTATGTGGGCCTTCCCCTTAGGGAGTGATGGTCCAACTTCCCTGGAGCCCAATTCCTACTGGGAAGTGGTTTTTTTTTTTTTTAATAACGAGTTTTAAATTTTAACATGAGGTAAAAATGTTGCTTTCGTCTCATGCATGAGACACCCCTAACTGTGTATCATCAGCTAGCATAAATATATAATATTTTTATTTTGAATAGAAAAGATTCGAAACCGGGTCGTCCGCCTCTCCTTGACAGCGCTCTTACTAATTGAGCTACCAGGGGTCGCCTCACAGTCAGGACCAATCCGTTCTCTTCACCGATCCCATATGCCCGTGTTCTCCCAATTTTGCGATGTATACAAGAGGAAGAATGTCCATTGAACAATAATTTGATTAGAATCTCGTTGACTTACGTCATTATATCATTTATAATTTTTTATTAATTGTTTTAATTTTTTAATATTTTTATTTTGAAGATAAAACATTTTCCCTGGCCGGGATTCGAACTCGGGTCGTCTGGCTCTTCGTGGCAGCGCTCCTACCAATTGAGCTACCAGGGGTTCGACGGTTCGACAGTTCGACAACCAATTAATAAAAAAATATATAATAGTTTTTTTATTATTATTATTATTTAATTTTTTATTTGCACCTGCGCAATTACGCATCTAGCAAATTTGAATGAAGTTTCTTTCTCTTCGTTTTTCTCCATGATCATTCAGTTATTTTGGAAAAAAAAAATATATATATATCAATTGTTCAGTAGGTCTCTTGGCCAATGTCTTTTTAGTCTTTTTTTATTAAGTCCAGGTAACAGGGAGTAGGAAAGCGGAAGAATGAGTGGGTTTGGGTGATATTGTGTCGATGAGTGGAATGTTATGTATTTGTTATCGATGTATGATTTTATAGTAGGAATGTTCATGTCGTTGTATGTATAGTGTGATTCGAAACATACCACGGTGCATTAATAATTTTTCTGAGAATTTTGGATTGTGTTATTTGAATCTTGTGTAAGTGAACTTTTTTTTCTGAACCCCAAAGTTCTGCTCCATATGTCCAAATAGGTTTTAGTATACTGTTATAGATAAGTCGTTTGTTATAAAATAATGTATCATATAAAATAATGATAGTAGTTAAAAAAAATATAAATAAATAAGTAAACAAAATTAAAATAAATGTAATAATAAATAGAACTATAGTACTATAAAACGGAAAACTAAAAGAACACATGATTATATTACAATTTGAGCTCACACAGCTTCAAGTGGGTAACCTAAATTGATGCAAAAACTTGGCGATTGAGCGTGATCCAGCCAAATTATCTCCCTGCACAACGGCCTAGAAATCGTACTGTTTCAACCATCTACTTAGCTCAAGAACCTTCCCGAACTATGATAGATGTTTTATCATCATCATAATATTTTTCTCTTCTATCACTGTGCCGTTTTAGGATCATGTGACAAAGACAGGACCAAGTATCTCATTCCTGAGCCAACTCTCTCCTTCTGGTCCAGTCCATTCCTTTCCTGAAAGCATCCCTATGCTGTTCTCCCAGGAGATGCGAGGTGGTATTTCTATGTGTAAATAAATGCATATTCATATATATGCACAAACCTCCTATGCTATTGTTGAGGAAAGGCTATAAATAAGAGTAGGCATTTTAGATATATGTAAAAGAATAAATGGTATATTGTAAGCACTAAGAAGTTATAGATAAAAATTATGTTGTAAAGGTGTTTCACACTATCAATTTCTGCCTATCTCATACATCTTTAATAGACACTCTTGGTAAACTATATAGCGATTAATAACAGTTTCATTGAGACAGACTAAGTGCGCGTGTATGTAGGTATATTATAAACATAAAAAAATGACCAAGTAACTTTCTTTCACCTTTGATAAACACTATAAGAGCCACAATTTGGTTTTTACATGCTATTATTTTGCGCTTAAAAACAGTTTCTGTGGGCCAAGACTAAGTGCTTTTGTCTCTAGTTGTATTTGAGAAGCTACGAGTAATATTGTTTACTCTACTCTAGGTAGAGGTCTACAATACTCTTTATCAGTAGTACTGAAGTTTACAAGAGTTTTCGGGTTTGGGCAACCTGGCTCGCATAAGGTCATAAGAAATGCAATGTTATAAATGATATCTCAAGGAGCAAGAACATTCTCTGGAGCATCCATATCCATCACATATCTTAATGTGTTTCTTGTTAGTATTTTCGGTTAGGTCGTCAGCCAGCGCCGTGTTTGGTTCTTTTTTCTGTCTCGGCCGCTCTGTTTCCTTCCTTCAGATTCACAAATAAGTCTTCAGCCACATTTCGGTCATATTATACGAGCGGCATTTAAATTTTTTGACGGATGGCTACAAGGGTTGAAAAAAGGACTCGATAAATCCGCGGCCAATAAAAGAAACCGTGGAACTAGAAAATAAAATAAAGAAGGCGCTGATTTAGAAGGCAGGGGCGGTAGCAACCAAGTTATTGGTGATCGAGGCGGCCGTGGCTAAATAAAGACAATGGCGTGATCAAGATGGCGCCGGTAGTCAAGCCGCATACCTGAGATAGGCCCTGGAGATAAGACAATTTATTCGACGCTTCCTCTTTACAGCTTTATCCCGCAGTGCTTACAGCGCTATAGTCCTGTGTCCAAGCGCCTCATCCACGATCCCATCTGGCTTCCGGAGTCCAAGGAGAAGGAGGATGTGGAAGGACAAGAATCAGCGAAGAACAACATCAATGGACTGTTTTACTGTTCAGGATAAGAAGATATGAGAAGTACAACTGCTGGGTAGTGCAATATAAGTAAATTTAAATTCCTCAACTGCCTAGTGTCGAAAAAGCCGATAGTAATCGCTTTTACTTAATTAGAAGGAATATTTAATTGTCTCCATAAGTAAGAACTAAATTTTTTAAAACGCCATTTTGTTAAATCCTTGTTACGATATCTAAATTCTCTTTCTCTCTCCTAAATTTGTTGACTGGATATTCATGAAACGTCTGCAAACGGGAACGTCTGAAACTTGTTATTGATTATGTGTATTTTCTATTGTGAGTCTACACTTAGTCCTTAGTAATTTTTGAATTTTTGCTTCATTTCGTATTTATCTTCAATTTTTACCATATTTGTTTTTATTTTCTGTCTTAATGTTACTCTTGTGCGCACCCTGAAGAAAAAAGAATATTTAAATCAAAGAAATTTCAAAAAGGACATTTCAAGAAAGTTCATATTTAAACTATGTAAATATATATGAAAAAAATACTAAAACTATGCCTGCACTTATTGAAGATTTTTTTTAAAACTATTATTATTATTAATTTATAAAAAACCTACCACTTATTTTGATAATTTGTTCGGAATGTATTTATTTCCTTTTTATTATTACGTTTTTCTCTATTAATGTTTTTTGAAATATAAATATTAAAAGAATAGGTCATTAGTGAATATGTAGAAACAATTTTTATATTAAACTTCATAATCAAAAGCGGTGTTTAAAATAGTTTGAGTAGGCACAACAAATAATTACTCGGAATTTTAAAAATCTTTCAATTGGCTTAAAATTCTGTTTTCTCAACTGCAAAATAAATTATTTCCAAAAGTAATGGGATTAATGCTATTTAAAAATTTTTGTTAAAAAATAATGTTTTTGCACGATTTTGACTTATTGTAATACTTATTAACTACATGCCTCTCAAATATTGTACAAATAATGCTCCCATTAGCACCCCCATAATACTGTTTTACACAAACCATGTCCAAAAGGTTGATTTAAACAATAATTATCAGGTAATTACAAATATATTATTGATAAAACTTTTTTTTTTTTTACAGACGGTCAGTTTTGATTGTTGCCGAAGTGACACTTATTTCGTTTGGAAAAAATCTTTCATATGTTTCTCTAAGTTGTCGGCACGGATGATAACTCAGATCTTTTATCAAAAGGGGACATGAAATCTTCATAACTCCATGAATAGCATGCAAGTATATATATATATATATATATATATATATATATATATATATATATATATATATATATATATATATATATATAAAGCATGTGAGCCTATATTATTAACAAGTTAAATGGGCTGGTCATTTGTTGATGAACCCATCTCAGAAAAACCCCTAATCATTCCACACATGGTGTTGGAACAGTATTGATTGAGAGGAAGTAATTAAAGAGAGGTTTAATAGGCAAAAGGTTTTATCATTTAGTACTTACCAAAGAGTGATGTTTTAAACCCTATACACCTTTTAAATTTTATTATGAAATAATAATCATTTAAACCAATCAAAAGAATAAACGGAGGATGGAGATAGTTGGGGGTGCAGTAAAAAAAAAACACCAAATGAGTCAAGACTTATTTTTTATTTGTGCCGACGTTTCGTCCTACTTTGTAGGTCATCTTCAGCGCTATGAGAGAAAAAACAAACAAAACAAAAAATAACTATAAAAAACATTACAGTACCAAGAATATAATAACATTTAGAGTAATAGAAAAGTAAAAAATAATGATGTATGATAATAGATTCACATTTTATATTTTATCTGTAATTAAACTAGGTTTTCCATACTATTATATCTCACCTTTTTATTTTTATACTTTTTCATTTTCTATCTTTCATTTACCTTCTCATTTTTCTTTCTCTTTGTATTTTGTTTACATTATCACCATTCTGTACATTCTGTAATTTTTTTATTCATTATCCTTAATTATACCCATAATGAATGTCATAATCATAATAATAATTATAATAAACCATAGTGAAGGTCAACTAATATTATTCAAGAGGTATATCATTAATACTCGGAATGTAAAAACTACACTAATGTAAATAATTACATTTTCTAAATTATGAAAACTAAAAATAATTTAGAAATTCAAAAAAGAAAACCGTTATTGCAAAGTCTTAAGTTTTCACTTTGCCGGCAGTCCTCATGATTGCCCATTTAATTTTTTTTTTAATAAGGAACTCACATGCAAGGGAACGTGCAAAGAAAAAAGTCTTGATATACTATTCATAATTTTGTCCTGAATCCTTTTGCAGAAAAACTCTCCACATCTCATATAATAAAGGAGAAAATATATCCAAAGGAGATCCGTAGGAAGGATAAGCCAGGTGTAGTTTCATTCAGTTTCCTCCCAGGGAAAATCCGAGCGAGCTGGATGGAAAACCTTAAGCGGAAAAGTAATTACGGCGTTGGCATAAAGGCTCGCTTTTTGGCATAATCTCGCCATGTTGTAAATATTAACAAGATGGCCTCAATAGATAACCTCCCCGCCGTAGCCGCTACCTCCAGCCGGAATAATGAATAAAAAGAGCCTAATTTCCACTCCCTCCGGGTGAATAACTGATCTGGTTTTGGATACACAAGCGCTCGCAATGCGGGAGTGAGCTTAGCCGCTGTTTATCGGAATGGCGGAGAAGAGGACATCTTGAAGCGGTATGGACATCAAATCTTCCTAAGTGAAGTGTTCTGCAGTTCCTTCGAGGGGATGTGAAGTCCTTCTTGGAGCAGATGGGTATAGAGATTGGAAAGTACTGGACGAGGATATAAAATCTGTAGGAGATAGCAATTCGTTTAAAGATAACTTCGCTAATATTGTTGGTCTACGTGGATGGGACTTCTTCGGGGGAATTGAAGGATAAATACTTGGTTAACATTGATCGGCAGGTGAAGTACTATTACTGCGTCCAAACCGCTCCACAAGTCAGAATGGTTGGCCGTACGACGGAACTACTTTCTGTAATCGTATGTAACCCAAACATGGGCGTTTTTCTTTTTTCTTTTCTTAACATGTTAAAATTTAAACTAAAGTAGAGCCAAATAACTATTACAGGTCTAGATGTTGAACTAATTTAAAACATTAATAAAATAATTATTCAATAAATTAAGTAATGCGAACAGGCATTGTGGCGGGGTAGCTCTGTGGGAAGAGCGCTGAGATGCTATGTTGATGGCTTTGGGTTCAATCCCTAACCTGGCGGTTTAGTGTAATCTCGGATAAACAACAGTTGTACTAGAAAAAGTACAGTCTCTACCATATATTGAACACAAGACCCTTCATTGATTGTAATGGGAACTGTTTTTTTTTTTAAATAGTGCCAACAAAAATGCTTATGACACATGTTCACAGAGTACAATTCAAACATTGAACACCAACAATTTTTTTTTTACACATAACTAACAATAAAACATACTCGAATACATTTAAATAAAATCATCATAATTTCTTTGGTGTTTTTTTTTCACTGATAAAACAAAAAAGTATTTTAAGCAATCAGACTCTTTTTTGAAGCAACCTTGCACCATTTGATGTGTTAGTGCAACTTATTCTGGAGTTATCCTCCGTTTTCTGAGTGTTTATAGTTGTAATTGTTATAGCATAGTTGAAAAAATTATACCCACGCCGAAACTGAATTGCGCTCTAGAAAGTTAAACTTTATTGATCCAACGTTTTATTAATAATTTAAAGAAACAATAATATTTGATAAACAAGCTGTTTTCAAACCCTGAAATAAAGTTTCTGAGCAGTTTTTTAAAAATAAAAATGTTTAGATTCTACAACAATCTATTTTTTATTAATTAACTTTAATACTTAATAACCTAATAATTTAGGTTTCAGAAAATTTATGGAGTTTTATAAATTTGAAATGATCCTGGATCATGAAAACATTTTTCTTATTTATATAACATTTTAATCTCAAATAATAATAATTGTTGACTATTTTTGAGTAGTTTTAATGATATCTTTCAACTTTTATGTTGTTTTAATAATTTCATTTCTCAGCATCTGTTGTTGCTGATGCAAACAGTTAAACTTGTTTACCAAGTTAGGGTCGTACGGTAATGAGGTCGGTTTGAAAGCGATTTCCTAGGGTACCAACTCAATTTGTTTTTTCTAGAATCAAAGTCAGAGTGCGTTCTTCGGGTTATAAACGCAGATAAGGATCTGGTTTCTTACTTTTTAAGTATTTCCTTCGCTTAGCTTTACGACTGCTAGGGATTGTAATTTGTGTCCCCAACACAGCTAAATCTAAACCCTACATGTGATGACAAGATAGTGTCGTTTACAGGTTATGTTTCAGACCTTTATATTTTTCAAGAAGGAAATGAGAACTGCTTTCTGTTAAAAAATGAAATTACTACTACTTTCCTGCTTCCTAAAGCTCAATTTTAAACCATTATGATATTAGTTATAATAAGTCATTTAAGTTTTAAATGATTGAGGTATAAATTATTTTTCAAAAGAATAATTTAATATTTTCTTTAAAAGTATCGGTTATCGATACTAAAATTTTAATATCGATATTACACTATATTGAATAAAAACTAACGTTGAAAATCATCAATTTATTTTATGTGCATATCCACATATCGATGCCTTAAGATGATTTTATATCACCTTGCTGTCCAGAAAAATAATTTACTTATAACAAGTACCTCAATCAAGGAAATCAAAATTGAATTAATAACATCCATTCTTTTGCGCTTGTATATACCATATGATTCAAACAATAAACTTCTACAGGGATTTTCTATTGCTATTATCAGATTAAATATTTTATCTATCATAGTCGGATTCGAACCCGGTATCTTCAACAAAGCAATTTAGCGCTCAACACATAACAGATAATAGAGCTAACTTGCTCTAAACTATGTTAAGAATAATTTACATTTTTAATTTCAATAAACTAATAATTCAATTATAAACTAAATCAAATAATATTCACAGTGATATTACGAAACATAGATTAATAGTTTATAGAGACATCAAAAGGATGAATTCGGGCAGACTTACTAAAGAATGATAGAAATTTATGAAAAAAGGAGTCAATCCAAAAAAGACACGATGAAATGGATTGGCGAAATTAAGAGATTTGAAACTGGCCGGAAACATACTAGAGGATATCCAAAACCAAGTAGTCTGGAGGTTCAAAATCTATCAAAAGTGGAAAGTTGATCAAGAGGTGAAATAAAAAAAATACTGGAACAGCATGGTGAGAAAGGAAGCCCATAGGAATAGAATGAAAGAAATATGAGCACAAAGAAAGAAGATTGCAAACCTTTAATTACTTAAAGTCTAAATGGACTCATTCACAATAACAATAATAACAATTTTACGTTTTTCACTTAGGCTCGAACTTCAGAATGCTCCAGGTCATCAAGAAAAACGCGCTCAATTTGAACGCATGATTGGAAGCAAAAATACGGAGAAATAATGGAAGAGATATGGAAGAAAGAAAACAACTGTTGAAACAGACATAGTCCCTAATGGCTTGGTCCAAAAAAAAATCTATTTTCTTATCCAATTTATCCATCTTTATTATCTGACTTGTATTGTACTTATTGCCCTCGCATTGATACCGCTGTTTACATGCAAATGTTCATGTTATATAGCATTACATTAAAATTTTAAATTAGACCTCTTATATCCCCTTTTAGTGAAACAATGGATTTCGAAACACGACTAAACTATAGTAGCTTAGTTTTACAGTCCTAGAGAATGACTATTATAATAATTATTCCATGGAGGAACAAACTCGACTATCACTTAAACAAAGACAAACAATCGGCGCTGAGATACAAAAAGGCCCTTGCGGGGGAGATTTAATAACGGCGAACTAAGCAACAGATTAAGCCGGGAGATAAGAGAGGAGGGGGAGGGGCTTAAGTGGATAATGGGGGGAGGACATTACAGCCGCAAAGCGAGGGCGCAATCAGCCTTTGTCATCTATTGGGCCTAGGCCTCCGAGGGGAGCTTCTTCTGCCTCCAGATCTTGGACAGCCCAGGAAGTTGAGGGGCGGTGGTCACTGTAGTAGAGGAAGCAATAATTTGATGATGAAGCATATATCTTCTTCTGACTATTATATATATTGATATTATAAAATCAAAATAGCAAAAGAAAAAGAAAAGCTACAAAGCTTTCTTCTTATTTGTTTATTCATTAAATGTCACCATGCTGATATGGATAATCGGATGATGGTGCTTTGGGAGCGCTAGATTTTTCCTATCTTGGTACAATGAGGATAAGGATTTTTAACCTGTTCCTGACACTGAATAGGTGTCTAAAACAAATCAAATATGGTGTTTACTTTTCCTAGCATTTTTATTACAAATTGTATTAGTATTTATTAGAAATTATTATGTATTTAGTAGAAAATATTCCCCTTCATTAAGGGATTTCGAAAAATAAAAGGTTATAGCAAAATATTTTTTAAAAACTTTGCTCTACTCTTCCCATTAACTATGGAAAGACATGGTTACCCAAACTTCCGAACAATATTGTGAGAATAAGCAACTAAAATATTGATGTCACAAAGGCGGTTGCTGTTTGTCCCGCACTTCCGAGTGGCTGGGAATACTAATAGGATCGTAGTGCATTCTTTACAATATAAGTAATTTCCATCACTTTCCTTGTTGAAAGGGCTTTGGTCACAAAACCAAATTATTAAATGCAGTGCGGTTCGAACTAATATATAGTTCTAATATATAGTTGCACACTATTTTGGAATTTATTTTCCACCCGGGCCATTTTCTCCCCCATGTTATTTAAACGGTCATAATAATAACGGTCATAAGAAATAATTGAAGATAATTGTTTTTCTTTTTTTCATAAATTTTGGGAGGGGGCGGTATATCCTCTGACTTCACCACTACCATAATGATGATGATGATTGATTCATATCGTAATGGTGATGCTATTTGATTGTATTTTATAGTTATTCTATGAAATTGGTGAATATAGATACGGGATCATCCCCTAATAATCGGAGCATATATGGTAAGACGTTAAGCCTAATTAACAAAATCAATACACATTTTACACACATACACACGCACATTACAGCGTTAAGTGGTATGTATAATTTCAGCGAAATCTGTGATTTTCAACCACTTAATTTTATCTTAATTGAAATTATATAATTCCAAAAATAATATTGTTGATATTTTTTGTTAATTATGGACTCGGTCGACGATGGAACGTGGCCGCTGGATTTACATCCTCTCCTGTATTATTCGAACCTCTGTTTGTTCGGATTGACGATACTTTTCCTATTGCGCACAATTGGAGAGCACTGGGGGGAGATAAGGGGGTCCAATTACCCCGTCGCCATGGCAACAGCACCCCTCCGTATAATCCATGTTTTATTCATCATTATATCAATGTGTTCCAGACTTACTTAATCCGTCCGATTTTATTTACTCTGTCTGGCCTAAAGGACTGAGGGAACTTATATATATATCTCACTCTGGCTTAGGTTTAACCACACATTATGATGTAAATGATTTTCTTATCATTCGATAATTTAATTCCTGAAATCTGGAAGCAAGTTGCAAAAATATGTAACTAAGAGCCAAGAAAGTCATTTCTGTTCAAGTAATTCGACAGAATTTGGAATAGGTAGTTGGCCAGATCAAAATCAAATGAAAAAGCTTATTTTTATTTTAGCTGGTAATGCTGGAACTTTAGGAATAGAATTTTCATTTTTCACATTATTTACATTTTATAAGCAAGGGGTGATAGTGTTCTAAATGACAGTGTTTCAAACAGTCTTTAAACGCATTTTAAATGCCCAACAAACTGATTAAATTAAAATTATATTTATAATTTATTATTAACGGTATAATGAGGCCTGGAGGTGATTTCATCACGCAATTATTTACCGATAATTATGGGAGGAATTAACTAAAATAATAGCGTATCCTTGTCAAATCTTGGGACAGCCGAATGAGACGTCGTACCAAATTATCACCATCGACAGGAAAAGAGATCGAAGAAGGATCAGGCCAATTAACACAACCGACAATTATCAGAAACTTCAACGGGTAACGCTGAAGAACAGTCAACATCCCAAGGTACAATTATTGATCCTCATCCAAATTATTGTTGATGTTGAAGCACGGGTTACAAATCGACTCTATATTCATTGACACTATCCCTATTATACAAAACGCTTATTAGTGGATCCCTTTGAAGACTACTATGTAATGATAGTATCAGACTCGTAGTCGGTGGTTGATTACTTAAAACTTATCACTCACCAGCTCTTAATTGGAATGTGATGAATAAACATATGCTGTCAGTTGAGATGATCAGATTATACCGGTTTATATACGAACAAGTTAGGTGGATGTGCACCAAAACTTATTTGTAGTAGTCATTTATACGTTTGCCTTAAACATCCCCTAATAAGATGTTATTAAATTTTAAAGAATGACATAGATTCTTCAAATTTCGAACTTATTTATTTTGTGTATTGAGAGATGATCATAGAGTAATTCAAGAAGTAGATGGTTTGATGGATGGTCTAATATAAATTGAAGCTGTGCTAATTATTTTATTTAATGAGGTCTCATCCATCTTTTCAAAGCTCTCATGCATACAGACAACCAGGGCCGAGTTGCAAGCATTAAATAAACAGAAGCGGTTATTTATTTTTTATGAAGGCAATTTTAACAGAGAGAGTAAAAAGAGGAAAGTGCAGAGAAAGCGACAATACAAGTTATGCCGGACACAGATTTATTGGATATAAGACTATATAGACAAACACTACACACAACAACGATCCAGTCACAACGATATAAGCACTCCAACTGACACAATGGCTGAACCCAAACCTGAAGCCAGTGTACATGCCAACATAATCTCAACGTTCACTTTACAGTGTAGTCTGTCTATAATACGATACTTAATAAATCATATAGATTACATACAAAAGAGGAATTACTTCAACAGGCAATCATCCGGATAAACCGTCATCAACAAGAAAAATATTATGCAGAGATATGGTCGATTAACAACAAACACTTTGCTTAAAGCCTTTGCTACGTTGCATTCAAAATAATAAGAAAATTGTGTGAAAATTTAATAGATAAAAGATATATAGATATCCTTTTCGAGCGGGGTTGCTCAATGTATGGAGTACCTAGATGCTATGACGAAGACATTGAGATCCTCTCTGGGGCACCCCCCAATCTCTATTAAGCGGGTACCTTGAACGGGAGGAAAACCTGGCTGTTGAGTGTGATCTCTGACTAATCACCTCCCCGCACAGCCGTTGTCCTAAATACAGTATGTTATCTTCCTTGTACTGAACCCAAGACCATTAATTGGATCTTTTCTATATATTTTTTTAATTAAATAAAAATGTAATTTCAATTAATTAACAAAGATACTACCTATATCGTGACGTTCCTTCCTGAAATTTACGGTTGTTGTGAAAATTTAAATATATTTCTTTAATAGATTTTTATTTCTTTAACAAGGCTTTTGACCGAGTTTCTAGAAACAAATTGAAAGATAAAAATAATATATACAGATGAATTATATCAGAAGTTTTAATAAGTCAAGGGGCTTAACTGGCACACAGTTCTTCAGCAACATGCTCAAAACTGGCAACACTTAGTGGCATGTACAAGAGTTGAAATAAAAATAATGTAACTATAATTAGTATATAGTTACGTGAGATTATTCCCCCTGAAGTCTAGCGTTGTTGTGAAAATTTAAATATATTTCTTAAAATAGGTTTTTATTTCTTTTACGAGGCAATCTTTAGCCTTTTGTGAGTTTCTAAAAGCAAATTGAAAAAATACAAATAATAGATACAGACGAATGATATCAGAAGTTTTAATATGTCAAAAGGTTTAATTGGTACAAACTTATTTTTCCCCCTGCATACACCTCGATTATAAGAGTTGTTAAAAGAAAATTCATTTAGATACAAGATATGTATTTTAAATCAAACGAAAATGCATTATGACTTTCCCACCGAAATTGTTTTTGTGGAATTTAAAATATTATACCTTGTTGGAGAAATAAAAATAAACTTATTTCTATTACTTTAACAAGGCACTCTTGAGCCTTTTACCGAGTATCTAAAAACCAATTGAAACTGGTTTAAATGTATTTTAAATTATTTAACTTAGAAAGATGTTAATGTGGCTGTGAATGATGTGAAAAAACATGTAATACACACACACACACACACACACATATATATATATATATATATAAATATATATATATATATATATGTATCAAACAATTTAATAAAAATAGAAATATAGCTATTTTGTGATGATTTTCCTCCTGAAATGAATGGTTATTGTGAAAGATATAAAATCTACTTATCTTTATTTTTTTAACGAGGTACTCTTGGGCCTTTTACCGATTTTCTAGAAACAAATTGAAAAATAATAGATACAGGAGAATATCGGAAGTTTTAATAAGTAAAGAAGCTTAACCAGTAGAAACTTTTTAAAATAATGTTTTGATTTATTAAGTTCGTGTAAAGTAGGTTTATGGAAACACATGGACTTATTTTTTTCCCTTAAATACCTCCTGGTCTACTTATACCCAGCGATAAGATGTTCCTCCTCGGCAGAAGGATAGTTCCATTACGACGATAAGCGAACCGCGGGCAAACATCCGGAGTTAAGTGGTCTCGGATAAGTGTGCCTAATGCCTCGGCTCTTTTTTATTAGGCACGGCCAACTTTTTGGAAGTGGCTCTTTAGCGCTTAGATTTTTTGAGGCGCCACTTCATCGGCACTAATGCTACTGAAGACTTCACACTCCAGTCTTCTACATGATGGAGTGCATCCTCGTGTGTCTTAGAGGTAGCTGAAGGGGGTGAAGACTCCCTGCTCTGGAATGTCAACACCGTCTAAATTAATGTTTTTATCATAGTCTTCTATCGTTTAAATTCCAAGATACATAAGATACATTTTTCTTACACGCATTAGATATAATTTGATTTTCGGTATATTAATTTACCGACACCTCGGGGGATTATCGAAAATCAAAGATAAGGTTGATTGGAAATTGGTGGTTTTGAGTGGGAATGATGATTGTCATGAAAAGATTTACATTTGGTTCGGGCCAAATCAGCAACAAATGGGCTTTTAAAGTGTTTATGGACGAAGTTTTATTCGTAAAAAGTGAGGAGCATTGAGAATTTTATGAAGGAATTTGGATGGTAAAAATTGGATGCGAGAGAAATTAGATGGCTTAGTGGAGTCCCAAAGCTCTCCTCTGTGTGTCCCAATAGGTCTTATAGTAGTTATGCATAAATAAATATACATAAATATAAGTAGAAGTAATTAATTGGTAGTAATTCTGTAATTAATTTTGAGCTTAGTAACGTAAGTCCTGTGTGAATTGTACTAAAGTGTATTAGTTTTACATAGTTTGTATTTGGATAGGCTATTGGTTCGGGAATAACCAAATACATTTCAGAAGTAACGCACATGATGACTGAGGTGTAAATCTAAACAAGAAACTATTAATATCACTAATGAGAATTTAATTTATTGTGTCCCGACGTTTCGGTCTATGTTAATGACAACACTAAAATGTTACCGGTAGCTTTTTGCATCATACAACTCTTTTAAGTCAAATCCTAAGAAGGCATTCAAAAAACATCTGAAAAATTGTATAACATCTTCGTTCCATAGTTACTTACATAGTTCCATAGTTAGCTTACAATCTATACCGGAAAAAAATTATTATCAATTTAAAAAAATATATAAATTAAATAAATGTTACAGTGCGTAATTAAATATATTTGAGTAAGAGGGGAGAAGGTATTTGTTTCAACTGTTTTTTTATTTTGTATATGGCAATTCGGGCTAATTCGCTAGATGTCCTAATCATCGGGAGCCATTTCCAATGACGGCCCTAGCCCTTTGAAGTCACTAATTAAACACGAGCTAAATTGGAAGGCGGGCTAAATCGATCCCGCTCCTAAATTAATATCCTTCGCTTCCTCCGCTAATCACTTGAAGCTTTGTGTAATACAGTCGTCTCATGTTAATTATCCTCATTTTAATCTTAATAACAAATTGCATTAGTTTGTCGGAATCTGAATCATGTCATTATCAGATTCCTCGGATAATAAAGACTCTTTATTCTGTAAAATAGAACTTAAATATTCGGTAGAATGTATTCGAACAGCCCAATTGTAGAATCTGTTATTATTATTTTTTTCATGTTAATGTAGGATGAAAGGTCAACTGCAAAATCAACTAAATAAAATAAATAATTTTTAGTTATTTTTTTAGCTAGAATAATATAATTAAGAGTTTCCAAAATGCAATAAAAACTTAAATTAATAAAAAGGCAGCCACGTGCACTTGTATTTACATAAATTTTGTTTTCATTTTTAGCCTTATTATTATCGTTAAGTTAAGATCATTTGTATTTTAAATCATTTCATAATAACTGTTACAAATGAAATCATTTAGTGAAAACGAAAAGTTCTACTAGTCTATGGTTTTTTAAGTTATTATTAGTATGAATTTCACAACTATTAAACAACTTTTTAGATGAATATTATTATTCGTATGTCAATTTAATTCTAAGCTTCGGTTGATAAAAATAAATTGTATAGCTCATATACGGGCCAGTCAGCATGTTGCTGACGGGAAGCCATAAGTTTATCCCCTATCAAAAATCGCTTACCACAGCTAAAGAATTTCAACTTAAATAAAAATTAAAAGTTATAAATTGTTATGAATAAGTTATTTTTTCACTCTGAAACATTTTACATTATAAATTAGAATTTTTCTTACCCATTGTATTAAATAAAAATATAATATCGAGGTAACCTATGGTTTATTGGTTAGCATGAAAACCTTCTATGCCTAGTCGTGGTTTCGCAGCACGGCAGCTGGCTGGCCCTAGGATTTTTTAAAGGAACTAATAAATTCTTGGTTATACAGTCTTTTCTTAGAAAGAGAAGTAAATTGGAGGTACGGAGAGTATGCGCTGTTAGAAAAAGATAACCTATCACAATAATACCTGGATAGGCAAACTTTAGGACTCCCATTGTAGCATCGTCCGATTAGCCATGTCAACATAATGTGTTTCTAAATGAATAAACAAACAAAAGCAACATAACCTAACTATAACCCATTCCGTATAATGTATTTCTAATGTATGGATAAATGATTAGATAATAAAATATGGCCTATAGCAAACAAACGAACAAAACAATTTTCATGATTGGACAAAGTGATATTTTTATTACTTCCTTAAAATTTGAAGAAGATTCCTTTCTTTTCGTTTTTAGAATCATACTGAAAAAAATATATACTTTTTTTGTTGGTTTCTATGTCTTGATTTTCTCTATAATTGGTGGACAGAATTTGATGATTTTATTTATTTGACAAGGTTATCTCCCTCGATGCCTATGTATAACATCCATCATGTTCCCAACATAACAAATTTAATCACATTATTATTTTTAAAATAATTAAATTCTCTAGAAATCTATAGAAGGAAAAGTAGGATTGAGCGGTTTGAATTTCTTCAATATGATCTTTTAAATGTTTTCACATATTCTTATGGGAATACGTTAAATTTTTTTGATTACCCATATGGAATGCATATTTTCATATTATTATGAATTTCTAATCACACATATTGGATTTCTATAATTGAACAAGGTGTTAAAGTATTGCATGACTTTAATGATAACGTTGCTTTGATTGAGAAATTTCCTGGATGCTAATAGAGGCATTCATTACAACCTTTCTTTATTAACACCTCACCGACATATATTGATTAAAATTATTGGACCTTCTATAAGCAACATATTATTTACTGTAAATGACAGCTATATATAGCTCAAGTTACTTGACAGCTCAATGTAAACCTGATACTTTTACTAAGGCCAAAATAGTGATGATCTATTCTTAAAGGAGTGTTCTAAAGAAATATGTAGAATTTTTTGGAAGTCTCATTTTAAAGACTAAATTGTTTGGTAATCTCATTTAAACACCAAAATTTTTTAGTAACAAAAGTAACGGTGTAGGCAAAAATTTTAGTAACAAGTAGGCAAAAATAACGGTGGCTGCGATTAACACACAAGTACCGTTATTAAATTAATTATTTGGTGATTTAAAATAATCAAATAGTTTCGGTGCTTTACTCCACTTTCAGGATATTTTTTAGTACTTATCAGTATTTTTAAATTATATATGATTTAATTTCTCCTACTTGATATTTCATAACATTTTGTTGGTTTTTTGCTTAAAATCATGTTGTAGTCATATATTTACCACCATAGTTAATAAGCTCTTAATCCGATTAATTTTCTCCAGAGAGTTATCTGCTTTGAGAGAATTGGAATCGTTGGAATAGAAGCAATAACTAATTTTCAAGCCAATGGCTGATCTAGCCCCTCGCTTATTACGAAAATAACACGATTACACTTCCTAAAGTATAAGAAACTCACTTTTAAAAATTCCACTTAACTACTTATTCACTGGGTCTGAGATTTAGATCATCTCGTTATATATTTATTCATAACATAACATAACATCTCTTTATATTTTTAAGTGCTGAAATGATTGATATGTGATTATGTAGCATGTAAAATGCATAACATATATACTGCATATATAAATATACATGATTAATATCATATATGTATGTGCTGTTAATTTATTATTACTATGCTATGTTTATTTATAATCTTGTGTAGTAGTCATATTTAAAACAATTCTTTATCAATTTAATTTTCTTAATATATAAATAGGTATAAGGATTCTCAATATGAACCGAATTAATGTTGTATCTTTCACAGGCGACACGTGCCCGAGAGCTAAGAGTATAATAAATGAGCTGTTACTAAAAAAGAAACTAACAATAAAATATTTTTAAAAAAATGTTTCAAGCATTGAAAATAAAAAATAACAACTGATGTACTAAATTTTAAATAAAACAAAATAAATGTAGATAAAGAAGTTAGAACTTCTGCATTGCCAACATCAGTTCCCACAAATTATCAACTGAGTCAGCTGTGGTGTAGTGGTTAGTATGTCAACATTCTATGCCCTAGATTGCAGCCCGTCAGTTGGCTCTATGATTTTTTAAAAGGAGTAAAAAATCCTTGGGCATCGGAAGGAGCTTAACCTGAGGGCGCAAGCCTGTGTGTCAGTTACTCGTTGAAGATCTCTAAGGTAATTATTAACTATTAGCCAGTAGGTACCCTCCAGGAAATTTCAGTTTGTAGAGCGCTGAGGTGCTATGCTGAAGGTCCCTCGTTCAAATCCAGCTGTGACAGATAAGTTATATAATTAACAGATTATACGAGACCTTCCTGCTCATCCAACGTCTATAAAGTGGCGAAAGATTCCTATTCCAAGTATACATGGATAGTCAAAATTTAGAGCTCCCACTGCACCATCATCCGATTAGCCATAACAGCATAAAGTGAGTTAAATGAATAAAGAAACAAATTATTAACATGGTATATATTATAAATCCATGCGGAAACATTTAACATAGCTTATATAATAGGATTTATTTAAATTACGGCCTGGAGTTAGCGATCAAACAGCCATCACCGATAACACTCACTGGTACATTGGGCGCATTTGCATAGATGACATACGATCCTGGGACTTGCTAACAAAACAATATGGTTGATTATGTCGGGGAGGGGGGGGTCATATTGTAACATGTGACTCACACTACGATAAGCCTTCCGACTATTTAAAAAGTTAGCCGTGTTCCCAACAATAATTATACTCATAATAGCGGGAGCCGTACGCGTGGCCCGTTAATATAGAGCCGTGATTGATGGTTAGGGAGGGGGCGACAATGGCTGGAGGGATTAGGACAGATCATATCTCCCGGCGATAATCCGCTTCTCTTCCAGGCAATGGAACTCGCTCCAGAATCTGGAAACTCCTGAGCTCTTAAGGAGATTTCGCGAACTGGTGTGCAGCGTGTCGGCCGACATAGTCAACGCGTTGGGATTAGTAGGGACACGATTTGGGTAAATTGATATGTAGGGTGAAATTGCTTATTTCTAAAAGTTGGATGCAAAATATTTTACAGAAGCAAAATGTAATAACAACTTGTACCACTTCAGTCCATGAAGGGTCTTGGGCTGGGTACATAGTAGAGACTGCATTGTTTCTTGGGAACAGTTGTGAAGGGAGATAATTTGCCCTAGATCACTCTCAACCGTCAGGTTTTTCTTTTAATAGAGCCTGGATGAGCCTACTACTCGACACACTGATCTATACCGCTCCTTATTGTGTTATTGCATGTGTGAATTTTCAAACATTTTAAATGTAGTCGATGTAAAATTTATTAATATATTAATTAAATATAGTCAGATTTTTTTAGAGCAAGAATATCCGTTCATTGAGAGTAACTGCCTTCATTACTTTTCTAAAGGATGCTTATTTATTTGTTCACTCATTTAACGTCACTTTATGCTGCTATGGCAAATCAGAAGCTGCCTCATTGGGAGTCATACTTTTTTTATATTGAGATATAATTAGGATAGAGATCTTAAAAGATTAGCTGACTACGTGCAGGCATAGCCCCATTTTACGCCCCTTCCGAAGGTAACTTGTCGGGCAACGAATCCGCGATTTTGGGCATAGAAGGTTGTTATGCTAACCACTACACCACAGGTGACCTTATCTAAAAGACTTATTTGACGATTCATTGGTCCTTGTTAGGAGGGTAGAGCCCGAGGCGAGAGCTGAAGGTGGCGGCAACCGGAAGGTGGGGGGAGGGGGAATTGGCTAGCAAACACAGCCTTGATTGATGACCCGGTTAATACCTAGTGCTACCAACCCCTTGGGAAAAACAAATATCCCGCCCCGATACTTTTTATGACGATGCTGACAACAATGGGCCGCTAAATCCTCTACTAAACCGCATGTTCCCTCCCCCTCTCTTATATACAATGTGGATTATCCGATATTTTAGTTATCCCATTAGACGCCCCCTCCTAGGGGTAAGCGGGGGAGAGAGAGAGCGAGATATTACTCTCATTGTGATTGTTTCTGATTTCCGAGGGGTTTATCTGTTGCTGCCTGACTTCTGGGAGCAGTAGGGTGGAGAACAGAGGCTTCTAAGAAATGACTAACTATAAAATGGTTTTTACTGTACATTTGAACCTATATGAAAGGTGAAGTAGCTGTTGAAATAGTTCAATTGTACAATGTTCTAGAAGGAAGAAAGACCAATGAAGATTGGACGAAGCTGGACAGAGGATCAAAAGATAAACATAAAGGAATATTGGAGACAGAAAAAACCACAGCAGAAGAAAGGTAAATAAAGTTGTATTGTGATCCGAAAAAAAATATAACCTTACTACTATTACTATACCTTTATTATTTAATAAACTTTACTGTTACTATAAAATATTACCTATACCTTTTCCAATAAAAATTCTTATTTACTTTTTTTACATTTATTTTATATTACATTTACATTTATTCAGAGATCTCTAACTTATAGATCTGTAGATCGATTGTTTGAGCTCCAATCGAACTACAAACAACAGCCCTTGAATAGTATTAGGTTCACTACATGGTCATCGCTGTTTCTAAGGCAACGATTGTGTAAGAAGGTGATTTGTGCGAAATCACGCTATACTGCCAACATTTTTTACCCAAAATAAGAGTACCCTTTGTTTAAAGGATGGGTGAGCCCGAGGAAGGACTCCATATCACACTGAGACGATAAATAGTTCTTAACATAGTTAATGATCAATCTGTCACAGCCGGTCTTTGAGATTAGTGACCTAGCACCAAAGTGCTACTCGGATACTGGCTACCCAGACTACTAGATTCTACCGAGTGACTCAACTCTTTAAAAAACAAAAATTGAAGTTTTTAATTTTTATAACTGATTTCGATCACCCAGAGAAAATTTTTGTTTTAAATTGACTTCTTTAATCACTCCTAGTCAATACTTTATCATCAGTGTCACGTCAGAGGGAATGGGGCATATAATTAGTAAGAGACTAGTGTGCAATATGCAAGTTGCAAAACAATAAACAGAGTTTGCGAAATTGCTTGGACAACAAGAACATAACAAAAATATCAGACTTATTGACTAATCACTCCAACATTAATTGACACAATCAGTAGCTAAATGTCATAAATCACTAGAGATATCAGTCAGTTTTAAGATTACAGCGCTCTCCAGGGAGCTGTATAGAGCTCGTCTATATAAGGAGTGGGCTTTAGTCGATCCGTCAGAGGTTTCTATCCTCGCTGAGCGTGATCACAATTTACATAAGTCAATTAATTAACGTTGTCAACCGAGTACATTAGTCGACATGGCTGCTATCTGTATTAAGGACACGAGGTCCTTTGTCCTCTAAGAGTGGACCTTAGAAAGCTGCCCGCGATAGGAGCTATTAATCATATTTCAGAGTTCCTTTTGGCCTCCGGATCGTGGCCCGCTCCAATTAAAGGTAAATAGAGCCGCCCTCTCTGAAAGGACTGGCGCCGGCGATGTGCTCTCAATGTGCTCTCAATTGTCCTGGTGCTATTGAGCTAGATTGCCCTTTCGTCGCTTTGCAGAGGTGCGATAATCATCTCAACGACGCTAATGGATGGATCAAGGTATATATAATAGGAACACAATGCAAAGTTTAACAAAAATCATCTAAATAGAATATTGAGGATATTTTCAAGTGTCGTGTTTGGTACAAGCATTTACAATGTAAGTAAACAACTAGGGGAAGAAATTTATAACACACATGCACATAGCCTTTCGATATTAAATAACAATCAACCAAAGACTAAGTTCATTCAATTCCATTCAGTTTATTCCATCAAATGTATATAAAACAAATCTAAATTTCAAAAACAAAAAATGTATAGAGTGTTTGAAAAATGGCTGTCTAAAAGTATGTTGAGAAAGATTATTACTTCTTTAAGTGTAATATTACGGCCTATTTTCCTGCCACATGAATCTAAAATACTGTAATAGATGAATGTTTTTAATATAGATACTTCAACAAAAATGTATTTACCTTTTCTATGTATTTATACATGCATTGTGAAGTAGAATATTATTCGTATTATAGATTATTCGTAAAAATCAGTGCTCAAAATGCATTACAGATAATAGTCCTTAGTAATAGAATGATCCTTCTAATTTATTTTATTGCATCAATATGCGATAAAATTCTTATGTACTCTCATGATATCCGAATCGACGAACAATGGATTGACTTTGAATGGGATTTGAAAGATTTTTTTTACTAAATAATATTAACTTATTCATACTATTAAACAGCTTTTCAATTTTCAGAAATAACAATATGGGTGTTCAGGATCAAAAGCGGATCGGTTCTTACATTTTACACTACACTATAAAGAATATTTAAGTTGAAATAATAAAACAATAATCTTCAAGCTCTTTAAAACAATTCTAGTACGGAATTTATTACCTGCGGAAAACTAGAAACTAAAAATTCATTATGCCTTTTGCAAAACAGGTAATTCTCTGCACTACTCCAAAAGATTAAACTACTCCAAATCATAAAATTGGTATGATTAAATAATGTGATGATTGAATAAAAAAATAAGACAATTAAATAATAATTTTCACAATTTTATAATGTAATAAATGGTTAACGTAATACCAATATAAAGATTGAATACCAGTACGAATATATTGTAATAAATAACCAACATGGATTGAGGCTAATGGTCTTTGTTTGCTTATTATTTTATGACATTAATAGAAATATTTAATAGTAATAAAAATTATTACATTTAATGGAATCTTACAATTTATTTCATCGTAGAGATCGCTGTAAACTGGTAAAAGTCAACAATCCACACCATAACTTATATATAACGAAGAATTTTCATTAATTTTTTTGTGGACCTGATTACTAATTTTTGGCCTGCTTTCCAATAATTTACACCTATTATAATTCTTAAAGATTCTCAAACCGAATATGATTAGATTAGATTAAGAGACTAAGACCTGATTAGTACAATCATTCTTTAACTTAATAAATATTATCCGAAGCTGAAATTTATTCATTCAACTCCTAACAGAGAGGATGATCTGTTATGAAGTTCGAAGAAGGTCACCCTCAACTTCCAGATATAACTCCAGCTGCTGGACCATCGAGCCTCCCTCGCGACTAGGTTCGGGCGCCATATGCTCTTCATCTCGATGTGACAAGTTGAAGAGGCCGATTAGGGAAATGTTTTTGGTGGCCGCTGACATCTCGGTTTATCAACAGGAAATAAAGACATCAAAGGTCGAAGGAGAAGTATAAGCGTTACTTCCTGAGGAAGTGACACCTAGATCTCTTCTCTTCGCGTCCTGTTTGTGTCCTCCAACAGTCCTGTTTACTAGCCTCCACAGCTGCCATCCGCTAATTTAGTACCATCGGATGGTCATCCGCGGATGTCAACAATCAGGATCTAAATATGGCACTTTAATATTTTGAAAACTTTAGATGGCACCGTCAACAATTTTAATGATGTATAATGAAAATGTTCCCAATAAATAAACTTATTATTGCCCATAATTATTATAAATTTTCAAAGTTATAATGAAAATCCAACGGTTTCAACAGACCAACAACTAGCTGCATATATAGTACTTAACGAATAGGCGTCATGATTATAAATTATTAGTACGGCTGGGAATATGATGGGAGAATGAAATTAATTGTACAAGATAACAAATTGGATGCAATATAATTTTTGGGTGAAAAAAGGTTAATATTCGTTTCTATCCATTCAAAAAATCACTTTTCTAGGTGCATCTGCAAAAATCCTAAAACATGAAATACCTGAAGAAGTATATATCGAAGTAGTATAAAAAAATAAATTTCCACAGAAATCTGTAATGCCACGTCCTTTTTAATACTAATACTACTAATGTACCAGCCGAATATATGTATAATAAGTTCGTTATTGAAAAAAATTGTTTGTTCTTTTTACTTTAAAGTAATACAGACGGTGTTCATTCAAACTGTAAAACCTGGCACCTTACCCTGGACAAATTGGTCCTTTACAACCGTTATGCAAGAAACCGTACAGTCTTTACTATGTGTTGAACCTAAGACTCTCCACGGCCTAGGAGCAGCCGGATTAGTCTCGTCTAGCGTCCTCACTACTATTTCAGTTTCTAGACCAATCTTAGTCAATACACCATGGAGAGCATGAATTCTTGCTTTTTGCTCATTAAAAATACAAAAGAAAATATTTAAACATTTTATGGCCTGTTATTACTTAAATTAACCTTCCATTTCCCACAGTCAACGAATATATGATATTTTTTCAAATTTCAGTAAAAAACAAAACAAATGCGATCAATGAAGAAAATAGTGAAAATCAAAAACTGACTATTTGGAACATTTGTATTTTTGAAGAATTTACAAGTTCAGTTGTGTTTTTCAAAAAAATATAAATTAAAAAATTACAATAAACGTTTATTATAAACATTATATTACGGTTATTATAAACACGTTATTTAGAACATTTCTTTTTTTTTGTATACAGCTCCTTAAGGAAATTAGAAAAGAAAGAAAATTATTCTTTCAAAATTTATTAAGCGAATAACAATGAAATAAAGATTATTCTTACAAAATACTTTGTTTATTTCTTCTGGTTTAGGCCGTGTAGATAAATTTTTCGCCAACGTTTTGCCAACCGAAACGTTGGCGAAAAATTTATCTACACGGCCTAAACCAGAAGAAATAAACAAAGTATTTTGTAATAATAGTGGTCGTGGAAACCTAAAAGAATATTTAAAGATTATTCTGTTGTTATGATACTCGAGTGTATTTAGATAAAAGAAAGAACGAAATTTTTTTTCTCATTTGTAAACTGAGTTTCTGATGGAATAGGCAATATAAAACAAGAAAATGGTTGAAGAGTTTAAGCATTGCAGAAGAAGTTACAACTCTATCACGAAGCTAATTCACGTAAGTAAAAAAATTTTTTTATGTATAAAAATTTAGGTATTTGCTCTAAATTTGACAAATCTGTTACTAAATTAATAACTTGGCTAGTAGCATAACTACTTATTTTTTTGATGGGGACTTTATATATCAACTCACTTCCCCGATAAACCTTAAATGATCGCCCTATTGCCTTCAGTTCCTCTGTTAGAAACCTCGGAATCATTTTCGACCAATCCCCCTCATGGAAACCCAACGTTGTCCAAATTTCCTGTCGAGCAATAAGCTCTCTTAAGTTATTCCACCTTTCCGGGCATCTTCTAACACTACCAATCCGTAAGCTACTCATCATTTCTTTTATCTTTCCACACTTTGACTACGATTGTGTGGCATATGGTGGCCTTTCAACAGGCTCGAGGAGAGGTTCTGGCGAATTATGAACTGTTAGCTTCGATTTGTCATCGAAGCCCCAAGAAGGTGTTCCGCCTTTACGTTGGGTTGAAGTGGCTTTTTCCTTCTATCCGTGGACTCTATTTCCTTGGTTCTTACTTATATCAAACAATCAACTCACAACATTCACCTTCAGTCACCCCAGCAGGACGGCCACAAACGTGGCAAGATCACGTACAAAGTCTCAGCCTGAACTGAGAAATAAATAAAAGAAACAAAGAAAAGGAAAAGGTCACAAAGGTGAGCCCCTTCACCAGAAAAATCTACAGTTAATAAATAAATAAATTATAACCTTCCATTTTCTCATCCTCCTCATACGCAGTACAGTAGAAGTGATCCTCTCCAACCTATCCTAATCCAGGTTAGAAACCTTCAACCTTAAGGGGCTAAGAAAAAAAAAACATTCATCTTATATTAATATTCTCCTGCAATTCAAATCCTCTAACCAATCTCAGGACACAAGACCTCGCCCTTCCGATCTTTATATCCGTTCACATAGAACCAAAACTTTTGAGCGTTCCTTTCTCGCCCGTTCTATCTCTCCTTGGAATTCACTCCCACTCGATATCCGTCATGCGTCTTCTTTAACCTCATTTAAATCCAAACTTTTCCTACATCTTCTAAATTCCCAACCAGGTACTTAATAATCAATAAATAATTGCTAGATATATTCAACTTGATCGATTGATGAACTAATGAAAATATTCCTCACTCATAATGATATCATTTTATTGTATTATTAAATGCTATCATATATTTACTTATTTTCCATAAGCCTATTTCTTTTTATTGTAAATTTGTCTGTTTTTTTATTTATTTTAATTTTGAATTACGTTTTCTGATTCTCTACCAAAACATACCTGTTTATTTATTTACTTTCAAGATATTATGTAAATATCGTTTTATTCTGATGTAGGCCAGATAAATATTAATTTAAATTTGTTCATCTCTGTTATTCTAAAGGGACCTGGTCCCAGAATAAAATTCCATTTCTTTTTCTATATTCTCTCTTTCACGCAAAAACTACTGAACGGATTTGGACAATAGTTGATAAACAATAATTGACTGAATGTTGTGGCGGCCGTCTGCCTTTCGCAAATTAAAAGGTTGAGCACGAACCGTCAAATAAATGTTGTGTTAAAGTGGCTGGATAGTGCAATGGGCTCTTCATGAAAATAAAATAATGAGATTTATATAAAACAAAAATAAAATAACAAAATATTTATTGCTTATTCAAAATAAATGATGTCTTGTGAGAAACCAAAAATGAAAATAGCAATATATCACACACACATACTAATGACAAAAAAAAACAATGCTAATGATCATAAATTGCAAAAAAAACATAATAATTGCAATCAAATAAAAAAGACATAACCAAATAAAAATATTCTATACAGAAAAAAAATGTTAATAAAAATTAAATGTATTTTGAAAATAATAATAATAATGATAAAACCGTTTGCAGTTCATCACGACCAGAATCGTATTGATTGTTCCTACGCGGAAGATACTGGAGTGAAGAAGTGAGGACACGGTCCCAATATTATTACACTGTGTACACTGTGAACGTAACTGCAGAACTGAGAGAACTCTGCACTGTCCGTCCGTTAATCCCGTCCGGCGGTGCGAGTTGCCTTAATATATAAGCAAGTCTGTTTACGCATCGGCGACTCAGCTCGTACATAAACAAACTTGATATACTTTATACATATTAATTTATACACTATGTACAAATTTAAGAGTAAACATATTTAAATTAAATAAAAATACACTTGCAAGAAAAGAAAATAAAAATGACTAAATAAGTCAACACGTATTTTTAAACAAAGAAAAACATTTTTTGACAAAAAAAAAGGTTTTTTACTCATTAGAATGAATGATTCAAAAATAATTTATACAATTTAAAAATCTCAAACCATAATTATAAAATTTTAAAAACATTCTGGCTTTGTGGCCTCAACAAATGTTAAACATTCCAAAAATTGTAAATGGCTATACGACATGCTCTCCAGTTACCGCAAATGAATGCACATAATATAAAAACAATAATTGATTGAATTCAACGGGAGTGAACAAATATAATAGAATAGAATAGAAAAATAATTGTATTTATTATTTTTTATTATTATTTAAGAAGAAAAGTCGATGGATCGCCGTAGGTTTCTCAGTTAGTAGTAAATTAGCTAGAGTGGTAAAGCTGTTTGTCAGGATGTCCCAGAATAAAATTCCATTTCTTTTTCTATAGTCTCTCTTTCACGCAAAAACTACCGAACGGATTTGGACAATAGTTGATAAACAATAATTGATTGAATGTTGTGGCGGCCGTCTGCCTTTCGCAAATTAAAAGGTTGAGCACGAACCGTCAAATAAATGTTGTGTTAAAGTGGCTGGATAGTGCAATGGGCTCTTCATGAAAATAAAATAATGAGATTTATATAAAACAAAAATAAAATAACAAAATATTTATTGCTTATTCAAAATAAATGATGTCTTGTGAGAAACCAAAAATGAAAATAGCAATATATCACACACACATAGTAATGCTCTCCAGTTACCGCAAATGAATGCACAGAATATAAAAACAATAATTGATTGAATTCAACGGGAGTGAACAAATATAATAGAATAGAATAGAAAAATAATTGTATTTATTATTTTTTATTATTATTTAAGAAGAAGAGTCGATGGATCGCCGTAGGTTTCTCAGTTAGTAGTAAATTAGCTAGAGTGGTAAAGCTGTTTGTCAGGATGTCACTACCGCTTCTTCTGCTTTCTTTGTCTTCCTCTTGGCTGATTTCCTCCCTGTCTTTACTTTTTTGCTCCTTGCTTCTTGCTTTTCTCATCTTCAGATTCCGGTAGAGGTGTATTTAAGCCCAGCATGATCACTGCCTTTCCGCTTCGTAAAACACCAATCTCCTGTCCTAGTGGCACTACACACTACATACTAAACACTGTACACAAATAAATAATCATTTCTTACTCTTATCAGAGCAACGCTGCCCTCTTGTCAGTTGAGTATCCAAGTAATATGAATCGACCCCGACAGCTTAAGCCGAAATCTATTTATACAGGAGCCTTTTTTAAGACCCTTATCCAAACAAACACTATTACTAGTTATACAAGACTAGTAATAGTGTTTCTTTGGATAAGGGTCTTAAAAAAGGCTTCTATACAAACAATTATAATATATGTATTTTAGGTTTAATTGTCAAATTTAGGTTTATTCGTCGAATTTAGGTCCATTCGTCCCACACCCCAATTTTCTTCGTACGTCGAATACTACTAGGTCTGAAACGATCAATAGTAGTTCCAAATCCATCAAGATTTTATGCCTTGAAGATCACAGACGATTGTGGACTAGGCCTACAGGGGATACCACATTAAAAAAAACGCGCCCCAGGCACTCTACCTCTGCGGTGGTGTGGAAACGAGTGCATTATTTATAAATAATATTAAAAAAATTAATATTATTTAATTGGCTACGAATTAGCAGAAAAACATAAGACCTTTCCAAAATGTAGACCATTATTTTCCCCGAAGTTGCTACTTTTTAAACATTTTTATTTAACGACTGCCCATGCTGTTCAAGTTAATTTTATTAATTTTTTTGTATCCACTATTTCATGATCAACAATAACAACAACAACTATGTATGATATCTTTTAAGTGTTTTTTAAATATGTATAACTCCTATTTTTACTTTAAATACAAAATTAGAATAGCTTTAAAACTAAGTCATAAAAAAAACGCGGAGATATGCGGGAATGTATTCCTTGGGTATACAAGGTAGGGACGTCAAACGACGATCCCGGACTTGTACGCATCGGTGCAAGTTAAAAATCCTTAACCTGGTTAAGCAAAATTAGTCCTTTTCTAGTTACAAAATGTTTCTTTCTACAAAAAATTAACATGCTAAAACCGTAATTAATAATAAACAAGATTGAAGTTTCTTTATAATAAACTCCCCGTCAAAAGTACTGCAACACCCATAGTTCTCGAGATTTTTTTTTTTTTTTTCCATTTTTGTTCATTGGCAGAGATATTATAATTTATTTTATTAACACCTCTTTATGTCCAGTTTAAAAATGCTTATTACAGACTTCAGAACCTTTCTTTATTATGAAAAGACAGACGTTTTTGTAAAATTCAAATTTTCAAAGTGTTGCGATACTTTTGAGGGGGAGTGTAGTTTAAGAAATCTAATTTTTTAGAAAATAATATTTAAACTTATTTCCTTGAAATGATATTGTCGACAGCTCCTTGTTCATTCCGTGATTTTTGATACTAGAGGGATTTCTGTTAGTCATGCTCTCCAAAAGTTAAGGGTATAGGAATAACTATATATATATATATATATATATATATATATATATATATATATATATATATATATATATATATATATATATATATATATATATAACTACCCGCCTGCATATTTAACCCGCAGTTGTCCCTCTACTCTATTATTATTAACATTTTGACCGAAATAATAATAACCCGTCTATAACCATTAACTTAAAAAAAGAATAACAAGCAAAGAAAAACATCCCATTTTCCGGTAGTTAACAGTAATTACAATAAGGTCAGTTAAGAACAGATGGTTCTAAAATTTATATACCCTTATCCATGTGAAAGTTACTACAACAATTTTCTTAGGAAAAGTAGATTATTTAATTATTTATTTAATTTATACCAAATAATAAAAATCAGTGTAATACTGTACAACATTGTGCATTAAAAACTTTTGTTGATGATGAAAATAATATTTGATAATAAAATATTTAAAAATTTATATATCTTCATTCAAATCTGTCTCAAAATATAATAGTGAGAATCAGAATATTGAAATCTATTAATTACTAAATTAATACCTAATTTAGTATTAAAGATCATTTGAATTTTAAAGAGTTGACAAGCGTTTATTACTTTGATAAATGATTGATGACCTGATTTTGGATTCATTAAGAGCACACTCAAGCACAATTTTCAAAAAGGGAGCTGAGTGGCTCCGTGGTAGAGCACAGTTGCCATGCCGGAAATCCAGGTTCGAATCCCCACTGCAGGCAGTACTTGTATTTAGTCTGTTTGCAGCGGGAGCTGAATCATGTGGGATCTAGGACCCTCCTGGGTCTCACCCAGCCTCTATAAAATATTATAAAAATAGGTTACCCAAAATAAGGGGGAAAAATCTGGACATAAAATAAGATAGCACACAAAATAAAATAAAATAAATATATACAAGAAATAGAAAAGTAAAAACTGATGCAATGATTAAAGTTCGCGCTTATCTGTCATATAAAAATCTAATTTCAGTAATGGTTTAAATAAAGTGCAAGTTCAATTTACATGCTAGTTTAAATTACCAATGACACCAATTTTATATTTAATAATGAAAAATAAAATATTTAAAAAAATGACAATGGATGCGCGTATTTCTCAAGTACACTTTTTTTTACCTAACCATTTATTGTAGCAATTTTCGATCAAGACGGGGGTAGGATTGGGTCGAAAGAAGATGGAAATAAAAGTTTATTGTTAAGAAAATACAAATTTACATTTTAAAAACGACAAGCTACATTAACGATTACTTCCAGGAAAGTCGCGATATCTTAATCAATTTCATCCTCTTTATCACATATAATTGCATTTAGCGCAGTTTTCACGCAATTATAAGCATTATTCAAATTAAAAATATATTTGTCGACTATAATAATAGAAAATGAGATAGCACACTGAAATAAAATACAAATTTGCAAGAAATAGAAAATTAAAGACTGATGCTATGATTAAAGGTCGTGCTTATTTGAAAAAAAAATAGTAATAGAGTGGTCTGTAATAGTTTGAATCAAGTGAAAATTCAATTAATGTGTTTGTTTAAATTACCAATGAATTAAAAATTTTACATTGCACAATTAAATATGAGGTGTTTAAATTACCAATGAATTAAAAATTTTGCATTGCACAATTAAAAATGAGGTATAAATATAAAAACTCCAAAGTATAATGCAGAGTAGAAATGACCATGGAGAAAAATGTATCTCCAAGTAATTTTAAATTACAGACATTCATAAGAGACCTATTATGAAAATCCCAGTAAGGACTTGTGAAATTGAAAATTACTAAGAAAGTCGAAACGTATTTGTAGAAAATAAAAAAGAAAAACTGACTGGAAAATGTTTTTTTACTTCATAAATTAAATATTATATAATATACTCCAGTGGAATCCATATTATAATGTTAATTATAATATAGTTAAATGACCGGTCTTAATTTATTTAACATTATTTCCCCCTTCTCATGACCCAACCAAACCACAGTCTTGGCCGAAAATTCCTACAATAAATAGTAGGTCAAAGTGTTGTGGATCTGATGAGGAATACGTAAGTTCAAGTAGTTTTTATATTTATACCTCATTTTTAAATATGCAATTTAAAATTTTTAATTCATTGGTAATTTAAACAAACACATTAATTGAATTTTCACTTGATTCAAACTATTACAGACCACTCTATTACTATTTTTTTTTCAAATAAGCGCGACCTTTAATCATAGCATCAGTCTTTAATTTTCTATTTCTTGCAAATTTGTATTTTATTTCAGTGTGCTATCTCATTTTCTATTATTATAGTCGACAAATATATTTTTAATTTGAATAATGCTTATAATTGCGTGAAAACTGCGCTAAATGCAATTATATGTGATAAAGAGGATGAAATTGATTAAGATATCGCGACTTTCCTGGAAATAATCGTTAATGTAGCTTGTCGTTTTTAAAATATAAATTTGTATTTTCTTGACAATAAACTTTTATTTCCATCTTCTTTCGACCCAATCCTACCCCCGTCTTGATCGAAAATTGCTACAATAAATGGTTAGGTAAAAAAAAGTGTACTTGAGAAATACGCGCATCCATTCGTCATTTTTAATTATTAAATATAAAATTGGTAAGTTATTGATAATTTAAACTAGCATATAAATTGAACTTGCACTTTATTTAAACCATTACTGAAATTAGATTTTTATATGACAGATAAGCGCGACCTTTAATCATTGCATCAGTTTTTACTTTTCTATTTCTTGCATATATTTATTTCATTTTAGTGTGCTATCTTTTTTTTATGTCATTATAGCCGAAAAAAAGTTTTTTTAATGTGAATAATGGTTTGGACGTGAAATCTGTGCTAAATGGAATTATGCGTGATACTGATTTTGAGATTGTTCAAAACAAAGCGACATTCCTAGAAATAATTTTTATGTATAATTTTATAATTCAAGTCATTTTTAAAATGTAATTTTGTATACTATCTGATTTCCTTGAGAAGCTGTATAAAAAAAAAAAATAACTGTTCTATATAACGTGTTTATTTTTAAATAAACTTTTATAGTAATTTTTTTATTTAAATCTTTTGAGAAACGCGAGTAAACTGAACTTGTAAATTCTTCAAAAATACAAAAGTTCTAAAATAGTTAGGTATTGATTTTCATTATTTTCTTCATTGATCGCAATTTTTTTTTTACTGAAATTTGAAAAAATATCATATGTTCGTTGATTGTGGGAAATGCATTTCTATAATATTGACTAAGATTGGTCAAGGAACTGAAATAGTAGTGTGGACGCTAGACGAGACTAATCCGGCTGCTCCTAGGCCGTTGCTGAGACGGACTAAGGTTTGTCTCTTCTATTGCCTAGCAAATGTCTCATAGTGTGGACGTAGCTTGAGACCAGCGATTTTGGTCTCAGAGACGGACTCGGCAACGGGGATTAGTCTCAGCAGCGGCTCCGCAACCGCCTAGCTAGACCAGCTAATCAGCATCTCTGAGACCATGTCTAAGCAACGGTCTAGTAGTGTGGACCTAGCTTTAGACCAGCGATTTTGGTCTCAGAGACGGACTCGGCAACGGGGATTAGTCTCAGCAGCGGCTCCGCAACCGCCTAGCTAGACCAGCTAATCAGCGTCTCTGAGACCAGGTCTAAGCAACGGTCTAGTAGTGTAGACGTAACTTAAGAGAACTATGTTAATATGGCCAATATATCCAGAAGAAACCATTCCATTTATCTGTGTCTAAATTCTGATATAGCTTCTTCGAATGATGAGTCAAATCTCGTTCTGTCGAGCTGGTTGATTAAGACTTGACACATGACCACAAGCCATCAGATGCTTGAGTGAGTAGTTAAATTAAATCCCCCAGCAGCTGATGAATGTAATGAGAATAAATAACAGTAACTAGCTGTGACAGGTGGACGACGCGAATATATTTCCTGGGCCGATGTATCCGTCCGAATAAAACGACCGCCATTCTATACAAATTACAATTAGGTCCGATGTAATATACGACGATGGGGGAGCGTTGATGCGGCATATCGTCATCCAGGAATACGCCGGAGTTGATAGCGGTGGTTATGTGCCTGCTTCGTTAGTGGGCGCATCACTCTCCTCCTGGAAGAGTAATCGTGCCCGGCCTGTCTTCCAGGATAAATCTATGTATCATGTTCTTGTCTTGGGCTAATAGTTGACTATCTCTATGCGGTCGTATCTTTTATTGCCGAAGGAGCGATCTCAATCATATCCATTTAAAACAGAAATAAAATGAACGTTGTTCCTCACGTTACGATTAATAACAGTACACTTACATCGTTCCTCATTCCTGATAACTCATTCCACGACCAAGATCATGTTCACTGTTGGTGGATATATTATATTTTGCAGTCATATTTTTGATAAAATTGAATTATCGTTAGAGATGTAGAATGCATCTTCTGTTTTCGGTGCTTAAAGAAGACTTATCAATGTGGTCTAGTGATTAGCATAGAATTTACTATGCCTAAGATCGTGGCCCCGGCGGTGGCCATCGATTTTTTTAAACGGAGTAAAAAATCTTTGGCTATGCCGTCCTTCATCAGGAAATAAATTTTGGGTTCCGAGCCTCTACGGTGTTAGGTATTCGTTAAAGACCCCTACCATAACTATATCTGGATAGAAAAAAAAATAGGTTCTATCCATAGCAGTATAAAGTGAAAAGAAACTACAAAACATAAATTATCTAATGATTCTATCTTTCTGCAATAATGTAATTTTAAAAAAACATATATCTAGTGGATAAAGAAGTTCAAAATTAAACTTTCTTCCACCATTCCAGTACGTTAACTTGATATTATGTAGTGTTGGAGAGCCAAAGTTCAAAGAATCAATTGAGTTACTTTATCAAAAATACTACAAAATTTTATATTAGCCAAACCAATAAATATAATAATTTAATTAATTACAACATTTGCAAATTACTTTACATTTATTATTCATTATTTTTAGGGTCACCCTTAAGTAAGTACTTACACCCTGACTCTACGGTAACCCTGACTCTTGGTCTCCCTCACAATCCATTTCAAACCGTCCCGATCCATTGCCTTCGTCCTCCAAGTGGTTAGTCCAAATTTTTAGAGATCCTGTTCTACATCCTTCATCCAGGACCCTCTTCATATTTCCCCTATCATGTTCTCCTTCATTATTTCCTACTCATACTCCCCGGTAGTAATATGACATAACCAACTTAATCTTCTTGATTTCACAAACCTAACTATTCCCTCATGTCCTATGATCTCATCAAGGAAAGGAAAGGCCGAAAATACATCTTAAAATTTTCCTCATGAAGACCATTGGCAGTTGAGCGTGATCTAGGACACCTCCCTGCACAACCGTTGTTAGCAAAGCAGTATCTACCATGTACTGAAACCAAGATCCGTCATTGGTTTCAGTCTACAGTTTTTTTTCAAATTATAATTGATAAATTAGAGCTAAAATCAAATGTAATGTACGAAAATCAGTGTGAAGATAAATGGGGTAATTCCTACTTTGGAACATCGGAATATTAATTAGTTTACTAAAACGTAGAGTGTAGCAACATAAAACATATATTTTGAGTTATCTTTCTTGCATAGATTTTACCAGCAATTTATTCCATTTTGTCCAAAATTAGATTATATCCAATAAAGGAAAGGAGCTACATCAATAAATTCATTTTTTTCGGTAATATTTTAGACCCGAGATGATCCCTCGTGAGCCATAAAAACTGGCTTTGTGGTAGTAATGAATCAGAATCAATCTTTTCACTCTCCGAAGTCATTCTATACAAATTACAATTAGCCGTAATCCGGATAAAGGAGGCGGAGAGGTCCAATAAAAGATGCGGACGAAGGAGGACCCGGGAGTGAGGAGGCAACAATGGAGTGAGCCGTCGGCCTTCTTACCTCCTCGGATCCGATGACGGTACGTAATTGCCGGTATCAAGTCTCATTAGTGCCCTTTCATCCTCCCGCTATTTATGTTCCAGGCACGCAAGGGTCCAAGGAGTGGCCCTCGGCTCCTGGGATCGCCCACTGTGTCCAAGGAGCAAGGAGGGGATAGGACTTCATGGAATGATCCTCATTCAAAATTGGCCGTTTACTTAACTCTGATATTAATTTTAGTACAAGGGATTCAAACATTTAAATGAATATATAGTTTGAATTAAAACTTATTCATTCATTTGACAATGCTTCCGTATCTCGTTTAAGCCATAAATATTCTATACCTTATTCGTTATTGAATCAGTCTATATATACAATTTTTAAAAATGTATTTATTGAAATTTACAACAGTATTATATCAATATTAAGATTAAATATACAAGCATGAATGATATGTACTGACATGAATAAAAGCAAGTAGAGAAACTGCTCAGTGGTTCTACTCAAATAACAAATTCAACTTTAAAGTTTGGCATGGAAAGACTGTTATATGATTCTATATTCATATATTGTAAATCAACAACAAATGTGACATTGAGGTCTTTAAGGATGAATAAAGTCATAACAAAGTAAGGAGCATTAAGGATTTTGGATTGTAAGGATTGGATAAGAGAGGGATTTGGAATTTGAGTCTTTTGTAATTAATTGGGTGTAAAACATATCTACCATATGCTTATAAATTATTTACCACTCTTTTAATTTTTAAATATAACAGTAGTATCAAAATAAGAAAAAAAAATTTTTTTGGCGCCCAAACTGTATCAAGTAAACCAGATACTCGATTATAAGTGATTCTATTACACAACTATTAACATATTGACTATTAATTCATAGTGATATTATTAAATCTTGAGTGGCGTAATTTATATTATTATCCAATGAACCTTTCCTTTTCATCACATTTTACTTCTATGAATCATCAAAACTTTTGTTAAAGTCTATCGTTGAGCTTTTAAAATTGTAATTAAGTTGAATGTTATTTTTCTGATACCATACCAACTTTGTAATAGTAATTAAGTTACATACCTTCTTCCTGTTTTGGTAAGATATAAGCCATCTTCTTGTTCCTATGACTCTGCAAACCCCTGTGGTCCATGGCCTCCTACAATATTTGTTGCCCCAGGGTTCAGTTCTCCACCAATCGGACGTCCACCTGCACCACCTTCCTCTCCTTTTACCCCACACTTCATAGTCATTATTCATAATAATTGTAATTACTAATAATAATAATGCTTGTTCCAAATGTTAATAAAGAATGGTTCAGTAGAAGTAAAGAATAAGAAATGGGAGTATTATTTATCCAAAGAAGTAAACATTTTAAATATCCAATGAGGAAGGTTTATTGGCATATTAGAATTCATTTAAAACTTATGTGTAACTTGTTTTCAAGACTCAGAGAAATATCTTGAAAGATTCACTAGCTCTTAAGAGGGCCCACAAAAACTAAAACCTTGGCGCTAGACTGAATTAAGAGCCACACTACCTGGTGTGCAAACATCGGTCCCTTTTGTAGCTAATCTTTCAACATCTGCCTCCTCTTTCTAACATCTGGTTCTTGTTCTCTAATCGGATTTGTGTTTTCACTGATTATTATTGGTCCTCCTTACTAATTAATAAAACTATACTTAGATAATTTAACGTTGGTGAATTGAGTGATTGACAAAAATATTACTATCTACTCAAATAATATTTTTTTTAACAAACGGAAAGGAATAGAAAATCTAAATTTGTTTCATACTTTACATTCCGTCCGAGCATTTCATTTGATCATTGCAAAAACTCAACGAGTGATATCAGATTATTATTTGAATATTCCTGGTTGCTTCCAATTCTGAGCCTTGTGTCTTTCAAACGCCAGTAAATAAAAAATTTTCCTCGGATTCAGTGATTCAATCATCATAAGAAAATAGATATGGTGGTGACAAATGTAAGCACAATTCACATCAACAGTTACAAAAGGCTAAACGAAGTTATACATACTTTAAAGCATATCCAATTTACTAAAAAAAATATGGAAATTACTGAGGTAAGTATTAATATATTTTTCTCTCTGTGGATATTTATTCAAGTACAAATAATTGACAATCCGTTAGCAAAATATTGTAAATTTATGTAAATTATGAAAATAAATGAGATTTGAAACAAAAAAAGCAAAATTAAAACAAAATGACATCAGGCATGAAGAACAGTAGCTATCGGTACTTCTCCGACTCCCTGATTTAATTCCTAATGATAACAGATCCCTGATTTACGATCTTTTTAGTATCCTCCTGGTGTTCTCAGTCAGATGAGTCGTGGTCATTTATCCAATCAGACTTAGGGGTCCGTGTTAATGTCTTGAAAAGGTTTGTAGTATGTTCATACTTGTGTTTCGATCGTTGGTAAGTATGCATAGTAATTGTTAATATTAATTATTTTTGTATACACTATCTAGACTTATTATTTATGTAATGAATTTAAAATGGTTCACTTTTATTAGTTTAAACTCATTGAATTAGTATAAGGTATTCGGTTTTATTTGGATAAAGGGATACAATTTTTTTTTTTTTAACTTACACCGACAGGCCGACCTCAGCGCTGGTAAACACATGTAGAGACACTCAACATGGACTGAGTAAACTACTAAAAAACTCCAATCAGAATGAACTAGTGAGCCCCATCACTAGATACCTACTCCTTCCATCTAATTAATCTGAAGAAAATTCAGTGTGCAATCTTCTCTTAAAATGCACCTGATGTTATTGTCAAAAATTAATAAAAGCCAAGGGGTTAAGAACGAAAAAAAAAATTGTTTTTCCTTCACAGGTTTAACTTAAATATTAATTGATTTCTATTATTATGAGTATAGATATATTATTAATCCCTTTGAGAAAAATTGTGTATGTAAATGAAGCTGACTTATATATATATATATATATATATATATATATATATATATATATATATATATTATATGACTTATAACTATTACTAACAGCTGGAGTAATTGACGATTTGTTAGTTGGTCACTGTAAAAATTATAATGAAAGTTCATCGGTACTAATGGAAATTTCGAAACTGAATAACTTCACAATTCAGAAGAGGTCATGCGTATTTTACCCATGTAGTTTTACCCATTATTTTTTATGCCTTATAGATTACTATATATGAATAATTAATCCTAAAGCAAACGCTATTGGTCGAAAACGGAAAAAAAAATGTTCACATTTGTATTGACGGGTTGTCAACAAAATTACAAGTTTTTATACCAACTTGACGATATAAACTGCTTAGACTAAAACAAAAATTGATGTTCACAAAAGAATACCGAGACAGCGCTAAGTCTATCTACTGGTGCAAATTTAAAACACTTTCTTGCCACCCCTACTGAGTGTATATATATGTATATATATATATATATATATATATATTGTACTTATCAACAAAGAGGAGGATATATTAAAAATAGTTTTCAATATAATCTCATATAACTACTCCCCCTCTCACAGTTATACGAGCCACCCTCTACTATGTGGATGGCAGCTTGCATATGCTCTGTACTTTATAGCCTAGGCTTATGCAACTTCTTTCAGAGCGAACTATATTAAGGAACCAGTGACACCTCGCTTGATGGATATAAAGCCACTAATTAAAGGCTCCATAAAACAACTCCCGAACTAACTTTAATTCCTCCTGATTTAAGAAGCCCCCGGCAATATGGCGCTGTTAATAAATCATGTTTGGGGTTTTCTAATGATGAGAGTTGGTCCGGGCTATAGTGAACGGCCTTAGACAAAGAGCTCTGAGTTAACATATGAAAGAGGCCTAGGACAATAGCCTTCAAAACTGTCGTCTGTCGAGGGAGGGATCTACAGGAGGATACCTGTCTCTAGGCTGCCACAGATCTAGAGATATAGATCTAGGATCCACAGTAGTTCCTCCATCAGAACTTATTGGTACAAAAAAAAAAACCTATTACAATTAGAGAAAAAAAAATCACCAAGAAAACAAAAAAAGTCTTTAAAATACAAAGCTGTTCATTTAGCGTAAATGTATGCCTCTATGGCTAATCAGACGAAGGTAAAGTGGAAGTCCTAAATTGTGTTTCCCAGCATTACTAAAACCCGTGAATGGGTCTGGAGTTCAGTACATGGTAGAGACTGTACTGTTTCATGGACAATGGCTGTGCAGGGAGGTTTGTTTGTTCATTTAACGTCACTTTATGCTGCTGTGGCTAATCGGACGATGCTACAGTGGGAGCTTTAAATTTTGCCTATCCAGGTTTAATTAGGATAGGGATTTTTAACGAGTACCTGACATTGTACAGGCTCGGGACCCCCGTTTAAGGTCCCTTCCGAAGGACGGCGTAACTAAGGTATTTGTGCAGGGAGGTAATTTGCCCTATATCACACTCATCGGTCAGATTTTTCCCATTATTTTGACTAACCACTTTATATTGGCTTGGTTACCCTCAAGAGGGCCCTAGGTACCATACGATCCATCTCAGGCAGTTAACAGATTAAATAATAGTCTTGCCAGCTAAGATTTGGAACAAAGACCTTTTGCATGGCGACTTAGTGTTCTACCACTGAACCACTCCGCTCCCAATATTCAATGATAGGAAAATCATTTATTCCCTAGGGCCACGAGCCGGGCTGCGAACCCGCCATCTTGGGCATAGTAGGTTGTTTTGCTATCCACTAGACCATAGGTTAGACTACACAATTACTATTTTTTTCCATAGTGTTCAGTTTAAAAAATCCTTTCCAGTTATTTTTTTTCAATTTTGATATCCAGTTAAGGGTATTGTAATTACGGAACCAACAACCATTCGCATATTTAATATTTAAACTGTATTTAATGAATGATATATGTTATAATCTAGTTCATTATATTATTTATAACTGATGGCGGCATTTTTTGATGTGCCTCAATAAGTGTGAAATGTAAATTTTATAATTAATAAAAATCGGAAGAAAATACTAGCCATATTTAATTATGAATCCGCTACCGCTGCAACCCACGAAGGGCCTTGGATTCGTGCTCGAGGCTGAACTGTTTCTAGACCAACAGTTGTGGAGGGTGGTTTTTGTCTGTGATCAGGCTCAACCGCCAGGTTTCTCTCCCTATAAAGATACCCACCTCATGTCAGCACAGTGAGATTCCAGATCCACAGGATCAATCCCTGACTGTTACCAGATTCAATTTCTGCTGGATTTGAATGAACCCCGTGACGTTTGTCAGCAACTGTACTGAGCTTCCCCGCTCCCATAGGCTTATTTATCTACTCTTATATACTTACCTACTCCCGCTGAACTTTTGGACGAACCGGAAGGCGCTACTTGCAGCTGCCTTTGAAACGACTATAAGGTATATCCATTTGTAGTGTGTAGCCACCCTCAAGTTCTATGTAAACATGGACCCAAATAAATATTTTCGGGCTTCAGGTATTAAATGGAATCTGCGGTGGCGCCGAGCAAAACCAGCTAATTCCACTCCAAACATTGAGTTGGGAAACGAGCGCGGTTTACTTTTGTTTAGGATAGGCCCAAAGTGTGGGAGGAGCGGTTTCTTTGTACCAAAAGTGCAGCCTTTCACAAAGGAAATTATTGAATTTATTTGGCAGATTTTAAAAAGAAAATCCTGTAAATAAGAGGTAGGGAGTATTTAATAACAATTCTAAACGGTTTATTTGATAATAAAGTACCAGTAAAATAATAAAATAAAAAAATAAGTAAACTAAGTTTCTGTAAGAATTGCCGAACTGACGCCCACAGACCAACAGACCAAAAAATCTGTGCAAGTAAAACCAATCAATTTATTTTTATTGTATAAGATTTAATGTAAAATATCACCTGTCGGCTACCCTCACTCACAATATATTTCAGAGATTAGTGAATTATATTCTATTAATGAGGTGTTAGATCATATTTTTTTTATTTATTGTTTAATTTTTCATTTGCACCTGCACAATGGGCATCTAGCTTACATAGCGCATTTAGCAAATTTTTCTCTTTGCTTTACAGGACCATTTTGTTTTGGAAATGATGAATAATTAAACAGAACTCCATGACTATAGTCTTTTCATAGACCGAGGTAACATATAGTGGTTTTAAAAGGTATTTCGTCGTAGTTAATTTCGACTACTGGGCATGTAGCTTGCCGTAGGAAGAAGCTTACATGGCTCGATTTTGAAATGTTTTTTATGATTTGCCATTTGTAGAACAACTTTTATAAATCGAATATATTGTCCAGGATTCCTGGTACATTTTTGCACTTGATTACTATCAAGCTGAAACTTCGTGAATAGTAATCATAAAAAAAAAAAATCAGCTGGTTAGTAATCCTTTTTGATGACCTCTTTATCGATCAACATGTATCGATAACGAGGTCATCAAAAATGATTACTAACCAGCTGATTTTTTATTTTACTTAGTTAATATTTATATAATCCATCAAATCGATATATTTTATCCTTGCTACCTCTGTTAGCTACCACAATCGAGAATTTTCGCAAAAGAAATTGTTGAGCCTCTCATCAAAACGAAGCTATTCACGAAGTTTCAGCTTGATAGTAATCAAGTGCAAAAATGTACCAGGGATCCTGGACTATATATTCTAAATCGAAAATAATTATTAATTGATTTACACTTATATTTAATATATTACTTAAGGAAATTCCTGTAAGTCACGTTTTCTCCTCTGTCTTAAATTAATATTGAAAACTTCTATAAAAATAAAACATTTGTATTTAAATTTTTTACTAAATTTGACACATTTTCATAGAAAATACTAAAATGTAACTGTAGACTTGGAATTTATCAGATATCTACATTTATAGGCATAATTATCTGATACCACATTAAATATCTCTCACTTAAGAATGTAAGACTAAAAGAATAAAAAAAAGAAAATAACCCCTCTATAATCCTAAACATAGGTATAAGGACAGAAAAAAATGAGTAATTCTCTACATTCCTACGCGGAGGCAGTGAGTATAGGCTAGATGGAGATGTCATCAAGTAGAAGATAGCATCTCAAGGAGTTGGGAAGGGCTGAAGAAATAAAATTATGAAGATAAATAGGCGTTGATATTGTGAAGTATCACTCAGGTCATCAGATCTTCCGATAGACTTCTTCAGATTTATGGATTGCTTAATAAACATATTTTATATCAGGCGGTATATTATGGTTGAAAATTATTTTTATTTCAATAGTTTAGTCTTCAGAATATTCTACATTCCTTTAATTCGGAAAACTGAGATTTTTTTTAATACTGTAGGAATTTGCAGCCAGAAAGTATATTTTACAATCCAACGTTTTTTCTTGATAATTCACAAATTTTTTAGGAGATATATTGGAATAATTAAATTATTTATTTGAAATAATTTGCCTTCAATTCCCAGAGTAAACTCTCGAACCTCTGAACTCATGTTAAACATCCTATTCCTCTTTAACATTGCTCCCACAACGTATACCGCATTCCTTGCTCCACTCCTACTTGGGCGAAACGATAACCTTCTAGATTGGATTATCAAACATTAACATTCCGTTACATCACGTAACCATACTCCTTCCACGCTTTAACTTTAACTAGCTTTGAAAATACGTCAATCCTCGCCACAGTTCCCAACTATGACAAACAAACCCTTTCAGAAATCCATATCAATTTAGAATCCCTTTCTATTAACCAAAAAAAACGGACAAATAAAACCTATTCTTAACCTGTATTAAATTTTCATCAAACACATCATAATAATAAAAATTATATGGTATAAAATATTACGTAAAATTTGAAGACAAGAAGTTTTCCTCGGAGCGAGCGGCGATACTCATCGCCTTATCACTTCAGTATCGGTGGTTCAATTACACTATACAACTCGTTTTTTGTGTCTGTCAAAGACGGTAATTTTTCATCATATTATGCCAAAATAGAGTGGAATATGACCTTACTATTGAAGAACTGTTGCTTTTGTGGCGGGGAGCTTGTTTACTCTCAAGTGGGAAAACTCATTTTTGACTGCAATGACTGCTCATTTTTTATTTATTTTAATTGAATTCTGATTTTGTTTTTGAATAAAAGAAGTTTAAAGTGTTTTGTGCTTGATATATTGTATTTGTGTTACAATTCGAATTGATTACCATATGAATATTTTAGATGTTTATATCTATTAAAACTACACTAAAAGCATACTCCTGGCTTCAAAAGCAAATATTTTGAGGAACCCTGTTCATTTTTCTCAATGTTAAGGTCTAACCTAGCAAACACAATCACTTTCAACCCAGACACAAAAAAAAAAGTTCAATTTTGTTGTCTAGTGTTATTAACGTTATAAGTAACACTAAACACTCATGGAACCATAAAAATACATAAACCCAGTTGGCCGGTTCAAATTTAATCTTAATAAGTTCCCAACGACCTAACTATCGGGTGTCCTCGGGTTCGAACCCGCTATGAAATAAAATCCACGTTTTAGTGACTGAAACCGATGTTAGATGAGATCCTCTCGACATCACTAAAACAGGCGTATTAACGACGCTAAGATTTTACTGTTTCCCAGAGGAGGTTTATTGTTCCAGAATATCGGTCCCTTTGAAGATCTGGAGGCAGGAGGGCAACTACCGTTCCCAGCTAATAACTGAACTAATAGCAGCTAGGCAGCAGTCTCCGTTGACTTAGGGACTGTTTTCCTACCACCATCTGCCAGTATTTTAGAGGCTCTTCGAGGTAGTAACTCGGTCACACTAATTAAGAAAAACTTGGATTCGTGGTTATTGTCGGATTACACTAGCGTTCCAAACGTTATGTAGAGAACCTTATAGCGGAGAAGCTCAGAGAGGAAGTGGTGAAAGCACATTTAAACAAAATCTGTCAAACTTGAAGTCTATTGGGTGCAATACATGGCAGGGACTGTACTGTTTCTTAGCCTACGGTTGTGCAAGGAGGTTTGACCGAAATCTATCAAGTTGCTACATCCCCCTCCCAAAGAAAGGTACCCATTTGAGTGAGCCCTAGATGAGTCTAATCATGATTGTTAATATAACCAATAATTCATCTGCTACAACCAATATCAAACTCGGACCGAAAAATCAGTTAACCAGCACAAGACGAACAGAACTGTTCCTTAGAACTACTGTTCTAAAAGTAGGTACATCAGTTATCCATAATTTGATTACATTAAATGGCAAAGAGCAAGGTAAATTTTATGGTTATTATTTTAATCAGATGATATTTCTTTACATACTGGTGTATATTCCCTATACCTATATATTTCCAAAGATAAGAACATTAATGGATTTAACGCATTAAAAGGAATTAAATGTCCCTTTACAAGGAGCGAAATAGTAACTATGCTTAAAAACTACTAATTTTTTTATATTCTTATATTGCGTTTCCTCAAAGTTGAGGTTTCCTTGAACAAAATTTTATGACAATATATTGCATTGTCTCCCTGTCAAGAGCATCTATAGCATAGGGCCTGTGTACCATGTCTTCCTAAACTTGGCTAATCTATGAAATTCTTGGTCTTCTTCTTCTTTCATGGCATCTGTAGATGTCCAAACCACTCTAATAGCAAGATGGTGATATTTTCAAGTATCATATGATGAGTACCCATTATCTCTCGAACTGCTATATTGGGTATCCTGTCATGCTTAGATATCCCGAGATTTTCTTCTCTAGAAGTCCATCTCCGTGACGATTACTTTTTCATCGAGCTTCTTTCCCAATTTCCATGTTTCACTGACATACCATTGTTGCCGACATAATAGCATGGACATTTTTTTTTCCCATAGAACTGAATTGAGCCATAGCTTAGTAAATATCGATCAAAAAAGAAAACTAATTAATACTACTTTGAAATAAGTAAATAAATAGTATTTGATTAGGCAATGCCTGAAAATCGTCCAATTTCGCGTCAGCTAAAGTGGTGTGTGCAGATTCTGTTTACTGGAGTTGGAAACTAAAAGGTTGTTATGCTAGTTTTCATTTGATTAAAGATTTTCTGTTTGCTTGTTCACATAAAGTCACTTTATGCAGGTTTAGATTATCGGACGATGCCACAGTGGTAATTCTAAATTTTGCCTATAGGCGAATGGGATCTTTAACCAGTACCTGACATCATAAAGACTTAGGAGTCGCATTATAGAATAGAAAAGTAACTTTATTCTGAGACTAAGTCCCTTTCGAATAACAAATATGAACAGAAAAAGAAACATAATATTGATCTGGTCAGAAGGATAAATGTTACAAATCATAAAGCGTGCAAAAAGTTACAAAAAACAATTTCAAAGAAATATTTAAACAAAAATAATAATAAGTAAATAAACAGTACAAATCTTGACAAGATATTAAGCAATTAAAGAGAATAAATAAATCCATAGTTTTTGTCAAATGTATGAGCTAGCATGCAATAATTTCCTTACATGATGTACAGCTTTTTAAAATTAAAAGAATAACAAAATTAAAAGAAATAAATCACACAATGAATTATTCTATACATTATAATCTAAGCAAATGAAAGGGAGAGAAGAGCCACTTAAACTCATCTTAATGGTGGGACACGCGCGATCGCCTAGGAGTACCAAGCACAAATCTCAGGGAGCAATTCATTATTCTGTTTAGTCTGTCTTGAAGCATTTTAGAAAGGCCTCCATATACCACGCTACAATAGTCAAAGTGGGGGATGATGAGAGAAGATTCGAGAAGCTTACGGGAAGATTGTGAAGGAGATGACGAGAACGATGGAATAACTTCAGGGAACTAATTGACAGTCCGGATATCTGGGCGATGTGGGATTTCCATGAATGTTTTTTGTCGATGCCTAGATTTTTCACAGAGGAGGTGAACGTGATAGGATGATGGCTTAGGATTAATGCTGGGAGGGCGTGGATGGATGTAAGGAGGACATTGGAACCTAAAACAATGGCCTGATTTTTCATACGCGTCCCTGTCGAAGGACGTCATAACCTAAAATTGTTTACTCCCTTTTAAAACAATCCTAGAGCCACTTGCCGGGCTGCGAATCGCCGAACAAGGGTACAGAAGGTAGTTATGCTAACCACTACATCGCAGGTGTAGTCTATCTATCTATCTCGTTTCATAAAACTTTACATCTTTTCAATGTTTGTAAGTGCAACGTTTGAGGCTATCCTAACATTATGAGGCTACGCTAACTAAAAGCGTGATGTTTTTTTTTTTACAGGGCCGCATTTACAACTAATATAAAATAAAATCATAACAAGAGGCTTGTAGAAAAATGAAAACAAGAAATGAAAGAAAGCGATAAAGTACATTAAGAGCGAAAATAAAAAATATCCCTAAAGTAGGCTGTAAAATTAGTCTTGGTGACATTAAATAAAAGCTATAGAGGGCGGCTCTTGACTCTGATCCAGATTTATGGGAATCGACTCTCGTGTAAAATGAAACCGAGGCGCAGTAAACTCCTGAGTTAGTTTTATTTTATGCAACCTTTAGTCAATGCTGCCTTTTCACAAGCCCTGGCTAAAAAATAGTTAAGGGTCGTATTTTATTTTTTTATAGGAAGCAATTTGGTGGGATTAAAGGGCCCGGCCTGGGATCTTTTATTGCCCGCCCTCAGAACTCAGGTGCTGAAGTTTCTCAACTTTCGTCCTTATTAATTTTTGACCTCTTTTATACCAACCGACTATATCCTTTTACTGATAGTTGGATCCGTGTTATTGTTTAAATAGTTCTGTTATGATATAATTGAAATTGATTGAATGAAGCAATTGGTCGTAAAAAATTTAAATTTATGTAATGTTAAAATGGTTCTTGGCTACACTATCTTAACATTTTTAAATTGCAGAAAGTACTCATGACCCTATCTTGGTCTCAACCAGTATAGCACCAGTCAACTGCTCTCTGTGTTACCCTTACGTGTACAGAGTTATCATAATCACCTCAAGTAATCATAAAAAGCGTCTATTTCCCTCGTGTTTTGTATCTTAAATTGATTGATACATCTTACCATCATCATAATCAGTGGCGTAATAACCCAGTGATTGAGTCAGGGCCTCCTCAAGCAGTTTTTGTCATCCCTCTCCATCTTGTGCAGTCGCGATCGAATCCCGTACGTCAAGAAGATCAGTAGAATCAATCTCTGCCTCTCCATTGCAGTTTCGGTCTCCTGATGCTTTTCAATTCATGTAGTTGTTCGGTCATCATCTTTTTTGGAATGCTTTCATCGTTCATCCTGGTGACATGTCCAGCCAATCTAAGCTGTCTTTGCCGATAATTCTCATAATTTTCTATTGCCAGTGGCCAGTGTGTTGAGATCCAAGTTACTCCATGGTTTTCAGTTTTCGCCTACTTTCAATAGACAATAGACTCATTGTAGAATGTTCCTCTCAAATCCAGGGTGCATTGACTTTAAAATGATCCAAGTCTTCGATCTGTACAACAAGACAGGGTTTACTAGTGTCTCATAATATCCGACAACAAAGTCATGTATTATTATTATTAGTATATATATATATATATATATATATATATATATATATATATATTATCATTATTAGTATTATTAAGTGCACGGAAGTAGCTAACTAAATCGATTGAAGGTATTCATCTAAGATACAAATACGGTTATCACTACTTAGAAATCAGGTGACTGCATCCAAGCAATCATATAGAAGACGCAGAATTAAAAAATATATTTTCTGGTGGAGAGAAAATATAAAGAGGAAAAGATGTCGATTTAATAAAAAATTTTGAAGGCTATATAACTTAATGCATAAACGTAAAATAAGAGCTATGGAAAAAGTCATTCATTCTAAAATAAATATTTTGACCTTAATATTTCGTACTACATACAATAAATATGTTTGCCCCTACAATAAATAGTGGAATATGGATACCTTCTTGGGCTTCATCCATCCTCTACATAGGTGTACATTTCATGCAAATAACCTTCCTAAAAACCATAGGCTTTGAAACAGGTTAATCCCAACCATTACAACCAGCTAAAATCAGTGCCCTTTATTGGTTGTAATACTTATTACTTATTTCTAGGGAGCGGGTGTCCTGTAATTTGGGCTACTGGTCTATGATTTTGATATCGGCTGTGGTATGTTATTTGTATATTCGGTCATAATCCGTTACTCAATTCTTCTAGATCTGCCAACCCTCCAGGGCTTCTTCGATCTTTACAGAGTGGACTCTTTTGAATGATGGGAACTTGGCGTTTGAGTGTTCCGTCTTTGAATATTACGTCATATAGTCCAATACCTACCTTGTAATACATGTTATATGCTTTTTTGATTGCATTATTTATAAAATAGTATATGAAATTATTTGTATACCAAGCATAGTAATTTGGGCAGAAACTTATAAAACAGTACTAGTATATATCAAGCCCATTGTCGGTTAAATAAAATGGATAACTATCAACAGGACCAGCCGGCTTTGCAGAAAGGCGTAGCTATCCAATAAAATGCCAACTAGGGCCGGAGCTACTGTGTTTGCTCCCCTCGGCATTAAAACAGTAACCATCGATGACAGTAACGCCGAGTGCCTGCGATTAAATCCCTGCGGCCAGCTATACGTCGAATGTATTCGGTCGTAAAGGGAGGCCAAGGGCGCTCATAAAATTATTGTTTAATATCCGCCGCCGGTAGTGGGGGAGGGAATCAAATGAAGCTCACGGTCTGGAGGGGCTTGATTAAGCTTCTGAGTGGAGCGCAATAAAAAGGAGATGGTCGCAGGAGCGCCTAAGCCCGCGGCTTATTAACCCGCTGCGCTCACGTCTATCCACCGCCTTTAATATTCCCTTGTCCTTCCTACTTTATTCCGCGTTAACACTGTACACCACTATCCCCAGCCTAAGGTAGGAGATGCAATAGATATTGATGCATCCGAGCTTGGAAAGGTCACTGTAGCACTTTAAAATGTAAACTTAAATACATCTTTAAAAGAGAAAATTGTTTTTAAGTGACAGTAGATGATGCGTTACACGTCATGCTCAGCCGTTCCTTCTTTTTATGTTCCACCAGTTGCCGAGTTCGTTAAGGCAACAACATTGCTGGTTTACATAATATATATATATATATATATATATATATATATATATATATATATATATATATATATATATATAAAGTAATAAAAATATGAATGCACACCCTTAACAGGAGTAGGTGGGGGCGTTAAACAGTTTTTCCTCTCCTTCTATGTTTCTTAATTGTTTCATATAAATTATAATGCAAAAATCACTGATTTATAATTATAAATGCTGTATACTGACAGCAGTGGCTACTGATGCCCAGGATTGAGCAGTGTTCTACCTGTTTTTACACGGAGAAAGTTGATTGGGAGATAGTTCTTAGTTACCTGATATTGCTCATTGGGTGAGAAACCAAAGATACTTGGATGCCATTATAATACCATCTTCATTATGTAATGCACTGTATATTCTATGCACTATGTATTCCGTACTCTAATACGCAAATTGAAATTAAATTTTATAATTGAATATTTTGTCTACTATTGTTTTCCCATTATCATTCCCATTTTTCAATAATTAAGTTAAGATTAAAAACGTATTTTAATACCCTAAATCGAATAATTTTCCAAATTTGTTTAGTTAAATGCCTAAAAACCGAAAAAAAGTTTCACTTGCATCGTGGTTTAATAAAACCACACAACTTTTTTTTTAAAACAACTATTGAAAAATTAATTTTCTTAACTTATCACACCGTTATAATTTAGCATTACAATGTTCTTATCTTATTGGAGAGGAAGAACACTGGAAAAAAAAATCATAATGCTTGAAATACGTCCACCCTGACAGTTGTGAATTAAAAATAATTACGAGAGCTTCAACTTTTGTGAAGGGAAGAAAGCTGAGCCAGAGAGGGCTTATTAATAATAATTTTTCCCCGACACCAGCTGATAAAGGCTATTTCCCTAGAAGTTATTAGGTAAACCCTCCGAAAGCTGATAAGGGCTACAATGGCGGGGGCACAATAGGAGAGGACTTTCGCAATATTTCCAGCCCCACGCCAGCCCAGTTATAAATATTTATACCTCCAAAGCTTTATTGGACAATAAAAGGTTATTTATACCCACAATTACCCTCCCGGCGGGGCTGTCAACTCCCGCCAAAACTTGCCCCCGTCCTCTTTTGTTCGCTTTATTAATTTTGCCACCGGCGGTAAAGAAAACGCCTTCATAATCCGCTGGCTCCCTTTGGCGGGATTAGTGGCCCAACATTATAATTAGCGGTGGCCATATTCTTCCTTCTAATAAACTTTTAATTGCTTAAATGTCCTCGGGTAACAACCGGGGTAATATTTTTTTTCCCTTAGCTCGGCTTTGCTTTATTCTCGGACGAAATTAAATTCGAGACAAAAATTTTACCCCCTTAATTGCCGGCCGTATTTTTGATGAAGGCAGTTATTCATAATCGCGAAGGATTTAATTTATTAGGGTCGGTTTTTATCAACAGTTGTTTAATCTTTTGAGTTATGGAGTGAAAAATAAAAAGCTCATTAACTCGAAGACAAATTACCTTTTTCTTGTCAAAGTCACCTAAGGCGGTAATTACTTGTTAATTAGCATAATTTTCGTTTGTTAATAAATTATTTATTTATCACACAGGGGTTTCTCTTTTGTGGCCATTATTAAATGGTTATAAAATTTTCCTTTTATTTTTAAAATCATATAAATGGGAATGGATTAATGCATTTCTGCGTTTCTTTGTATATATTTATTTCCAAATAAAAAGAAAATTCCTTGAGAAAAAAGGTCTTAACAAAGTAAAAACCTAGTTGTTGGCCAAAAACCGGATTATAGAATTATTAATCAAATTAAGGGCTTTAGAAATAATATCCAATATTGGCTAAAATAGATCTTACAGCTTTGTTCATCAGAAGATCAGCTAAATAAATAAACAGACCGAAAAATACATTGTTGCATATTAATATTTGATAAACAAAATAAGTGTGATGAACGAATATTTATTGTATAACTGCATCCTAATTTTATATTCCTTCGTCCGATTAGCCATAGCAGCAAAAAGTGACGTTAAATGAACAAACAAACAATTTTATATTCCACAATAGTCGACGAATAAAAAATAAACAGTGGTGCTTTAAAATTCGTGTAGAATTAACCACTACAGTAATATCGACGTTTCAACTTAATTATTTTTTATTGAGTACCAACTAGTAGAAGAAATAACATAACCTGGATCTAATTTTTTAAGCTTCTGTTTTTTTCAATTTATTAATATTTTCTTTCTTTTTTTAATTTCATTTTTATTTATTTATTTTTTAATTTCCTTATTGACTACTTCTGATCACGTTACAACTTTACTTATTTCCTCACAATGCTTGAGTTTTCTGTCACCAATATTCCATCAAGCGTTCGCTGGCACGTATCCTTTGAGTTTATGTCCAATATTCGTCGGTTTTTCTTTATCCTAAAACCTGTGATATTCAACTTTTACAAATCTCTTCTTACTTCTTTTATCGACGTCTTTTTCGGCCAATTCTGGCCAATGCCTGAAGTTCACTCCAGAACGTCCAACTAACAATAAACAATGTTGATGAGGTCAGAATTAGTGAAACATTGACTGTTTAGTTTTCCCAGTATTTTAGAGCTTTGATTTTTGCCATTTTTCCTAGTGCATTCTAATAATTCTAATAAGTCTTTTTTTCTGTTTGTGCTCATTTTTATTGATATAGGTACTTACTTTTAATTTTATTATTTCTCTTTAGTTTTATTTCTTGTACATAATTATACAGGTACTCGTTTTTATTTAAATGTTATCCTCAAAAGCAAAACCTTATGTCTATAAAATATTAGAAAAAATTACCGTTCAGTATTCCGCCAATTGAAGCATCATCATGACAATAATACTATTTCTTTTTACATATTCTTTTGTTACTTTCACATTATTTCTCTAATCAATTATTTCTTATTTGTTTTTTGGTCAGAGCAAAGAGTATTTGAGGTGAAATATTGATGTTATGGAGGTTATAATTAAAAAAATCCATGTAGTTGAATTTAGGTAGCCATGATATATGTAATTAAAAAAAAAAAAACTGCACCACTAGAATCCATAAAGGGTCTGGCGTTTGGTACGTGGATTACGCTATACTGCCAGATTTTCTCACCTATTTTTGGTATCCACTTTGTAAAGGTTTGGTGTGCCCCAGGAGAGTCCCTGATCACTATGCATCCACCCGCCCACTGGCAGATTTTATTTAATCTGTTTAATTAAGGATTTGAATCCGGGACGGCATCTCACCGCTCTAACACTGAGCCACTCACTGATTACTTACAATAGAAATTGCATACCGGAGAATGAGAATTCGGAAAGCCAATAGGGAAAGAAAAAGTTGTATGCATAATGCTTGTCGGGGAAATGTATTTTCAGTTACCCCCTGTTGTGAATCGCGACAACACATACAGAGAGGGGCCACTAATCCAGAGAGCCCAAGACTATTAAGGGACAATAGGCCGGGAGCGGGACTTGGAGGCAAACAACTTGTTCGCGGAGGTTGGGGGTGGCTTGGGGAAAGATCGGCTAATAGAAAATTCCGACCGGGGGTGGATATTGCCCCGGAGATCTGAGCCTGATTAGAATTTACCACTTTTGTCGACAGGAGGGCCGTTTATAAGAAGGCTGGAGTGGGGCTATAAAAGAAAGCAATCCCGAGAGCTCATGCATAGAAAGCGGGAATGAGCCGTTCGGAAACAGTGTTGGAGATGCAGATCTGGGCGCGCTGTATTGTGCCGCGGGATTTATTGAAGCCCAGCCACGCCCACAGGCACCATCTTTCTTTATAACTCGCCTCTCTTTTGGTATAACTCCTCTTTGCGAAAAATTATATGGAAAGAGACTTTTCAAAACAATAACATGTTAACATTCTGGAATCTTTACTTGTTTTCTTGAGTCAAGCCGGATAGATTAATTGAGAGCATAGACATTTTTCTATTCTTTGCATTAAGATCGTCTTTCATTTTTTTTTTTAGTATGAGCACATTTTTGGATATTTTTAAAATTTTCATTTAACTTATCGTCGATACTATTCCTAATTATCGAATGTGACAAAAACACATTTTTTGTTTTCGATCTATAATGATTGCTTTAGGATTGAGGAATGTTACGGAAACTCTTTTAATTTTGTAAAAAAAAATACATTTCTTGAATAATATGCAGAAAGAAAATAAATGCCGAATTTTCACAGCCATAGTGGAATCCATCCTAATTGATTCTTCGGAAACCAGGACCATGTGTCCAAAAGTCGAGTCACGTGAGTGATCGAGAGTCACGGAGCTCTACTGTGACCAGTTTAGGCAACCCATATTGAATCCTCTGTAAACTAAAGTAAGAATTAACTTTTTAAAAGGGAAGAATAATCCTGTCAAAAGGTCAAGTAAATTACTATCTTGATGATTATTAACTAAATGATAAACTGGGAGTTTCAAACTCAAATTTCCCGGTTTTTCCTCGCAGTTTCTGGTCTGAATTGTAAACAAATAAAATTCTTTGCATGGGAAATTATTAAATATGTCCTGTTCGTGTATTTGCTATTAAAATTTTTGTAAAAACCAACAATATGTTTGAAAGCTGAGTGTCAAATCGATTATGGCATATACAATAGTCCATAATCCATTCATAATTAGTGCAACTTTACCTTAATAACTTTTGTAAATGATTGAGAATGAGTTTCGATAGCTTGCGCAATGCATTATTATTACACTATATTACATTAGCAGTCTCGATATAAAATTGACACTTGTACGATGTTAATACATAAATGGTACATAAGAATTAATGGCGAAATGTTTATTATCAGATCAATTTGTAAGTATCATTTATATTTTAACATCGTACAAGTGACAATTTTATATTTAAACTAGAGTAAATTTATTTAGTATTCATATATAAAATAAAAAATAGTTAAATAAAACAATACTTACATGATCTGACAGTTAGATAATCTCTGTTTAGTAATAACTCAATTTGAATCTTTTTTTCATTATTTCCTAGTGATGAATAATTTTAATTAATAATTAAGTGAACATATGTATTTCCATATATGTTTTTAATCATTCTCTTAATATTGTTTTTTTCTGTATAATTAATATTTCATTAACAGAAACAGTTATTTTCCCAATAAAGAAATATACATAATTAACAAAAATTAAAGAAAACAATACTTACATAATCTAAAAGTTGGATAAGCTCTTTTTATTGATAATTCAATCGTGAATTTATTTTTCTCTAGTTCATAGTTTTATTGTATGATTAGTATGACTGATTTTAAAAATAAATGAAAATATTCATTTCAATTTTTTTAAAATTATTTTCTGAATATTGATTTTCTTCTGTCGAAAAATCATAATGCAAATATGAAAACAATATTTTTTTTGTGGAAGAATTGTTGTCTTCATGTAAGCAATTAAAACTATTTATTGGTCACTTTTTTTTAGATTATCATTGTTTAGACTACTTGGACCTCTACTCCAGGGATTTGGAATAGGCAAATAGATGTAGAATCGATCCTGAACCCTGCAGACTATAATAGTTCTATCATCTCGTTCCATTAGAATGGCATTATCCTATCCCGCTGTGGGGAACGACCTAGACCCAGATAGTGCGAGGAGGAAATGAAGGAAGGAAGGAGAAGTGGGAAGAATCAATGGGGATGAAGGGATTGAAATAAGCAGAGAAGTGGGGTGGCCGCCATTTTCCACCCCCGTCAGTAATCCTGATAAGGGCGTGTCTATGCAAAGCACTCCCCTCCTCCAATATCAACACTTTATTTAAATGTAATGAAGATCTCGAGGGCCGTAAAGATATGAAGGTCGTTAATGAGGCCTCTTTTCCTAACCTCTTCATCCGCCCCATTTCCTACCCTCTTCATTTTATATTTGTTTTTTACAAACCGACCCCATGAAGGCGAAGGATGGGGAGCATCGGATCTGATAAGTCTAAGGGAAATTGGATTGTCCGGATCCCTTTTCCATTAATAAGATCAATGGGAATTTTTCCTTCCCAAAAAGTGAATAATAACTTTATCATCACGTACATATCATTTACAAAACACTTGTAAAAGAAAAGAGTTGTATTTTATTTTTTCTTGAAACATTGGAACGAATGATGAAACAATGAAATATCGATCATGGTAAAATATGCTCTAAGTGTAAATCATACTTAGGCTTAACAAGCATAGGTTAGTCCACTTTTGTATTATTTCTCGTGTTGTTTTCGTGTTGTAATGTTCAAGTTAATTATTTGCTATCATTTTCGTAACCTACTATTTCATGCTCGTTTTTCTGTTTCGTCTACTGAACACATCACCATCGCGGATCGTACTACCGATCATAGGAAACTAGCACTCACAATTAAAATGAGGAAGATTGACTATCATTAAATTAGGCCTGATAAATGCCGACTATTGCAACTAATAGCCCGGGGGAAGACAGAGAGCTAACGCGACTAAATATTAAATTAGAAATGTTGGTTTATTTAAAATCAAAATCGCTATGATGATAGCCAACGTTCGTAACGTACAGGGCACATGAAGATGAAGATTTCTGTTTTTCATACAACAACACCTACCACCGTAAAGGCTAATATAATTACAACTCACATAATTTATTTAAATTGGATATAATACAAACATTAAAAAATATAATAGGAGTGGCGTCTAAATAAATGATTTTTTATAATTTATTTTATGTTTATTTTATATATTTTTTTAAATATTTTATTTGAAAAGAAAAGATATGGCCAGGACCGGGACTCGAGAGACAGACACGGCAGGTGGGACTCGAGAGATCGACCACGGAGAGGTGAAGGTCCCGGGTTCGAGTCCCGGTCCTGGCCGGGTCCTTTCTTTTTTTTGCGCAAAAGAAAAACACACACAAAAAACAAATGGGTAGTGACAATAAATTGTTTTCATAGTTGCCTGGACCTTCCATATTTCATCAGCCTTTATTAAGAATTTCTCACTAGTTTCACATTTATAAGTTGCCAATGGAAACGAATGTCTACATCTATAGAGATTCAAATAAATAACTTAGAATAGGCTAGCTAATGACATCATGAATGATCATGAGAAGCCATAACGACACTATCTGAAGCAGACCGTTAAACCCTCGAGAATTTAAAGGAGCAGAAGATGTTATCGCCACAGCGCCGATGATCTTTGGTTTGAGATATGCACATAAGGGATGTAGATAGAAGGGGATATGCATGACTCCGGACTTCGGGGCTTAGCGCAGGTCGTGTCCTCAGGAAGCGCGGTGTCAGTTACTCTCAGCCCCCAGAGGCCGGGGGTGGTCGGCGGAGAAGACTGACTCACTTACACAATACGTACAATTAAGGGAGAGGCGGAGCTGATAAGGGCACGCGCGCGCTATCTGGCGGCCGGTGTGAACCTAATCACGGCCGGGTTGTTCGCTTCACGCCTCGGTTGCCTTTCTTGTCGGCGGCCTGTTTGTCATGCCGGGTCGGTGGGTGGGGGCTCAGGCAATGTCAATATCAGCTCTTGTTATTTGAAACGTTTAATAACTCTAGTTCTATTTTATAAAATTTGCTTACTTTTATAAATGTTTATTATTTTTTTGGCACCTAAGCCGTTTCAAATACACCAGGCACTTGACATTCAATGAAAACTAATTAACTAATTCTTTTATACAACCATAAACTTATTTAAGAATTAATTCATATCGATATTGATTAATTATACTTGAGTTATGTAGCTAATATTATTCTCTAAGGACTTTTTCTATTATTCATCATATACCGCTTTAATCTAAATTTCGTTCAATTCTGCCTTTGAGATTGTATAACTTTTCTAATATTATATTAATATTACTAATTTGTTATTCATGAGTCATTACTGATCATATTTGAAATTAAGTTTGAGGGAGTCCTGTGCTATTGGATTGAATGAAAGGGGAGGTGGAAATGTGATAGTTGAATTTATGTTTTTTTTCTGAATCTCCTTTATTTTCATAAAATTCCAATTACAACACATTACAACAATGTAATATGTATATAAAAAATCTACAACCTCCAATTACCAGAAGCCATGTCAAGGAATTACATTACCTGAGTCCGCTGAACGCGTGTTCTGCAAAACCGGCACAAAGCCGCTGGCTTTATACAATCAAAACGTGGAGGGACCGCTTACCGGAACTAAGTGAAAGAAAAGAAGAAGAGGACGAAAAAAAAAGGAGTGACTTTATGTTTGGAGAACAAAGAAAACGGATTTCGAGTTTGAATTCCCCTTGCAAGAGAAGATCAATTAAGTGTGGGAAATCCATGTCACAAGAAGATGCATGAATCAGGAAGTCGCCTAGTATCTAGGATAGGCTTATGACTGATAGCAGCCAAAGCCAGCCAGTTCTACCCTGAACCGATTTATACTCAAGATCCTTTTTAGTTATGGTAAAATCAACAGTGGCAGTCTTTTTTGCGTTTTCAAGGCCTCTCTTGAACCTTTGCTACATATGAATACAAAAACTATTCTGGGGCAAAACAGGTAGTGCACTGCACCCTCTAAGGTGAGATGTGCTTCATTCATTAAGATAAATAATGGTAAAGTCCAATTCAAATAATTACCGCAGAGCATTTGGCTTGATGTTTAAGGTTGAATAATATAGTAGGTCTTAAAAAATTGGGTTTAGTTCATGAAGAACGCGCATAATTTATAAAATTGGCGTTGTTCCTCCGTTGGGTGGACAGAGGATACTACCCATTGTTATTTATAAAACAAAACTAGAATGCAAATCTGTAAAAAGATAGAATCGGTTTAGAATGTAATAACAGATTTCCCTGTTTTGGAGCATCTGTCGATGCACTTATGTTGTTTAGGAGAACAAAACATTATAAAATATTCTGAAATTTTTTAAAAAGTAAAAGGCAGAGGGCTTTGAAGGAGTTTTTCTACTCCGAGAAAAAGCTAGAGCCAGGTTAGCGTAAAATTAAACTGAGTCCGTTGGCAGACTTGACAATTAGCAGCGCCCAATAGGATGCCGGCTGCCGCCCCACTCCACCCCACCACCGCTCCCCAGGGCCGCCACCTATTCAAAAATTAATTGCCTCTTCGGGTTTTTAATTAGAGGGGAGCGCTGTTTTCATTTAAGGGATGAGTTATTTTCAATGAGTGGTGCTATCTGTGTGCGGGCACGCCAGGCACAAATATATTGGCGGCTGTGGTGGGCTGATAGTCTCGCTCCACCACACCCTTGTCATTATTCCGTTATTATTTCGAAAAATGGACGAAATTTGCACCCACTAGGTGACTCACTGCGAATTGAAAACGTCTCTGCAATTCTGTTCGCTTTTGATTAATTCCTACAAATGGGTTCGGGAACAGGATTGTTTTGGAAATGGTTAGCAATGCATCGGGGTTGAAGTATGGATGGAGGGGACTCTTCGTTGTTTTAGTCCCTATAAAACTAACCCTAATCCTAATAACTTTAGTCCTGTTGTGGTTAAAATCATTATGCTCCTGGAGCGATATACGAAGAAAAGGAAATATAAACAGATAAAGAATTAGTCACAAATGCCCCTGTTCATCATCTCGGAGTTTATTTGTGATAATTATGCTACCAATGTAATATTATCATTCGGACAAAGCACATAATAAACTAATTTCAAAACCTTTCTTTCCAATGTCATTTCATAGAATTACATCAACGTAAAATAAGTCGAAACAGGGTTGCATTCTGCAAAATTGTAGCCAAGACGTTAGAATTAAAGTTTTAAAAAAATTATTCAACGTGCCTGGTAAACTTTTTTTTTGTATGTCTACAGTACAAAACAGGGGTGAGGGCAATGACCAAAATATGGATAGGTTAATGAAAGCTGTACTGTTGATTTATAATATTTGTTAGCCAATGATACTACTACCATACTGAGAAAAAAATATTCATATCTATCTTCTTTGCCCAGTTTGATGTGGAATACTTTCCTCACCATCTGGCGTTTTTTAAATTACCTGACACTTGAGAGACTCTCTATTTTAGGTCCCTTTCGATGGATAGGATTTTTTCCCTTTAAAATATCCTAGGGCCACTTACCGGGCGTCGAACCCGCAAACTTATAGTACTTATAGTATAGTACTTTGTTATGCTAACAATATACCTCAGGTGACCCGGAATAAGAAATTTGAACGGTGTTATAGAGAAATGATCAGTAATCGATAGCTCTTGACCATATGGCGAAGATATGTAATTCTTTGTTGGTATACTATAACTTTTAGTACAGCAGGGTGTATAGTTCCGACGCCTGCACAAAAGTTGACCATTTCTGAAATAGGCAGTAACCATCATACTCAGCAGTTAGGCCAAAACGAGCAGCAGGAGTACCGAAAGCAGACAATAGGACCCACCATTGCACTGAGCCGGGGAACAATAAAGATCATATTAAGTAAACTGTGGCGAGCTCTAATTCAGAAGGCTATGGTATAAGGAGGCTATAGAAGGCAGTGGTGGCTATTACCTCCCCCCTGCCGGCACAATCCTAAAACAAGGGCTCCTAAGTGGGCCATTACCCGCCATATTGGACCCTAACCCCACCGCTGATAAAATTGAATTTGTTCCCTTCTCTACAATCTCTGCCCAGTTAATGCTCTATTAGTGTGGTCTCCAGCGATATTTCCTATCCAGTAATATGTCCACCCTCCTAGATATCTAGATATCCTATATAATCCTATCTATATAGTATCTCGGGCCTAATGTACTCCGCTATCTCGCCGGGTTTCCGATCACAGCCATCCTCCGATATTTCCTCCTTAGACGACGGAATTTTCGATATAATGGAGGCCGGCTCTCCATCGTAAATAACTATGTTTGTCCATAGTTTATAAGATGGTAGAATGCTATTCCAAATTTTAAGAAATTTAATAAAATGAAACAATAAACTTTTTCGTGATGCCGGGAAAGATAGAATTCAAAAAGAAAATACTGAGGTGATATCAATGTTTTTCAACAAGTATACTTTTCTAATGTTTACAAGGACGACAAAAAACAAAAACGATCTTGTTCAGGACTAGTTTTCTGTTTTCATAAAACAAAATATTGAAGGCGTCGTCGAAATTGTGCAATCTTCCGGACACGTATACTTTTATTTAGTAAATAATGCCTTCTGTCTCTTGCAAAAGTTAAAACTTTGACTAGTTCCTTTTCACCAATTAGCGATTCAGTTATGAATTCAATTTATTCTGAGATATATCCAGCTATACAATTCATGTAGTAGTGTAAAATTGTTAAGATAATTAATAAACCTGTTGATTCTAAATATAAGAATTAAGGGCACCCACTGCTTGGAGGTTGAGTGAAATGGCAGAAATAAAATTTACAAGATCATTTCTGAATCAGAACCCAGAGTTTAACAATGATGATTGGCGATCTTCCTGTGACTTCATTAAGTGGACTATAATCTAATGAACTCAATGTACAAGTGGAAATTTTTCTGTTTCCAGTGAGTCTCTCCACATTTTCAGAGTAAGTGGTATTGGTAGCTCATCTCAGGGAATTACGATCTCTTTCAATTCGGTCCATTTTCAGTGAAGGATCCTAGGTATCGGAATATAAAATAAGCAAGAAGAAATGAAGGTCCGAGTAGAAGTCAGAAAAAATAAATTAAAATAAGTTAATTACAAATATCCATAGTACAATATAAAAATAAAAATTTCTTTTATTTTGTCTTGTATATAATACAAATCAGCATTATATACCATTATTAAATGCCTAATATAGAAATGGTCAGAGATTTATGAAACCAATTAATCAGGATAATAAAACCGCTTTTGTGTTCTATAAATAAGTTTTAATTGAGGAGCATAACAAGAAAATTCGTTTCTTCATTTTTTACTTTGGCTAGTAGCTATCCCATCACCAGTATTATAAGTTTTTTACTCATATCCGCTTAATAAAAGGGAAGTTATGGTCTTCAAGTATATGTGTACTAATGAATTATTGGCTGGCATTGGCTTCCTTTCTCCCCATCTCTCTCACTCTCTCTCTCTCTCTCTCTCTCTCCCCCCCCCCCCCCTCTCTCTCTCTCTCCCCCCCCCCCCCTCTCTCTCTCTCTCTCTCTCTCTCTCTCTCTCTCTCTCTCTCTCTCTCTCTCTATCATTAGTATACATCTACTTGAAGATTCATATATATTTAGACTGAAAGAACAATATCAATGTAGATATAGATTGAGAACCATCAAGGAGATTCGAGAGTACTTAGATAAAACAGAAGACAAATAAAAAAATAGAAGGTTAATATCATAGATGGTGATTAAAAAAGATTCATCTATAGCATTTCCAAGTCTATTTGAACCTTTCCCAAGTCAACTGTAACCTTTTACAAATCAAATGAAATCCTTTCCAAGTCACAAGCAAGCCTTTCCAGTTCAAATGTAACCCTTTCCAAATGAGTTGAAACCCTTTCCAAAGCAAATGTAATAAAAAAATGTATTTTTATTTTATTTTTTTTATTTTTAATGGGTTCCTTCAAAAAGGTCTAATAACCAAAATCATTGCTTTTCGAAAATTTAATTAATTTCATTCGTTTACTGCTCTGTGTCACTAGTAGTTTTGAAAATAACAAAATCAAAAAATACTGTCATGATTTATCCCGTTGAGTTCTAAGGCCTTAACTTCGCTCATTTCACAGTACGTTAAATTTTTAAAACATTTTCAAGGGTGGCAATTGAAATGGAAACGGTTACAATTGAAATAAAAAGGGTGACAATTGAGTTTTAAAGCGTTACATTTGCTTTGGAAAGAGTTTCAACTCATTTGGAAAGGATTGCTTATGACATATAAAGGTAGCATTTGATTTGTAAAAGGTTACAGTTGACTTGGAAATGGTTCAAATAGACTTGGAAATGCTATATATTGAAGAAAAAAAAACTTAAAATAACATAAATTCATAAAGACGGTGACAGTTTAGGAATCACAAAAGCTGTAATAGTGGAAAGAGAGGAACTTAATAATTCAATTTACAATAGAAAGTTTCCAGAAAAATAAAAACAAGCCAATCAAGATAGAAAATGTACAAGAGAAAGAAAGGAGCAACAAAGAGTCAGAATAAAAATGTTTTGCATATGTCAATGATGGTTTTGGACGAAAAAACATGATTTGCATTCCATATATTTTAGGATAAGTATAACTAGATATTGTAGTATAAATAGATATTGTAGACTTCAGTTTAATAGGGCGTGTTATGTGTATCAGTTCTCCCCAAATTATTTCTTCCCCTTTTTCATTTCCGAAGAGAGCCTCCTCATTGAGCCCGAAATAGCCAAAAAGAGGGAACTAATAAGGGCATTAAGAGGAGCACTATTCTGCTAAGCTTGGATTTGTTTTATCTTAATTAAGGTGGGAGGGAGAGAGGAGGAGAGTACAAAGGATGGCGATAGAACCAGGCCCTGCTTATCCAGGGCCAACAAGCAGTTTTTCCGGCTTTTCTTTTAATGGCTCCTGCGAGATAAGCCTTGGACCCGGACCAAATTACGTCACTTAAGGATCAGGTCCCTAATTACTTAGGTCTCTTTATTTAAATACCCTTCCCCTTCCTCTTCCTTGTCGCGTCCTCCGTCTCTTCTAGTCGGCTAATTAGTTCTGCTTCATTTGGGAAGCGGAGGATCCGGAGATAACTGAGGTGGCATAAGAGAATGAACTGCGGCAGGTAGAGTGCTGTATTAATAATGTAATATGTATTTTGTAATTAAGGCTATAATTAGAATGGTATCATAATTGTCACTAAATATACAATAATCAGTGTCTCAACTTATCTAATAAGGGAGCAAGAGCTGTTCTATTGCCAAATAATTTTAAAGGTTTAATATTAATTTAACTTAGCCTTTTGATAAAGGTTGGTAATTACTGGTAAAATAACTCCATGTCCGAGTCAATGTGTCTTTTCATATCACATATCCTTTTTCAAAGAAAGATTATTTGGTAAAAAATCAAAACACATTTATTCAAAACATTTACCCACATTTTTCCCAATTTGTTATTGGATTTCAATCCCAGAAATGAAAAATTCAGAATTTTGTGAAGAAATAATGCCTGAATATGCGTATTGATTTTTTTTCTTAGGGGTGTAACCCATATTTCTAAACAGATCGAAAACTGTTGGAGATGAGTCTGGTGGGTGTGAGAGGACTTCGTAACCCAGCTTTTTAGTTTCCTCAGTGTCTGTCGTGAAACATGACGTCCCTGCATTGTCGTGTAAAAGTATAAGTCCCTTCGTATTAACCAATGCAGGAAGATTGATGTGTTTTTGTTCTTTGTCAATATCCCTGTACTAATGGAGTTATAGCTCGTTACATTCTGTTAACATAATCATAGTGAACGACAGGATTTCACTTTGAATTTTAGAAATAGAAAAAAAGGACTTTTCATGTCAAACAACCCAATAGCTCGATTTGTTCAAGTTTCTCTATAGTCTTTGACCATGGTAGGTTCCTCTCATTGAGAAAAATTTAGGTCTCCCACTGTAGAATTGTCCGATTAGCCATAACATCATAAAGTGACGTTAAATGATTGAACAAAAACCATTTCATATTCGAATTTTCAACCTACTACCTCAATCTTATGGTTCTGCACTAGTGCGCTAACCTTAAAACAAAATAAAAATTAAACATACCGATATTTAACCTAACTTTATGGATAATAAAGGGAGTTCCCCCAACAGCACCTGTATTAGAAAAATATTCCAAATAAAACCGAATCAATAACAATAAAAAGTCTAAAATGAATTCCAAGGGTAGCCGATTCGAACGCAAAACAACAAGAGAAGGTATTACAGTAACAACAAAATTGGTCACGATGAGGAAAAAGAGCGAGTGAAGTGAGGTAGGTAATGTTGGAAAGGATGTGGCTTTCCTTTGCGCGGCCGGTCTTCTGCGCAGGTCGTTTACTAAATGGCCAGACTAAATACATGTTGATAATGGGTCTAGAGAAACAGCAGGAATTATATTTTTATTTATTTAATATTAAATTTCCAAATGATTTCGCTTGCACTTTCTTCTATCATTTGATCTGCGAAGAAGCAAATGAAAAAGGTAGGGATCGAATGAAAAGAATATCTTCTACTGGTTTCGAGGGACAACAATAGAGGGTTGCGATAGGTTCTCTCCCCATTTTTTTGCGTAGAAAGAAATTTAATACGTTTCCTTCCTGAAGCAGCCTGATTGAATAATCGAAACCTCCCCGAAGTTGGGGATCTCGGCCATCGAGGAGTCTACTCTTGATAAAAAATTAGATATTGATTCGTCGAGCCAATTACCTCCTCGCCCTCCCCAGACACTTACAATGGAGGAGATAGCGGAATAATGAGTGGGAGGGGATTTATTTATCGAGGAGGGTTCCTCCCAGGTTGGCTCCCTCAAGAGAAGTAGGGTGGTCCAGAAAAGGTTCAATTCAAAGAGAGATTCTTAATTGATTGATCAATTAGAGAGTAGGATCCAGGTTCAACCCTATTTGCCGCAAAATTAATATTCGGTATTCAAATTATAAATAAATTAACTAAATAACAAAAATACATAACGCATTAATAATCAAGAATGGGAGTCTTTTGTTCAGATAAAGCTCTGAGTATACATGGATAGTTCTTAAAGTGGCATTGTTTTGGACAACCATGTTTTATGCGGTCGGTTATGGTTTAGGAGGTCTTGCACATCTGTTCTGATCATAGCAGGTGAGATTTTGTTGAGCCCCATCTAGAAGCTTTCTTAAAATCTGACTTCGTATTACGGGTGATAACTTAAGCATTGCGCTATGGGTATACTTGTTGATACCTTTCAATTTACTCTTCGTGATTCATTTTTCTCTATACACAAATTTTAATAACAACCTATACAACCATAATTCTGCTTTTTATATTATCAAACTAATTTTCGTTAAACTCCTGCAAGAAGATTAAAGGTTTCCAATTCCGAATGGTAGTATAAATGATACATAATTGAATCGCTAACTGCAAAAGGGCAACAAGTCCACTCTAAATTTTATAAGAGAGGCAAATGAAAAAATGAGATGTATCTGCAGTAAACAAAATATCTAAGGTTTTACCAAAAATATTTTATCTTCTGGACCAGTCCCCTTTCTGTATTAAATAATATCTTCTGTCTCTAATAAGAGTCGAAAGTTTTAAAACAAAAATCTGTAAAGCTGGACTAGATGCAGTTAGCAATTAAATTTAAATATAAAAAATAATGTTGCTAAGTTTTACGGTTTAGTTATCTGTAATCTGAGTAAAGGAAAACAATTAAATACGTAAGACTATCCTATTTATCCTGAGTGTTATCTGGATCAATCCTTGCAAATCCGTTGTTACCATTAGCAGGCCGAAAATGTTCGCTTCGATTTGTAACTCCCATGCAAAACTGTTAGGGTCACTTTCTTATGAATTACTAAAATCTCAGTCACCACACACTCTAGTCCAATTTTCAATGTCCTTTTTGCTAAATAATTCATATTGCTATAAAAAAATGGATGAATCACAGCTCAAAATTATTTTGGGTAAACACTATTCTGAAGCTATGCTGATAAAAATACCATCCAAATTTACTCGAGGAACTACCTGATCCTACCATTGTTGGCAAACTGTAATTCTCCACCATATATTTAGCAAGTTATGATTTATAGGCCTATGCGTTGGTAAGAGTACTTCATCACGAACGCTTCTGGGACAGGACAGTTCCTTTGTTCCTGATTAATATCCTCACCTTGCCAAAGGATAAATTAAATTTGAATTAAGAGGCTGAATAATGCAGAGAGCAGAATGCAACTATAGATTACCACAACGCCCCAAACACTTGCCAGAGTATTTTCGAAAATATCGCACGCGGTAATTTTGTTGCCGCTATCAGTTATTATTCGGTTCGCTATGTCGACACTTGTATTGGGCTAATGCGTTTTAAATTATTCTTAATTTCTGTTAGTTTAGTTAATGGAGGGAATACATGTTCCGTTGATATATGGAATGATGACAGTCAAATGTAATTATAATAAAATATAATGTTGTTTACATTGATTCATTCCATAATTTAATTCGTGAAAATGGTAAAGATGAGTATCTTATTCTATATATACCAAGAATCACTAGCCAGAAGCTTAATGTTACTGTTAAAGAAAAAGTGGAATAGTCCGGGTGGCAATCTAGAACTAGACAAGGCCTGGGGCCTTGTCTAGTATATTATTGTCTTATAGTTAGTATATTATAGTATACTGTCTAGTATATATTATAAACATAATATACATCTGGCCAGAAGGCTACATAATAATAAAACCGTGAACTAATTAAAAGTGAAAAAGACATAAAAAAAATAAAAATAGAAATCTAAAAAGTACGAAACTTGACAGGATTTTTGTGTGGGCGGGGACCAGGAGGTGGAGCGGGCGAGAAAGAAATGCTCGAATGATTTGGATCTGTGAGAACGAGTGTAGAGATCGGAAAGGCGGGATCTTGTTTTATGGTGCTGGGCTGAGGATTTGAATTGGAGGAGACTGTAGATATATGATGGGTGTTGCGAGTTAATGGATTGGGATAGAAAAGCACCAAGACAATATTGTCTACGAATGGGAGGGAAGAGCCACTTTAAGTCATCATAGTGATGTGACACCCGGGATCGCCTCGGAGCCAACCATTTTCGATACGCTCCGTATACCACACTACAGTTTTCAAAGTGGGGGAAGATGAGGGATGATAAGAGAAGCTTACGGGTAGATTGTGTAAGGAGATGACGAGATCGATGGAATAACTTCAGGGAACTAATTGACCGTCGGGGTATTTGGATGATATGGGATTTCCAGGAAACGTTTTGGTCAAGAGTAATGCCTAAGTTTTTGACAGAGCAGTTGAAACTGATGGGGTGGTCGTTTAGGATTAATGTTGGGAGGGTGGGGATTGCTGTAAGGAGGGAATTGGAACCTGGTTTTCAATTCCATTGTTTTCAGCTTTGCTCAGGCACTGATCCTATCTAGGTCTTGCTGAATACTGGCGAACGCAAATAACAGCTCAGAGGGAGGAAAGGAAAACTAGATTTGGAAGTCGTGAGCAAATACATGGTAGGAGCAGTGGTGAACAGGTTTAGGAAGATCTTTGATGTAACAGTTGAAAAGGAGAGGAGAGACGTTTGAGCCCTGTGTTACACCTGAGGATAGAGTGAGGAAAGAGGAAAGGGGTTGGTTGGGCATGGAAACTGCTTGGGACCTGTCAGAGAGGAAGGATTGGAACCATAGAATAGAGCTGCTGGAAATGGACAATGACTTTAGCTTGGCAAAAGGGATAGAATGATCCAAGGAATTGAAAGCCAAGTAGGATTAGTACAGTTAGTTGTTTGTTGTCCATGGCTGTATGTATGTCAGTGGTGATTTTGGTAATGGCAGATTCTGTAGAGAAACCAGGACGACAGCCTGATTGAAGTGAAACAAGGAGTTTGGACTGTTCGAGAAAATTTGATATTTGAGACTGGACAATTCTTTCGAGGGATTAGGAAAAGTTGGAAAGTATGGAGAATGACCGGTAGCATTTGGGAGATATATGGGTAGAGGCTTTGTTTATATGATGGACTAAGGGTTTTTCCAAGAAGTTGGGATTACTGCGTTTGCTAGTGAAAAATTATATATGAAGAGTAGGATATCGAAAATTCATTAATTGGACAATTTGACGGGAATCTCGTCAAAGCCGGTATAACTGGAGCGGGATTTCAGGACGGAGGATATAATATCGGTAGGTGAAATGTCTAAGAAATAAAAATTGTCAGGGTTGAAAGATGGCGTTCTGGGGAAAGAGCGGAGAAGAATGATTTTGATGTTTTAATTGAGGAAGACGAAAAGTACGAGTTCATTTCATTAGGAGAGGCAGGAAAGGCTCTAGAGGATGATGGATTAAAGAAGGAGAGCTTTCGGAGGAGTTGGCATTAAGATTTAGTAGTGGAAAGGGCTTGGTGGAGGTATTTGAAATTTGCTTGTCTGTAGACTGTGTCAACTTGCGGAGAGCGCTGAACGCTTGATAGTCATCAGTAAGCCTTGTACGTCTAAAGCGTCTACGGGCAGCATCACGCTTCCTTTGCAGCTCTTTAATTTGTTGACATATCCAAGGAGCGGGATGGTGACAGAAGGTTAAAGTTTTGAGTGGGGCATGGGTATCCAGGATGCTTTTGAAATTGGCAGTGAGTATGCCAACCATTGAATCGATGAAGAAAGGAGTCTCTGCGATGATTCAATGATAAACAGATATATTCATGTGTCAGATAGGAGAGTGTGATGGGTGGGAAAAAATTTAACAATGTAGACCTATATTCTTAGTGAAAGAGGCTTTGAAGGTATTGTTTATCATTGGATTGAACAAGGAGGTTGGTATTAAATTCATCGGAGATTATGCTGTGGTTATAGAGAAGAACATTTATAAAGGACCGAATCAAAGGTAGAATCAAAAGGGACTAAAGGAGGGCGATATACTACATATAGGAGAGGGTTTGAGTTGCATGAAATTTCGACAAGGAATTCTATGTGAGGGTAATCGGACACAGGTGAAGAATCTAGGATATATGATTATAGGGAATTGTGGACAAAACGACCTACTACTCCCCCAGTCCAGACTACTCGGTCGTGGTGAATGAATGAATGGCTAGGTAAGGAAACATCGGAGGTCGGGATTTTAGCCATGTTTCCGAGATTCCAATGGCAGGGTAGAAATTTTGGGTAAAATATTGATGAAATACATAAAAATGAGCTGGCAAGGATTGGGAGTTGATGTGACAGGAGGTTAGGACACTGAACACGATGGGGAAGTAGCAGAGAAGCTCTCAGTATTTGAGGAGAGGAAGCTATGAGGAGTAAATTTTATTGGCGGAGCTAAGTGAAACATCAGATGGTGCAGAGAAAAGATTATCATTAGCGAGTTCTTACTAAAAGCGCTATGAATCTTGATACTAAAAAAGAGATAATACAAATAAAGAATAAAAAAAAAGAAAAATTATACGTAAATAATGAAATAAATAAAACAACATAATAAAAAAAGAACATAAGTCAGAACTTCGAGCATGTAAAAAAGTAAAATTAATTTCGTGATCTTCGAGACAAATAGCATGGTCCTTCTTCGTTCTTGGGCTTTCTAAGTAAAATATATTTACTGATCAAGTTGGGAATCAAACCGTGAACATTCAAAACCAATATAAGTTTCTTCAATGGTTGTTAGAATAGAAATAAATAAACGTCGGTTCGGGATTTACAATTGCTGTAGGTGGGATCATAAGAAGTGAAAAAATGACAAATAAAAATTGTTGGAGAGGACGTTTAGATTGTATGTATATTAAATGAGAAAAGAAATGGGGATGTTGCAAAGTGAGTTTTGAGGTCACCACTGCATGAACCAGTGGACATCAACCAGGAGTTTGAGTGGGCTTACTTAAGGGCTGTATGTACAGGATTGCCTGCTTGGGTTTGGTTTCAAGAATACTTGGCTTTCCTGGATGATTTTCACAAAGATACTAGCAATAGATATTGAGTTAACTGTTTTGGTGGTGTCTGGAGGTAGTAACATCTTAAGTGAAATGCGTCCAGGAGGATTATAGCAACAGGTGCAGTGTTTTGATGTGAAAGGTTAGGGTTTGTTTGACATGCATATTTTAGAAAAATAGTGAAATGGAGAGGCTGTAAGTAACCTAAATGAGATTAAGAACACCCAGAAATAGAAAAAGGTGTTATGTAATGTTCGACCTAAGATTCCAATCGCTTAACTATTTTTGGAGCAATGGTAGCGGAGGATTGGGATTTGGCGAGGTCAAGCTCAACAATTTTGTTTTTCGCCCCATTTTATAGAGGTTGGGCTAGCCTCATTAGGGTTTGTTGGTCCCAGACTGTGGTTTACAGAATTTTCGACCTAAGATAATTTGCCCTTGGCCTAATTTATCGTTGGTGGAGAACCATCTCCTACAGGTAAGATTGGCTTTTACAAAATTATTTTAGTTTGACAGTTATGTAATACACGCCATTAACACATGGTTCGGTATTCCTTACCTTTTTCCTTTACAGCAGTCATTTATTTCAACTTACCAATATCCGCACCTATTCATACCTAAAATAATTTACGCCCACGATGGACTCAGGTGCGGTTCTTAAAGTTATTTGCTTACTAGATGAAAACATTTTCTTTCATTACACTAATGATCATCAGGTAATCTTATCTAGGACGCAGACAACTCCGACGGTTAAACAAATGGCCGACAGAGCGCACTACAAACAGAATGACAACTGTATTTGGAATTCCTTCGGGGAACGACAGCCTTTCTTACAATGGATGCCGTCACGACATTAATTGATAAAAAAAGGTCAGATATTCTCTCGCCTCGTCATTAGCAGGGAACGATCTCGGCTCCTAAGAATCCTATCAATTAGATATAATTAATTGCCCCTTCATGCTTCACATCTTTCTTGTTATTCCGTTTTGTTTTTATCTGCATTACTTTAGGTTAGCAGATTGTTAAGGAGTTCTGCGTGTTTACAAATTATCAGTAATCTGTTAATTGCTTGGAACAATGTTAACAGTAATTGAACAGACCAAGGAAAGAAGTTTTGTTGTAACAATCAGTTGTAGAGAAATAATTATAATCATGAAAAAAAAGAAGAAAAATGTTGATAGTTTCACGGTTTAGTGTTTTTATCAATGCTAAGAAATAATGTACGAATATAACCTATGAAAGATCTTGGGTAGATTTTTCAAGGATTGTGCAGGTAAGTAATTTTTATGAGATAACGCTCAATCAACTTTTCCCCCAATCAGAAGAACCCACTTTAGGAGATCCCACAGCGTCCTTCAGTTTCGGAATATCAGATTAAATAATTATTCAATCTGATAACAATCATGGATAAATCTCCTTACTTGTCTATGTATCGGTAGAAAATCCTGGCTAAATCAATAAACAAAACAGTTCTGTCATATGTTGACCCCTTTATTGGTTGTAGGGATACAAAGATCGAAAATAAACGGAACTAAACGAAAATAAACTAAACGAAACTATACTAAACTAAACCAAAGTGAAACGAAACTAAACGAAGTTAAAAGAAAATAAAAAAAAATAACCGAAATTAAAGGAAAATAAACGAACATAATCGAATATAAACGAAAATAAACTATACTAAACTAAACGAAAGTGAAACGAAACTAAACGAAGCTAAACGAAAATAACCGAAATTAAACGAAAATAATCGTAAATACACGAATACTTTTGATCTGATTTCATATTATTGGGATTTAAAATTTGTTCACATCCCGGTCTCTAATACACCTTCACTCCAATATCTCCTGGCCAATGTTCTGCGCAATCCTCCTCTACCAAATCTTTTGCTGTCATTTCTTCTCTGACTTCTTGCATCCACTGCTTCCGAGGTCTCCCAAGGTCTGAGGTCTACGTCTCAGGGCAGTATTTAAATACTCTAAAGACTATTACTTCCGATCCGTTCTCATGGCGTGCCCATGAGGCAGAAAAATTATTTAATCTCTTAACAGCCACAGATCGAATTTGGATTTCCAGAACCTCCTAGGGCTCAGGCAGCCTGTTTCGTATCAGTTCAGCGTCATCTCGGTCAAATCACTTCTCTCCTCCCTCTACCATGTATTGAGCCCTTCATGGATTGTAGTATAGTTTAATATACAGATTTGCATGTTTGTGAGATCACATTTTAATGATATTATCTTTCTTTTTTTTTTAGTTACTAATGCGAATTTCACAATAATTCGTTTTTAAAATATAAAGGTTAGAGAGGTATTAGCAATTACGGTGGACTTGGAACACGTGCTTGGAAGTGGGTGCCAGATAGGGCTGATGAGATCAATGACTATCTGAGATGGGAACGGGTTCGGCAACTGTTATACTCAAACTTGTGTTTGCTCCTTCTATGAATGGGATCCAATGTCTCCGGCTATTTTAGTCTCTCACTGTAACCATTCAGTTTCTAATTTAATTTTTAATTGGTCTGTGTAGTCGAGAATACTCGATGAGGCCACAGATCCTTTGATACCAAATTAACTGATTAGTGTTATAGAAATACCAAATAATATTAATAAACATTGGAGTGCAGATAACATAATTTTAGAGTTGTAAGAATGGATATTCCTACCGATGGTCAAATACCAATATTTATTTTTAATATCAACATTTTTCCAGATTCTGAACCTTCAAAAGAAAAATTTTCAAAAAAGTAAAAATATTGAGGCACAATATATCGTATTATCTACAATATTTCAATATGTTGAACTGTTATTTCCATAAAAAATCTATCTATATTTTTCAAAAATCATTTCCCTAATCGAATGTAGTTCACAAAAAATAAAAAATAACATATCAAGTAGATCCAGAAAGAAGTTTACAAATTTAAAACTAATATAATTAGTTACAAATCGTTAATACAATTTCTGAAATAAACACTATGTATTCTATAACATTTCAACGTACGTATAATTAATTTCTCTAAATAGAATTTAATGTCTTTGCTAATGAAACTACAAAACTTTAATGTGGGATCACATAAAATTCAGTATTTTTTTGGTTAGGTAATATATATTTCGGAAATCATGAAACTTAAACAAGAACTAAAGAACACCTCCATTTGTATCCGTTTTGCATATAATTAATGACATTACTGCTAATCGTCAAATTAGCAAAATATTTAGAATTGCACCAAAATCGATTTTGCTGGGCTTTACTTACAGTCATATCTCTGTAAGACATCGTGATGATTGTCCTGCCTCACCAAATTTGAGTTTGCATGTCATGAATTTATATGCTTATAGGCATTTACGACTAACATGGAAAATTTCTACTGTTTTATCATTTTTAACTTTTACTAGCCTAATTAATTTAATTAGTTAGGGAGCTTTTTGAAGTCAGAGATCGTTAAAAGGATGCTTTCAACCACATTGGATGTTTCTGAATAATTATAGAAAATTGTAAAATAGTTTTAAAAATACTCGGATGTTTAAAAAAATAAATTTAAGTTACTTTTTCATACAAGACTGAAAAGACAAGAAACTGCTCGACGTTTTTGCCTTCTTCAACATTTACTGGACAAACGTTCTAAGCTCCCAATTAATTACAAAAGAGTTATTTACATGACAGCTATCTGACCTATTGGGACATACGGAGTTGAGCTTTGGGGCTCTACTAAACCATCCAATTCATCTCGTATCCAATCCTTACAATCCAAAATCCTTCGTAAAATCCTCAATGCTTCTTATTATGTCACAAACTCACACACAAACTAGATACATATCCTTCCATGGCAGGCTCCATACTCACTTGAATCTGCTAATCTCTCAACTTGCTTCTCATACTATTCCTGATAACCCTCTGAGGCGTCTGGAAAGAAGATGGCCTCGAGACCTTCTACTATAGAACTTTATTGGAGTGCCTACCCATCGGTAGTTTCTACACAAGTGTTTTTTGTTTTCATGTCATTTATCCATATTATCAAATTTACTTGTAATATTATTACAGTTGTAAATATAAATAAATTAATTTTTTAAAAACAGTTGTTGTTTCCCTTTTCGTTTTTTTAATGTTTTCGGTACTTCGAACCTATACATCTTCAGAAGAGCATGAAGTGGTCGGGGTGTGCAGTCAATAAATTTACACAAAAAACGTTAACTTATTTTATTTAGTCCAACTATATCTGTTAGACAAACAGTCTGCAGTTAGACTCTAAATCACTCTTCCCTGACGATGGCCTAAAAATCAGGCCGAAACATTGACACAAATATAATAAGTTAAACTTATTTAGTGTAAATTTAATGACTGTACACTCCCCCCTCCCCCCGGCCATTCCACCCTCTTCTAGGATATATCCATATAACCATTTCCACATCTATATGCTCCATACATTTAATTTATTACTGGATTTTATATTTTTATTTATACGATATTTCATTCTTAGCATTTCTATATAGCATTCATTAATTTCTCATCATTATTTATCATATTATCATCATTATACCGGCAAACATTATTTTTTTCATTTTAACATTTTTTATACAATTCTGTCATACAATATTATTTATATTACATGAAAATATTATAGTCATATTTTAATTAAAAAAATCATAATTATATGTTATTTTACATTTCTATTCAATTTTTTAATACGTATTATCAATTTAATTTTACTGATCATATGGTAATCATTATATTCCTCAAACTAATCATATAACATATACATTTAAAAACAATAATCTTCTGGGTTTTTTTTTAAATTTTATACAATTTTTTATATATCATCACTTGTAATTTAACTATGGAGAATGGAGATAGTTGGAGGGGGGGAGGTGCAGCCAAAAATAAGTCTTGACTCAGCCCTGAAGAAGTCAACAGCATGGCTGGCGAAACGTTGGCAAAAAATTTATCAACACGATCTAAACCAAACGAAATCAACAAAGTCTTTTGTAATAATTACTATAGCTCCCTCTTTATTTTTTCTCACTCGTAATTCCATTATTTAGTCTCTGTATATAGTTTCATTCTTTTGTTATTCTTCCTTGGTATTGCAATGTTTTATATAGTTCTTCTCCGTTTCTTTACCGATGAAGATGGCCTACATCTTAGGCTGAAACGTTAGTACAATAAAATAAGTTTATTTTGCATAATCTTTGACAACACACCTGACCATTTCAATCCACTATTAGAATTATCCAATCAACTATTTTCTACTTAAACTTAATTTATTATTATTAACTTTGTTGGCCACATTGGACCACTTGGGTCGATCTACATTCGCTTTCTCTTTGAAGGTTGTAGTGTTGTTTTTTTTATTTGCGATCTGCCAATACTTTTTCATACGTTCCGATTGCAATTATCTTAATTCGCCTGAAATCTCCATAGGCTTACTATGTGTCATTTCTGCTTAATATTAGTTCTGTTCTCATCATCTGCTATCCCAAGTCCAATTTCTCTGAGGTCTTGCTGAATTTCATGGATCCATTTTCCTCCTGTCTTCTTTCCCAGATTTCTTAGTACTTAAGTTTAATTTATTACTTTTTTTTTTTTTAATAAAAATTTTACTCGTTATATTTTCATGACATAATTGTTCGAATAAAATATTACATTTGATTACAGGAGTGGATACATGAGCTGTATAGGGAAGAGGACTAATACCCGAACCCCAATTGACGGACAGGACTACAATATCCAGAGGACAGGCAGTATCGGAGACGGACAGACGAGGAGAGGGCGGTTAAAGGAAGAGATAGGGCGAGAGGAAGAGACTGACAGAGAGCAGAAACAATCGCCATTGTTGTGAAGCCGAAATCAATAAGGCCCTGATTAGGCTCCTGTATCGAGCGGACCTGCGCGCTCCCCTTCAGTAGCTCTTCTCTCGTCGCTAGTCGTCGCTCGGCCTCTGTCTGAGTCTCAAGGGGTCTATCTGTCAATCACATAGAGTATTTATAAATATGTATTCATAACTTTATTTCTATATATTGAAAATTAAAAAAGAAAATAAGAGGAAGAAAGTGGTCCGGGTGGAGGTTATAAAAATTCTCTTAAGTAGGGAGAAAGCCAACGCTTCGATCCACACTGCAGGTTTCTTCAGGACTAAATATACGAGATACAGACAAATTTAAATGCTACATTGTAAATAACAAAACTACATACCCATAGATATAAGACTGTATAAACAAATTATCACAGGCGTTGATGACCGTATGGTTTTATGCCTTACAAATCCAAACAAAAAAACAAAAATACATATAGGCATAAATAAAGATGAGGGACCCTTAGATAAATGTAAAAATGGAGCGAATAATCATATAGCATTATCATATAAGTAATAAAGAAAGTATACAAAATTAATCTAGTGTATGGTATTTGAAAAATGAGAGACTGTATCACTACAACTCATGAAGGGCCTGGGGTTCAGTACATGGTAGAGACTTTACTGTTTCGTGGAAAACGGTTCTGCAGGGAGGTTACTTATCCTAGATCACGTTCAAACGCCAGATTTTTCCGTCATATTTTGAGTACCCACTTATAGAGGCTGGGTGAGCCCCAAGAGAGTCCTAGATAATAGAGAGTCTAAATAAAAGTCTTGTCTGCAGCGGGATTTTAACCAGGATTTCGGCAAGCAACTCCGCTCCGCTCCCCTCCGCTATACTTTTAATTAATTATTAAATTAAATTAAATTAATAGTTAGTTTTATTTATTTATTATTATAATTATTTATTTTATTAATAATTAATAAATGAGGAATAAATTAAAAAATGAATGGAAAAAGATAATTGTGAATTACCTCCTATTCTTATTCTTCTAGTGGCACGACAGACGCCTAAAGCGGTTCTTGGCCAGCTCAACCATTTTGCCCCAGGATTGTCTATCTGCAGCTTGGACTATATTTATTCCTCCTTATCTAATGTCTGCTAGAATATTGTCCCTCCACCGAGATCTAGGTCTTCCTCTAGGTCTGGCCCCGACTAAATTATTTGTGTACACCTTCGAGGGACACCTCCCATCCTCCATCCTAATAACGTATCCGAGCCATTTTCCTCTCTGCACTTTGACAAAATTAGAATGACTGAGATCCTGGTATTACCTACCACCAGCTCCATATTCCGACGCAGTCGCCAGGATCCATTTTCTTTAATAGGCCCTATTATTCGTCTCAGGATCTTTCTTTCGAAGCGGTCCACCTTCCTTGCATCGGATTTGAGTCCACGTTTCGCACGCATAGGATGATATTGGCCGTATGAGGCATCTGTAGATACTCATTTTCGTAGCACGGCTTTATAATCTACTCCTTATAATTTTGGCGAGGGAGAAGCACGCTAAATTTGCTCCGCCAGTCTGTTCTTTATTTCAGCCTCCTCGTACATGTGTTCAGTAATAGTAGATACAAGATATTGAAAGCTAGGGACAATTTCAGCGGCCTGGCTTGCATTTTCGACTTTATCAAAGAAAAACTGTCCATTGTTAACAACCTGTAGCTCATAACTGAATGGAACAAACCAAAAAACTGCCACAGAATTTTTTTTAGTGTGAAATGTCACTCTGACAACCAGCATAAACTTGCATTTGTTTGATATACTGTTTGATCGATACCGAGAAAATAATGGATTTCTTTTTCCCCAACCAGATAATACGTTATTATCTGCGAATTGAGAACAGATGCATATACCTATGCATTTATCAATTTATGTATTCAAATGAAATAAATTCCGTTTAAAATCAAAGCAAATTAATAAAATCTGTACCATCACAACCCATGAAGGCTTTTAGGTTCAGTAGTGCTTCTTGGAAGGTTATTTATCCTAGATCATGCTGAACCTCCACACACCCCCTCAATTTGGAAAACCACATTTTTGAGGCTGGGTGAGCCCCACTAAGGTCCCAGATACCAAACAATCCAACCCTAGCTGCAGGATTTGAACTATGGACCTTCGGAAGGGGAACTCAGCGCTCTACCGCTGAAAAACCCCCGCTCCTTGCTTTCAAATTAATAATTATTAAAAGTAATAATGAGTATTCGAAAGCAATATTATAGGTCCGTAATTTTCAAAGTCAATAGAGCCACCTTTTTTGGGACAATAATACTGAACTCTCAATGCTTAGAGACTTTTTTTGTGTCCTATATCTCTAGGAGGAATTGCTGATGAAATTTAATAAGTATTAACCCTCCATATGACGTTGTTCATTTGAAGGAGCGATATGCCATTCATAGGTGTCTCACCTTCCACACACAGTCCAAATATCAGACTGAAAATGTAACGTATCCCATAAAAAGGGACGCATGTTTGAACATATGAACAAGCTTACTTAAATCAAAACGATCAGACAAGTCAAATATCCTGTCCCAAATATTTTTCACTTATAACTATTTGAAAATAATTTTTATTTTTTTTTAATTTTATATTTGTTGTAAAGAACTTGCCAACCATCAGAAGAAAAAACCGAATGTATCCCAATAAAGTACCTTGACCGGTTAAATGGTTTCTTATATATCTTCCTTGACATCCTATATTTAACCGTGAATTTTGCCTACCGTGAGGTAGAGTTCTGTAGTTAGGGAGTATCGAAACCTAATTAAACTAGAGGGAGGAAAAAAAGAAGAGGCAATAAAGACGACGGTATTCGAGTATAAATAGCGGGAGTTTGTTATCTACAATGTGAGGAGCTGCCATTCAACTTTATATAAAGGTCCTTAATTGGGACCGAGCTTCGGAAAATAATAAGTCTCAACATCTGTCCCTTCTTTTTAACAACTTTCTGACAGCTTAATATGGATCCGGTCTTCGGTTTTATTTTAAAATCTGTATATAGTCTCGGCAATCAGCGTCGAAACACATTAACATACGCTTTCGAAAATAACTCTATAATGTTATTAAAAATAAACTAATTATACAAATTAATTATACAGTCGATTTTAAATATAGACGTGTATTTAATTATTATACTCTTATATTATATATACTCCTGATCAGTTTTACATCCATCAAATGTGATCTCAATGATTTCGTCTCCAAGATAAGCAGGAATATGAGATTTTTTATAAACTATATAAACTTGATTAATAGCTTCTTAGCAGGTGTCTATGTCATTGTCTTTTCAATCTTCTCATAAGTCCAAGTAACTGAGATTAGGAACCAGAGGATTTTGGTAATTTGTTGATTGAGTTAATTATTACTTCTGAAAAAAAAATGCATACAAAGAACAAGCAAACGTATAAAAACTCTCCTATTTCACACACCTAAGTTTAAATAATTATATTTTATTTCTTCCTAAATATATATTTTATCTTAAGAACTCAGAATTATATGGACAACTGCTTATTATTCCACAATGCATTTACTATCATCACCCTTCTCCACAATACTCGGAATGACTACTCGTTTATCCTTTGATCTATCTGCAATTTATTTCTTCTTAAATTTTAAAAAAGTGTATCACTCTTCATTAATTTCATTAGCACATTGGCTATGAAACTAGATGAAAGTTAAAATCTAGGTTTATATCGGTACAGCAAAGTTGGAACACCATTTTGTAAAAATAAAAAGGTCATTATCATAAAAATACTAAGATCATTAGAACACTAGACATTAATTATTTCCTTCTATTCTTGCCTTTCTCGGATCGGGGTAGCTCAGAGGTTTAGCGCTGAGTTGCCGTGTCGAAGGTCCCGGGTTAAAATCTGGCAATGGCAGATAATTTATTTGTTCTGTTAACAGCTGGAAGGGGTCATGTGGGATTTGGAGACCCTCCTAGCGTTCATCCAGCTCCTATAAAGTGGGTATCCATAATAGAGGGAATATCCAGGCGGTTGAGCTTGATCTCTGACAAACACATCCCTGCACAACCGTTTTCCTTGAAACTGTACAATCTCTACAACGTAATAAACCCAAGACCTGTCATGGGTTTTAGTGGTTCAGGTGCCTATTAAGTTTTACAAGTTTGAATAATACTTTATCTATGGAATGTGGCAGTGGCGACACCTTAATGAAAAAGTAATTTGAATGAGCTTCGTTGGGATTTAACTAACTGTATTGTTGTTGGTTTTCTGTCAGCTTAGGGGAATTTTAGAATGAACAAGGCATTAGGTTAAATGATTGTTCGTGGTGGATTATATAAGGCTGATGTTTCCACTATTACGAATTCCCAATCCGTGGCATGACCTTCCCCAAGGACCTCCTAACTACCCTACAGTGACCGCCCACATCAGATCTCACCTGGAAGAGCCCAGATGACGGCGTTAGTGACGTCAGCGGCAGCTGCTTCATTAGCGGAGATCAGATAGCCCAGCAGCTGGAACGGCTAATGGAGACATTACTGTTTGGAGATCGCGGCAATTAAAGCAATCTTTTCATCTGCCCGATTGTTGACGTTCCTCGGGCCCTCGCCGATGGTCCGCAGTACGGCCTTCTTGGTCAGTCGCCAGCTCTGTTCGCGCCCTACCTGGAGGAATCACAAGATCTTAAGCAGGACGGGTCGTGATAGGTCATTGTGTTGTTAGTCTATCGGTACAACTTGTGTGCTCTCACGGGTAGAAGAATACTTATACGTTTTAAGTCTCTACATTATTTTGTAATGTAACAAAATCAGCATTGAAGAAAAGTGCATAATTAGAATACCTTGAAAGCTGCAATGAATAGATTAGATAAACCCTTATAACTTTTTATTCAACTCAAGACTTTTGGTTCTCCTTAGCTTTTAGTTCAGTTTTAAAAATAGTAAACATTCTCGTATCTTATGAGATTTGCTTTTGTTCGATATACCTGCTTGCCCACTAGTTGACAACGAATGGAACAATATTGTTTACTATAGCACACTCTGCAGTTGTAAGTCAATATAAGATACCAACAGCTCAGGCGATCCATCACGAGGTGCCAACACCTCAAAGGAAGCCATCCCTAAATCAACTCTGGCCAAGAGTCTATTCGCCATGGAGTCCTTTCAAGGCAGTGGATCATTTCTGAGAGTCGATTATATTTCACGGCTGCCTGGGATGAGGGCTATGAGCAACCTGTCTTCATGGGCCCCATTCATGGGCCCGTGGGGGTCCCATTCAGTCTAGCGACCATTAATGGGTTCCATTGTGGCGAAGTCAAGAATGCGTGAAAACGAGCTGTTCCCAGGCAAGAGACTTCCCACCTGCAGCCTCCAAGAACTGCGAAGCGCCGTGGAAAGAATCATAATCGATTTGTTGAATCATTAACGAACCGTTCATTATGTTCGATAGTGACAACTTGGGTTGGAGATTCCTTTTAAGGTACCGTAAATGAAATTAGTTTAAAGACCTTATGATTTACTATTTGTACGATGATAAATTATACCAACAGTTGAATTAATATCTAAACTCCGAAACGAATTACCCTTGGGTGCACCCAGTCTCTGTAAAGTGGGCTCTTAATTGGAAAAAATCTTGATGAAGGATGTCCTTGAAAATACCTTGGTCAGGTAGCAGTATGATAATAAGTACTTATCCCATAATGGTTTCGATGTTGAATAGATTTTTTTTTTTTACCTTCAGTAATACTGCACACTATTAACGCTACAGTTACTACAATAGAACATAAATACTACAAAAATAGAATATTAATACTATTGAATAATATACGATACTAGTTCCATTATCAAATAACCCAAGCATCTAAATGATCAGTCCAGCAAAAAGTATGTGTGTGGTTGTGTTTATGAAATAATAAAAATATGTATTATCTGACTTGGTGTTTGGAAAATAGGAAGAACTTAAACCAAACATTGCTTTCTGCAAATGCATGTCATCAATATATTTATCGCTATTCGGAGTTATGTTGCATTATTAAAAATTAACTAGTATTAATATCAGAGAAAAGAGAGAAGTTTTTATAGACCTTAAATGTTTTTTTTTTAAGGTACCGTAAGTGAAATTAGTTTAAAGACCTTATGATTTACTATTTGTACGATGATAAATTATACCAACAGTTGAATTAATATCTAAACTCCGAAACGAATTACCCTTGGGTGCACCCAGTCTCTGTAAAGCGGGCTCTTAATTGGAAAAAATCTTGATGAAGGATGTCCTTGAAAATACCTTGGTCAGGTAGCAGTATAGTAATAAGTACTTATCCCATAATGGTTTCGATGTTGAATAGATTTTTTTTATTTATTTACATTTACTTCATTACATTACATGTACACTTACATACAAAGTGCGAAGTATTACATAATGGTCTATTCAGTAATACTGCACACTATTAACGCTACAGTTACTACAATAGAACAAAAATACTACAAAAATAGAATATTAATACTATTGAATAATATACGATTCTAGTTCCATTATCAAATAACCCAAGCATCTAAATGATCAGTCCAGCAAAAAGTATGTGTGTGGTTGTGTTTATGAAATAATAAAAATATGTATTATCTGATTTGGTGTTTGGGAAATAGGAAGAATTTAAATCAAACATTGCTTTCTGCAAATGCATGTCATCAATATATTTAGCGCTATTCGGAGTTATGTTGCATTATTAAAAATTAACTAGTATTAATATCAGAGAAAAGAGAGAAGTTTTTATAGACCTTAAATGTTTAATTTTTATTATTACAAGAATTTCAAAATGCATTCAAAATTATACGATATTGCATTGAATTGATGAAAATAAGAATAAGTATACATAAAACTTACTACAGCCAAAATTCTTAGTATAGGCTAACAAGAGACCTGAGAAGTTAGGCTTTTGTTTACAGTAAGGTGGTACAGTATTCCAACCTCAACCCTTGGCCACCGATTAGGCAAGGATGAGGCCTTAATCCTGTTTGGGGAAGATCTTTTCTGAAGTGGGTATCTAATGGTGGGAGGGTGAGTAACGGGTCCATCACTAACGGAACCTCTAAGCACTTTACCTACACAATTTCAATTTCATAAAGGCCTTAACTGTTATTCGAAAATGAAATTCGAAACCGTTGTTCAGCTCCAGGAACAGTTGAGAATGAGCGAAGTACAGAACGTTAGCGGGTTCACCGTTATTAACCTAAAATAAGTATGTACTTTACCTGCACATTTTCAATTTCATAAAGGTCTTTACTGTTATATGAAAACGAAATTCGAAACCGTTTTCCGGCTTCTAGAACAGCTGTCTTCGAACAGAGGAGTAGGGGCAGAGGTCAGAACTTAAACTAGATAACAGCTACTTATTATTATGATTATTATTATTATGGCGCTACAACCCGGTGACAGGTCTTGGCCTCCTCAGATAACAGTTGCTTACTTAAAATAAATAAGTACTTTAACGACACACTTTCAATTTCATTAAGGTCTTAACAGTTATTCGAAACCGCTGTTCAACACCAGAAACCGTTTAGTATGAGCGAAGGATATAACTTAAACGGTATCACCGTTATTTACCTACAATAAGTAAGTAGAAGTTTACCTTTCATAGAGGACTTAACTGTTATTTGAAAACGAAATTCGAAACCGTTGTCTTTGAACTACCCAATAGTCAGAGGTTATATTTCAAACTGGATAAGTTTATTTATTTAAAATTAAAGATTAATCGAACTAAAATATCGACAATTAGTGTAAAATAAATTACGTGCTTAATAAATAAAATTATTCGTTTCATTAACAATGTTGCTTACCTGAATGCCCAAATTTCTTGGTACATAGGTTCCCCGTCCATGCCCCCTGTTCCAGAGCTAATCAGTTCCGAATGTAAGTCGATTAAAGGAGATAACATTTTATTTAAAGATATTTATTCAAATATCTTATAAATATAAATAAATAATTGTAATTATTTAATTAATAAACTAAATACTAATTATTAAATAATTATTTTATATATTTAATTAAATAATTTTTATAGATATTTATTCAATATTCTTATATTGACGCTTAAAAATTGACTTTTTCATATTTTTCGTTTGTTTAGTCAAGCAATGCCTTTATGCTACCGAAACTTCAGATTAGAACAAGGCTTAGAGAAATAAGACGGCAATGCGTCGTGCTAGACAAAATTTCTTGACTAAACCAGCAAAAAATATGAAAAAGTCATTTTTTTTTAAATTAAGGAATTGTTCGCTTTTGATCCTAAATTTCTTTAATATAAACTCATGTACTACCAGGAAAGAACAAGGCTTTTTCACAAATGAATAAACAACAATGACATTAATTTTTCTCTGAAGAGTTTTACATTCAGGGACAACTCCGGGAGAGTATCTGTCAATTATTCTTAATTTTTAAACAGCACCATAGAGTGGATACCTTGTGACAAACAAACGTTGTAATAAGGTAACGGCTGTTTACCATAATTAACGATTAACATAATGCACTATTGTTGAGGGCCGGTGGATATTGAATAATCATATCAATTATTTTAATGAGAGGATTAAACACCTCGACGCTAAGACAATAGTAGGAGCCTCAATTAACCTTTCATCAGCATATGAATCGCCGGGGCTACCACGCCTAATAAATAATTTGCATCCTCAATGAGAGATGTCTCAATTTACCGCGACAGAAAGCTCTATTCCCATTGTTCTTGGGCTCCTCCAGCTGCACCATGTCTCTCCTCTCCGCTGCTTTCTTTCAACCATTGGTAAAACCCTTCTTCCAAAGTTGCCTAAGAAATTGTACAGTAGATTCCTATCCTAGAAGCGAACGGAAAAGGCAAATCAGAAATTTGTAGAAAGTGGGTAGCTCTAAAAAATTCAACGTTTATACATAAAATAGATACGGTTAATTTTATCCTCAGAGATACTAATGCAATGGTTGACTAATTCAATTTGTTGGGTATTTATATTTTTCGAACTTCCATTTATTTTTAGGTAAATTACATACTCATTAGTATGACTAGTCAACAGCCGTAGATCAATTCTGCCTAGGTATGATCTCGACCGTATCACCTCCTTGCATGACCATTGCCTTAGAAGCAGTACAGATTCTACCTTCTGCATGGGTTATAGAGGTAAAGTTTTTTTATTTTGAATGGTTTTATGGATATATTTCCAAGGCAAGTGATTTCTAACTCAGAACGTGTCTAAGTTTTCAATGACAGCTGCTGCCTGGTCTTATGGTAGAAATGATTAAGATTTCTGCTACCTAGAACGTCCTCCTGAATCACAAAGTTTATCTGTAAACATCACCTGAAGCACATTAATATCAGCTGGCATAAGAATAGTTATTTTTCGCATTAGTATGTTTATGAGATATTAGAATGAAAATTCAGAATTGTACATATATTTAGCTCTTATAATATGTGTACTGAACTTAAGCTGAAATGCCGTGTTTTTTTTTTTTTTAGGGCACAGTGGTTTCTTCGATAATCATTTTTCTATATAGAACTTCTGTATTCTAGTAACACAATTATGTTCTTTACATATTTTTAGTTCAAGCCAAAAATAAATATTTCTAAGCATTGTCGACTCAAATTTCATCGATTTTCCATGGAAACGTTTATTTTTCATGAAATAATATAAACATTTTAGCTATTAACTATTAAGTAGAAAACAACCGTCATTTATTGTCACTATTCTGATTGCTACACAACTCGTCAAGAACGCCATTTCAATTAAACAAACGTTGAAAATACTTTAATATAGGATTCGCAATAAAGATTTTCTATTTTTCATTTAATCGTAAAATTTATAACCTTCCAGTCGGAAGCATCTAATTCGATAAAATATGAATAACGTACGATAAATGATGAATATATCATTTCTCAAAAACATTTCCTTCTTTCAAAAACATATTTAGTTCAAAATGCTTAGCTAAATGCAAAAATGCACCCATGTTTATCCAAACTACTTTATTCACTATCTTTTTAATGATAAAACGTGTCAAATTTCTTTTCATAAACCTTAGTGTTAAGTTTAGAACTGGCCTAATTTACCAATGAGAAGTAGACATAGCTGTCGGACATGTTTATGTTCCACTTTGGAATGTCGATTTTTAGCCGATAACCGATGTTGACTGGCGGTCAAAAAAGTGATTTTTTTTTTAAAAGACGATGTAAACTGGACGAAAACTTCAGAATATTTCGTAATAATGGAAAACATTATCCAGTTATAAAAATTTCTTTTTTATTTAATTATTAATAATACGTTTCGACATTAGTAGCCATTTTCAATTATTCAATTTTGAAAAACCAAGGATCTTACATAGAGAAATTAACACATTAAAAAGGAAATTTTTGGAAGCATTATACATTGATGATAAAATAGATAATATAGTAAATGACAGAAAAGATGCAGGTGAAATAAGTAAACTATATTCACCTGTTATTTTAAAGCTAAAAAAGTAATGATAAATAAGATAGTTTAACTTGAAAAACAGCTAGTATAACCTTAACCAATAACCTCCCAACAGTTTCCTTGATCCTTGTTTTCTTTTTCATTCCATTCGATTTTTATGAAATATAAAATTTATTAAACTGATTAAGGTATATTAGAAATAAATTAATTAATTTAAAAATTTTTATCAATTAATTTATTTTTTATTTTATTGTATGGTTGTTTTTATAATATTATAATAGATGTAATGGTTGGAGCGCTGTCACGGGGGCATATATTTCCTCTTTAAAATAAAAATATTATAATAGATGCTTTGAAAACATTAAATTTTAAATCACATAAATTATTACACAGATCAAATTTTCAATCATTTAGGTAATAATAGTTGACCATGGACAGTTGATCCCCAAGTAAATACATTTGAAATATTAACAATGACGATTTATAAGGTATCTATACTTCTTTCTGCTAATTATTTTGAACATATTTTTATAATTATGTATCTATTTTAGTGTTATTATTTTTTAATTTTTACTTTACAGATTTTACGACTTATAACTTTTTTTGAGTTATACCTATACGAGAATAATTGATGCAAAATTTTAACAAAATAATTGAAAATGACAACTAGTGTCGAAATGTATTATTAATAATTAAATAAAAAATAAAATTTTATGGCTGGATAATAGTTTTTCCTTCATTACGAAAAAGTGATTAGTTTTTTCCGGCTACTAATCTTTAATAATATATTTGGAGAAGTCAATGGGGAAACTTGTAAGTGTATTATGTCCCAGACTGTATTAGATTTATATATTTTGTACTTGAATATACAAATAAGGCAACGACATGCAGTATTTAAAGTTTGGCATATTACATTAAAGAATATATATAAAAAATATTTAAAAAATATGTTAATAGATGAGTATTGTAAAATATTTCACTTGATGAGACAAAATTATTATGCAGAAATATTAATCTTAAATAAAAACACTTCATATTTCAAAGGAACAAAATAAAATGAAATATTGTTTATTTCTAGATGTAAAATTATTTCGTATTTAGTGTTTATTTAGATAACTAAAATATCCATTTAAAGGAAATCTATACTGAAAAATACATTAATTTAAATATATTTTGTTTTTTATTTAATTCTAATCCTTAATGAGATAGTTAGATTTAATTTAATTTTAATCTTTTAATTTGTTTTTATATTGACACTCTATGACAGCATACAACATACTCAAGCTGGAACTGCTGAATGTCATTGCGATTTGTGCCTTCCTTCGAAAGGGACGTTAAACGGGGGTCCCGAGCCTGTACGATGTCAGGTACTCGTTAAAAATCCCTATCCTAATTAAACCTGGATAGGCAAAATTTAGAGCTCCCACTGTAGCATCGTCCGATTAGCCACAGCAGCATTAGTGGACTTTAAATGAACAAACTAAACTAAACATTCCGATTTGTATGATAACATAAAAAGTATTAATGAAAGTATATTTTCAAAACAAAATAATCGTTATTAACGTGCTAATTGCGTTTTTAGGAGTTGCTTACTTGTATTTAATTGTAGTTGTTGGTTTAAAATGTCAAGCGTCTAGACAATTACGTAACGAGGAACGTAAAGACGGCAATAAGTTCTTGAGAACTATCAAACGCTTTAATTATGTTACAACAGAGCACATATTTTGTTTTGAAATATTTAAGATATAATTATCCCTATGATTTTATTTTAGATGAGACGTTAAGGTGGGATATATTTAATGGTGGTATTGTGGGATTTATTTTCGTTTTCCATTTTTGCTATTTTTTATATCCTCACAAGTAATTCTGATTCGATTAAAATATTTTTGTATGATTGAATTATGGCCACGTATTCGTTCTTTTATGCTTAATGAGTTGATGCTTCGATGCCAGATATAATTGGATACCACAATGTCATCATTACTACTGTATATATCGTCCCTGCCATCGCAAAGTATCTAATGTGAAAAAAAAACACAGTTTTCGTTTTCGACTTATAGCAGTTGCTTTAGGATTGGTAATTTATATAAAATTCATATGGAGGCTTCTATTAGTCACAAAAACAATGTAAAACGAATGACATTGGTTTGACTATAGGCACTAATTTTTATTGAACCTTGAAACTGCTGTTTTTTAATTCTTTTCAATAGGACAGCTTTTCACATTCGATAGTTGGAAATGGCAAGGACGATACGTACCATCTGAATTTTCAAGACGAAATGAAAAAAAAAGTTTAGAGCGATCCAATAATTAAGCATTCAATAATTTATTCAATACTAAATCAAAATCTAAAAAATATTCAGATTAAAACGATTTACATTGTAAAGGCTGTAGGTCTGAATCAGTAAATCCATTTAGGCGATTTTGTGTGGATTAATTATTGCAATGCACACTCAGGCTGTTTGTAAATAATTAATTTCATTTTCATGAAAAAAAAAATCGAAATCACGAAAATTAAAATCTAAATACATTTGTAGGTAGTAGTTTTTGGACCTTATTTACAGATAGAAAGAAAAAAGTAAAATTTAAAATTGCCCTCGTGCAGATAAAATCAATTTTGATGTAAAAAGAAAAGAAGAAAAATTCTTCTCATAGTCCCTGATGTATGGCCATTTTCACACATATTGGCAGTGAATAAGTATTTACCAAGTCTCTAAGGGCAATTCCATTGGCCTGGGGCTATTAAGAAACATTTATAGGTCACAGATTTTGTTCAAAACTTAATCAAATGTATTTTTAAATTGGACTAGGCAAGAATGTCAAATTGCGTCATTACACGAACAGTTGATGGATACGGATGGTAAGAATTTTTAAAAAAGGAGTTTTCTGATTATTTTAATTTTTTAAATAAATCATAAAATTGAATGTATACATATTATAAAAAAAAGTATTCGGCCGCGTTTGTTCGCGGTAAAATCAATAACTGCACGGATTTTCATGCGGTTTTCACCAATAGATAGAGTGAATCATGAGGTATGTTTAGGAACATAATTTGTCGAGGTTTTGTGTAAAAGGGTTAGAATATCATGGGTTTCGCCGAAGATGCTGCTTTACCTAATCCCGTGCAATTATCTAACGTGCAAGATAATAAATTCGTATATATAGAAATATTTGGTTTTATTTTTATAATTTCTATTTGATAAAGTATATTAGCTTAGATGGAATGAAAGAAAATCATATCTGCCTTGGTGGCCGATACGTGATTAAAAGAAAAAATACATTACACAGACAAATTTTGTAGGCATAATATGCCTTATTATCCGAGCAAAGCTGGGGTGGGTCCCTTAGTTAATAATAAATTTATCAACTACTGGGGGATTCTAAACATTTGTTTATATATGTACACGAAAAAAAAATTATTTTGACGCTATTTTTAATAATTTGATGTTTTGTATTATTTCTATGTTTATGTTATTATAATATGCAGCTATTCATATGGGAATATATATTTTCTCATATATTTATGCGTTCATTCTATTTGTTTAAATATGTTATAGTGTTAAGGATAAGTGTAGATTGGTGTAAACTAACAACGAAGGGATTAGTATTTAATCAATTTGATTACTCAACACCAGTTAATTGCAAATCTTTAGCTCGTAGATATTACGATAAATGGTTAGTGGATTTTATTATTCAAAAGGTTCAATGGTCACAATTAAAAAAACATTTATATATATGAATTAGCTTTTAATATACATTTATAATACGTTTCACATTTATCTATACAATCGATAATTATATATATATATTTATATGCTTTTTTAATACTCACTAAATATCATTAAATACAGGCTCTTTTCATATTTACAGGTAATAATACATTTAACATAACTAAATCACATAAATTTCATAGAAACAGAAGAACTGTTGGCTTCAGTATTTTTTTTTCAATTTTATACATTTTTTTTTATATCCGCTCGTTAATATAAAATTTATTTACAACAGGCTTAAGTACATAAATTCGAGTTATGAGAAATGAATAAATAATAAATTATCAGCATCAGTCTATACAAGAGATTTCCCTTCAATGCATCATTTTCCTACATTTTACGATTCTTGCAGAGGAAAATATCATTCCAATATACAATTAAGGTTCAATGGCACATGATTCAATTTCCAAATGGATTATTATGTTGATTTGAGAAATATGGATTAAAAAATGCACAAATTCGACATAATCTAAAATTCGTGGTTCTTTCAACATACCTATAAAGTACAAAAACTTCTCAAATGATCTCTATATACACAGATGGATTATTTTATAAATTAGTAATTAGAACATACAGACAACCAGTATTGCTTCAGTGTTTGAAATACAAAATACAAAATAGAAAAACTGTAGACATTTTTATCACAAAAGATTAAAAATAAAACATCTATTTCTATGTTACACAATAGTATACATTCTTGACTATAATTTGATGGTTAGTATCGATACAGTTAATTTTTACATTAAAAAAACAACACAATAGCATGTCCACAACATAAAGTAACAAAATTCATAGCCTCACAGGTACAAAATAGTATAAATTTTTCAAAAACAGAACGAAATCATGTGTACATACAAGCCTTACAAGATTGGGTAATTATTCTGCAGGTTGTCGCTTCGAGTTGAGTCAACAAACATCATTTATACTTCGAAATGTTGGTTGAAACTTTTATTACTCATTACTCATAATTATATTTTCTGTTCCACACTAAAGCTCACGATAACTTGTATTTTGTAAAATATTAAAAATAAAACGAGTAAAAAGTTAAAACTTGTAACTCGACTCAAAGCCTGCGGAACAAATACACAGGATTCAATACGGTTTATTTCCTGTATGGGTTTTCTTTCTTTGTTTGAGGGAGGGGGGTGTGTTTTGATTCCAAGGGAGAAAATCGATCTCCGTCTGAAGAATATTTATTTAACACCGAGATAATGAGAGGGTTTTTACTCTCGCATTTACACGGATCAGGTGCGAAGCGTCAAGAAGGTACGATTGGATGTAACCCAGATGATGTCAGAATTCAGTTAAGAGCTGCTAAAAGGTAGGTAGTTTCAATGATATAACATAGTAAGACGATGAAGATCGGGTTGCCAACTGTAGTTTCGAACAGCTGGGGTCTTCCATCTTGGCTTCTTCTTTTATTTGGCTTGAGAATCGCGGAGGACCTTGAGCCTTCTCGCTATAGCCAAGAAGATCGCTGGATACCCCTGGAGACAATATACAAGGACTATGTACAGAAGGGCTGGCAGCCAGAGGGCTATGAGAGCGGCGGGGGCGGCGACCTCTGGGGCGGGCTGACCAGGGGGTGCCTGAGGAGTCCGGAGAGGGGGTGGGGCAGGAGCTGGTCGGGGCCGAAGTACTGAACCGGGCCGTAGAGGGGGTGGTGCGGTCGTGCCGCCGCCACGGCCGCCATCTTCAGCTTCTCGATCTCCGCCTCTTGCAGCCGCTTCGCCTTTGCCCTCCGGTTCTGGAACCAGATCTTCACCTGTAAGGAACAGAAAAGGAAATGTTAGTATTCTTATATTGAGCCACTAAATTACATTGCAGTAATCATGAGAATATAAATACAAGGGCAGTTTCTATGTAGTGGAGATATTTTTTACTGATACCAATAAGGGAGCTGAGTGTGGTGGGCTAGCCTAATTATGTGAGATCAGGAGAGTTATTTAAAACCAACAACCCATTTTCATTGACGTAAACTTGGATAAATTTAATTCTAACGGTCCGTAGTAGCAAAAAAACAAAAAAACAAACAAAGTAATTTTGGTGGTTAATTTAAAATTTTATTTAATTAATTAATTTGAATTCATTATGAAAATTACTGCCCGACTCTTTGCAACCGGGCTTAGTAGATTAACTTTCGATGCTTCAAATTATGGGCTTAATCTGGAAGAAAATATAATGCATAATCATTTTTATCTCAAGAATTTTTACTTTAATTTTTAATTTTTTTAGACCAACCGTTTCCCTTAAAAAGAGAAAATTGGGAAAAAAAGAGTGAGAATCATATTAAATATGTTATACTAACAATTCCTAGCAAACGAAGAAGGCCCCCATGAGAAGTGATGGAAAAGGACCGCGCCAGCATGTGGTAAGTGCGACCACTAAACCAATTAGAGGCGCTATGCTAAAAAGTCTTCCAAAGGAAGGGTCTCTTTGACCGACAGTTCAAACACCACTCAAGACCATTAAGAGAGCTCTCGGCCATCTTCAGGTCGTAAAAGAACTTTAGTCTTCTCAGAACTGGATACCATTCCACTGTCACGGTTCCAATTTGTTACTTTTGACAAATTCAACAACCGCTTTCTATTCTTTTCGTGGGTGTCCAATTGGATAGGAAGGTATTGTCTCAAGTGGGGGAATCCTCAATAAACATTGAACGGGTAAGGAATCGCAGTAAAGTCACTTATTTGTTTTCCTTCGAGGACAGCATAGCTATTGTAGTGAAGCGGTATTTTGGTTTTGTTAATTTTATATAGATTTAATGAAATCTAAATTATTATCAAAATATCGATTAAGCCAAGTACAATTAAGAGTTGGAGCTAATCTGCTGCATTTATTTAAGCTGCCCTGATCATCAAAATGACATTAGATAGATAATTGGAAATTAATTTTTTTTTTATAACTAGCCCAATTCCACAAGCATCCAAAGAATCATTCATCCCGTCAGTAATAGTTATTTCTACATTTACGTGATGCCATTTTACCAAAACATTAAAGATAGTTTTGTTCCAGGACTATTTATTTGTAGAAGTGTTTTTTAAATATTTATTTATATATGAAAAATATTGCCGAATTTTTTTTCGAAATTTCTGACCACAATATAATTATTTTGTCGAAAATATTACTTATACTTTGTATTCTTCCTTTACCAGACCCACTCATGTAGTTGTTCGTTTGCAAAAATACTATATATATTTGCGAAATCGCAAATTTAAGAAATTATTTATGGTAAACATTCAAATTAAATCTAACAGAATGTTTAAAATAAACACAACCATTATCTTTCAATTTGAGATTATAATCTTCTTCACTATCTACACTTTAGGTGGCATTAATAAAGAGAGACCGAATAAGATGGACGGGGCACATAGAAAGAATTTTAGATCATAGAATACCAAAGAAGATGATCTATAGCAAAACAGAGGATGTCTTCAGAAATATTGCTGGATGATATGGAGGAGGACTTAAAGCTGCTGGGTGCACAAGAATGGAGGAGAATAGCGAACATTGGTTGGCTTTGCTGGAGGAGGCCTGTGTTCTTTCAGGACTGTAGTGTCATGATAATGATAACAATAAAAATAATTTACTATATACATTTTTTAATGCATACTATCAACAAAAAAACAAGTAAGGGTATTTACCTGGGTCTCTGTTAGGTGTAGTGAACTTGAGAACTCCGCCCTTTCGGCAATGCTCAAGTATTGCTTCTCCCTGAACTTCTTCTCGAGGGACAGGAGTTGTTGGGTGGTGAAAGGAGTCCTCGGCTTTCTGTTCGGTTTATGCTTCCTCAGGTTGCATTTCAGCTTAGGAGGTTCTCCGTTGTTGGGTTCTATAAAAGAAAAAAAGCAAGGATTAGCTACAGTCAAGAGGAAAGAGATCACGTTAAACCAAGTTACATGGAAAAATTGAGAATAAAATTGAACTTCAAGACTTTTTTTATTCTATTTAATTATTAATAGTATAAATAATTAAAATTTTATATAAACACCTGTCAATGATTATCAGGATTATTAAGAGCAATGTAAAAGGAGTATTATAATGTATAACATATTTTTAAACAGGAAATATTTTTTTGGTTTACCATTTGTATATTTTTTTAAATTGAACCCCTTTTGATAACATCAAGATAATAATTTATAAAATCGAGGATCGAGAGAGCAGACATCCACTAAATCAGTAAGCAGTTAACCAAAGAGCCGAACTGTGGAATCACGATGGGAACAGATAAGGGCCCAGATGTTGAACCCCCATCGCCTCACAATATCACTAACCAAACACATGTTACTCTCTCTTTTCAAATGGGATCGTGGACACGTGTGGGTTCTATACTCCCGTTTAATTAAATATAACTCAAATTAAACACTGGTATGATCAATTACAACCTGCAGGTACATTGGACAATTATATTAGTTAATTTAAAATATTTTTATTAGTCAATCATTCAACATGAGTAAATTAAAAACCTTTTCCAGTCATTATTATTTTTCTTTATTCTAAAAAACGTTTCGACAAATCCTTTGTCATTTTCAATTTACATCATTTTTTTAAATCTTTCAACACTATTTAATTCTAAAATATTTTCTAAAAATTTTTTTTTTTTTTTTTTTTTTTTTTAAAAAATTTTTTGTACATTTTCAACCTAAAAATTAAAAATTTAAAAGACAATTCAAAATAAATACATTATTTTATATACAAAAAACATGTCCCAAAAATACTGAATAAGATATAGATACCTTTCTGGTTAATTGTCATATAATTCAAAAATAAAACTTAGAGTTATAATGTACTCCATGGTCAACTACTAATTTTTGTAATTTGTACTTTGGACTGTTTTTTATTATTATTGTTATTAAAATAGTATTTTAATTTATTTAGTTCTTCAATATATAGTCATTATGAATGGTTAATTAATATAATTAGTAATTTTTTTATTTATATTGATCTATTTTATTATATTAATTATTACAAATGAAAATGATTTAAATAAATTTAACTCAATATTAAATGAACAAAATAAAAATATCAAGTTCACAAAAGAAATAGAAAATAATCATTCTCTAAACTTTTTGGACATAACCATCATAAGAAACCCTAAAAATAATAGAATTGGAACAAAATGGTATAAAAAAGATATAACCTCAAATAGATTACTCAATTTTTTCTCAAACCACCCAAAACAACAAATAAGAAATACAGCTCAAAATCTAATAAAAAGATCAATTACAGTAACAGACAATGAATATTTAAATGAAACAAAGAATAAAATTTTCAAAATTCTACTTAGTAATGCTTTCCCAATAAAACTTATAAAAGAAATGTGGCACAAACAAAATAATTTAATTAAGAATAAAATAGATAATAACATAATAAATATAGAAAATGACTCTAATATCAATAGATTTGATAATAGTAAAAAAATTAACCATATAAATGACAAAACATCAAAAATCAAGCCATCTCAAACTAAGATTACAAATTTTTTTCAGACAGAAGAAAATAATGAAAAAGACCCCCAAACCAAAAATAACACAGCTCAGATAATTAATGAATCACCAAAAAAAGATTTTAAACAAAATGAAATAAAATACAGAAGTGTAACCTATATCAAAAACTTGTCAGAAAAAATTGAACCAACATTTAAAAATTATGACATCCCAGATATAAAATTAGCACATAAAACCATAAACCCTATTAAAAACATAATAAACAGCAAAAAAGATAAAATACCAATCTTGGATAATAAAAATGTGGTATATAACATTGATTGCAAAAATTGTGACAAACAATATATAGGACATACCAGTACACATCTAAAGAATAGATTCTATCATCACAAAAATAATCTAAAACCAAATTCAAAGACAAGCACTGCATTATCAGCCCATTGCAAAAAAGAATCCCACACATTTGATTTCGAAAAGCCACGAATTTTGCACAGAGAGAGAAATAAGATAAAAAGAAAATTTTTAGAAGCATTATACATAAATGATAAAATAGATAAAGTAGTAAATGATAGGAAGGAATCTAATGAAATAAGCAAACTATACTCATCAGTGATTTTAAAGTTAAAAAATTAAATAAAGAAATATAGAAGTCCACACTTATTAGATAACACAGATAACATAACCTTCTCAGTAACCTCAGCATTGTTTTTACATTTTTCAATTCTTAATTCATATAACTAACTTTTTAAAATAAATAAAAGATATAAAATAGATCAATATAAATAAAAAAATTACTAATTATATTAATTAACCATTCATAATGACTATATATTGAAGAACTAAATAAATTAAAATACTATTTTAATAACAATAATAATAAAAAACAGTCCAAAGTACAAATTACAAAAATTAGTAGTTGACCATGGAGTACATTATAACTCTAAGTTTTATTTTTGAATTATATGACAATTAACCAGAAAGGTATCTATATCTTATTCAGTATTTTTGGGACATGTTTTTTGTATATAAAATAATGTATTTATTTTGAATTGTCTTTTAAATTTTTAATTTTTAGGTTGAAAATGTACAAAAAATTTTTAAAAAAAAAAAAAAAAAAAAAAAAATTTTTTAGAAAATATTTTAGAATTAAATAGTGTTGAAAGATTTAAAAAAATGATGTAAATTGAAAATGACAAAGGATTTGTCGAAACGTTTTTTAGAATAAAGAAAAATAATAATGACTGGAAAAGGTTTTTAATTTACTCATGTTGAATGATTGACTAATAAAGATGCACTCCAGTTACAAAAGCAAGATATTTAGAATATTTTTATTTTGAAGAGAAAAGATTTGTCTAATACATTAGTTAATGATGATATAGTCCTCATTTTTTTAATTTGGAAACATAATTCATTTCAGTTTCTATACTTATATTTTTTTTGTAAATAAGAAAATGAGTACAAAATAATGGCACTGAAAACCAAAATATATTTTAGATACAAGAAAAATATGATAATTTTAACAGAATTACCTACAAGTTAACAGTTATAGTAAAGTAAAGACAATTATGGTTCGATTTTTCATTCTCGGCCTGTTTTTATTTTACTTAGGATAGGTGTGGAAAGTGGAATAAAAATAGTGAAAAGTTGTGAAGAAATAAAAAAGTAGAAATAATTATTAATTAAAGAAAAATTCTTAGTCATTGACTATATAAGTAAAGAGATGGTTAAGAATATTTCAAAATAAGTATTTATTATACCTAAATATTCTAGCCAAAATAAATTTCTATCCCATGTATTAATGTCGCATTAACGTTTTAAAGGCCGTATAATAGTTTGTTACAAGTAATTATATACGTATGTCTAAATCGATTCTGTTATTTTACTTTTGAATGATTTTATAAATAAACAACACGGTAAATGATTTAAAATTATTTAATTAATATACCATATAGGCGCCTCCAAGCGGCGCTGAGAACAAGCCTGGCACGTTCTCCTACAGTCTCATCCGGCCCCCCAGTATCTCCAACTGTAAATCAATTCAAATAAACATAAAATAATGTGAAAAACCGAAATTATTCAACTTCAGTATTAAGTTTAAGTAACAATTTAAAGGGCAATATGAGAGATTAGTCAATAATTTAGCTTCGGTAGGAAATTTGCATTTTAAGATAATAAAAATCACATTCTAGTCTAATCCATTGAATAGTCAATCACAACTATAAATGCTTTACATACATAAAATGCAATATTTGAAAAAAATTACATTATTTCTTAATCAATATATTAATACTTAAATACTTGCTATTACTTAGAATTTTTAAACTAAATTTATAAATTTATTTGTAATCAGTTTTTGTTGAAAATTGATGCTTACAAATGATTTTTAAATTTTAAAATATCCATCAAGTGTCTTGTAAAGTGGTAAATATAAAGGCTTCAAACTTCCTAATCAACGATTAACGAGGTTTAATTAAATTCAAATATTAATTATTAAGTTATAATTGCTCTTTCCATGTTCTTCTGTCCTACCTATTTCCGACACGGTGTGATAGCTTCCTCCTAGACATAAGACTTACATGGAACCCTCATACCAGACTTAACAGACAAAAACTTAACAGACGATTCAGCCAATTATACAGATTACTAAACAGAACCCCCCATCTTTCAATAGACAATAAACTTCTAATATACAAGACCATCATCAAACGTATAACCTATGGACTAGAACTGTGGGGGGACCGCAAAAAAATCGGATATCAGACACATTCAATCCTTTCAATCCAAAGTCCTGAGAACTATTGTCAATGCTCCTTACTATGTCTCCAACAAATCCCTCCATAATGATCTCAACATTCCTTTCGTCCTCGACCTCATCCCTACTAAATGTTCAAACTTTTATCGAAACCTAGCCTGCCATCCCAATCCTCTGGCTCAATCACTATCCAGTTCTACTCACCCATATAACCCACCCCGCCGTCTAAAACTTCAATGGCCCCGAGACCTATTGCAATAATGTTATTTGGAGTACTGGCACTGGCCAGATTCTTCACTCACGAGCTGTGTGTGTGAGGCGCCCTTAACTAGCTTTCATTGGCGTTTAAGCCAGTGACGCGGCTGGGAGAGGGTGCAGGGATCTCCCGGACTCTTGCTTCGCCCTCATTCCTGGGAAAGTAGCTTAGTTCGGGGCCCCCAGGCAAATTGTAAATATTGTAATTATGGTATGCATATGAGAAATTATTTTATTTTTATTATCATTTTCGCAAGTATTTTGTTTTTATTATCAGCATGTATATATTTTTTTCTTATTTTTTCTTATTTTTGTTTTATTGAATGAGAGCTATTCAGCGCTATTATTTATCGCCCAAAAGTGGCAGATTGTAATATTTCAATAAATCTTATATATAATAAAAAAAAGCATATATAATAAAAAAAAAATTGCTCTTTAAACAGGGTAGTGTGATTATAATAAATTAGCCAATAATTTTGCTTTGGTAGGGAATTCAAATTTTAAGAATTAAAAAAGACACTTTCTAGTCATAAAATAGGATGGTCTTATGATCACTAAAAGTCAAGATTCATATGTTTTTGAATAGCCAACTATGACTATAAATGCATTACGTAAAAACTGATCAATATTTGAAAAATAAGTATATTTATTTCTTAAGTAATTTAATAATACTTAAATGTTTTATAATTTTTTTAAAACAGTTGTTGATGAATATTGATTGTTCTTAAATTATTTTTCGCCAATAACAAATTTTGCCAGAGCAAAATACTTTTTAAATGTCTCATAAAAAGTTCTATCTTAGGGCTTTCACAATAAATTATTAATGAGGTTTTATTATAAGATAATGTTATAATAGGCTAACTTCTTCTATATGAATTCTTATTATTTAATTAAAATGACTAGAATTTAAGAGAAAAATAAAACAATTAGGTTGGTTTCATATACCTACTGAATATTGGTTAAGAGGTGTATGTAATAGTCCTTTTTTTTAGAGATTAACTGTGGCATTGTGTGAGCTTAACACAAATAAAGTTCGAGTGATTATTTCTTATTGGTTTATATTTAATAATGATATTATTAAATCAATGAAGTTCGCAGCCAACATTGCTCAAAGTCTATTAACAGCCAATTATTGTCTCTAGATAAACATGTCGGTAAGACTCAGATAAACAGACTGACAATGCAAACACTGCCTTATTAATCGGCCGAGTGGTAGTTAGCCAATAGGAGAAGGCTATAAGGAACAGTTTAGCCTATAGGAGACGGCTATAAGGAGCAGTTTAGCCAATGAGAGCGGCAATTAATTAGGTATAAAGCGAGGATTGGGCCAGGTGCGAGGGCAGCTGGGCCGGGCGCCATCTTTGCGGCCCCTCCCCTCCACCCCCCTCCCGGTAATTGACCCTATCAAAGAGGATTTGATGTACTATCCTCCCCACTCCTCGCCCACTTACCCCTAGGGGTTGTTTTCACCCTCCATTCAACCCTCGTAACGATTTAAACTGTGTCTTCCCAACGACTTTCCTATATAAAACACTCCATTCTTGGTAATTTAGGATTCTTTGATTCAATGGGGTTCTTCAAACCCCTCTTAAAGGGGAGTGGTAACCCCTCATTGCCTTTCCTATATTTTTTGTTTACTTCATCTGGCAGTAAAATGTCTGCTATACACTCTAAATTGTGTTATTATTTATTTCGTAATATAGTAAACAATCAAAATAACTCGTAAGTGAAAATCCGTGTACTCCTATCGATTTAACTATTATCCACACTTAAGATATCATTTTCGTTAATCAGAGATTTATGAATTCAAAATCCTTATCATTAATCTTTAAACTACCTCACTGCCACAACATAAGATTTTGCAGAGAATTTATAAAATGTTTAATAGATCCGGAGTAACGTATAATAAAATTTATTTTATTCCTCCGGTTTACATTGTTATCCTCCTCTACTATTTTTATTTATTTTTTTTCACCCTTTCAGTACCCAATTGCAGAGATATTTATTGGTTTTTAGGTTCGAAAATGAATTCATGTATTCAGAATTATTAAAATACATTTTAAAGCAAGTTGTGATTGACAAATATATTGTAAACATGTCCATAATTACATAAAATTCTATTTTCTTCCAGCACTAGTATTTGATAACAATAACCACATATGTAGATAAAAGGCTATGGTACACTAAAATTAATTCAAAGTAATACTCGTAAGGATTCTTATATAATTCTCAGTAATATTATGCACTTCCGGATTATATAAATAAATCTACCATACAGTTGTTTCTAATATTATTAAATCCGTAAAATATTAGAACTTTAATTATACGAATAATTTTGTAGAAAAATATACAATTAGATTTCAATAATACAAGAAGTGATTTAATTAATTTAATCAATATTTGAGTCAATTTTCAAAAATGGATCAAAAGGAATTTGTACATTATTTTAATTTTAATTAATTCACCTTCATAGAATAACAAATAAAGTTAAATGCAAAGTGAAATTAATTGAAATCTAAAATGATGTTTAATTTTTAAATTAATATTCATTTAGTTCTTTTATATTCATAAAATTTCATTAGGTAACGAAATTAGTAAAATAGTCACATGAATCTCATTTTTTTATTTAATTTTCCTTTTTCATTGAATCGTATCAACCACGAAGAAATACCAAAAATATTGTAGTTATTTTTAGAAATAATCCCAATAAGTAAATAATATTATTAATACATTACGGACAGTAATAGCCTAGCTATTATTACATATATCTAGTTACAGAGAACAGTAACCATATCATCGGCGGGGTAGCCACTATCACCAATTAATGTCAATTAAAGAGACTGTGTGAATTATAACAAACTCTTCATAATTGGCTATAAAACGGTCTTCTCCGGCTTCCCTTTTTGTAGCCATTTCTTCGTTTATTTTTTTTAGCTACTCCTTCTTGTCTTGATTTTTTTATCCCTTCCTGGACGTGTCCCCTTCCTTGGACGGTATAAGGAAGCTAGGCAATTAGCCCTTACACGGATGTCATTGGAAACAGGAACGTACGGCTGTTTCGTACCGGAGGAACTCACGCGTACCGTTAAAAGGGTGTGAAAAGAAAATAAGGTTTTTAAAACATAAATAAAAATGTATCAATATTTCAACCCAATCTACCTTTCATAGAATAGTAATTCCATACTATAATACAACAACTAACTTATAATTTTAAAATCCTCCGAGGCGTCTGAAAAGATACTACATGTCTTTATCTCAAGTCATTATGTATCATTCATTCTATTTACTTGTTTGTAAATTTCGATATATAAATTTAAAAAATAAATCGTTTCCACATATTTCTTTACCCAATATAAGCATTTCAATACTTATATTAAACTAGAAAATATAATGTTTGAGAAAAAAAAAACCCAAGGTGTATAAATATTCCATGGTTTGATAGACAAACATAATTATAGGAGGTTGAAACATAAAAAAATACATATATAATTTGAAATATACTTCTTTGTTCAAAAATATATGCACTAAAGAATTAATTACTACTAGTTGTATCATGATATTTCCTTTTTTAGTTTGCATTCTTGATAATTAATTTAAAATTTGTTCTTCTAATAGTTTTCCAATTAGTAGGCTTGTGAAACTTCGGGAACGGGAACGCACCATTAACGCAGCTTTTGGCTTGAAATGAAGTTGTAATATAAAAAATAAATCCTGTTCTAGCAAATGTCTGATTTAGCCCCTTATTTACTACGTTCACACCACACAACACAACTTCCTTAAGCACATTAAGCTCATTTTAAAGAAAATCCAACCATATATATATATATATGGTTGAATAGTGAAATACTATGTTTAATTGATTTTTCAACAAGAAGTTTAACGCTTTGAGTATAGATTCCGAAGTCGGTTGCATGTGTGTCTTTCGAAATATCAACAGCAACTATAACGTATTAGCGGAAAACAGAGAACCTCTAGACTCAGCCTCTATAAAGTATTCGAAAGATCTACGGCTGCTCTCGAAGGGGATTTATGGTGCGGTACTGGTAGTGCTATTGGAAAGTCGTGCTCTCCAACACCGCCTCGTAATGATCTCTTCTATTTAACCTAGCACCTGCTGAGAAGTGAGCTTCTAATGCGATCGACAAAGGACCGTTTCATTCCATCTGTCAGTTAGGATTCCAACTTCCATCTCGTAGTTTCACAAGTCTTTTCTTAATGGATATGCAACGAGGGGGTATGCGATAGTAGTTATCGCATTCTTAAAGAGCGATCTTAAAACGTATCAGAATGATTCAAATAATTTATTTAATCTGTTAAGATGCGGGGATGAGTCCTATAGGTTCTGCAGACACCCAGACTATAAAACCATGGTGGTTGAGCCTGACTTCGAACAAACCACCTCGTTCCAGTTTCAATACATGCAAGGATTGTAGTGCTACAGGATTTTTAAAAATTATAGTATCCAAACTCTATAAAGTGGGTGATTCGGGGGAATATCCAGAAGGTGGATCGGGATTTAGGACAGATCACCCTCGAGCAGAACCATTGACCTGGAAACAGTGCATTTTCTAACACGTACTGACCCCAAGATCCTACATGGGTTGTAGTGCTAAATATATATTTTTAATTTTTTATGTGGAGAACTTCGAAAGCACTTAAGAAAAACAGATTATTTTATAATTAAGTCCCCTAGTTTTACATTAGCTGTAAAAAAAAATCATTAAATAAAAATAAATTTTATCACCTCCAAACCCAAAAAGAGCCATTAAAAAGAATTGCTTTTTATGACAAAGTGTGATCTAGATAATCCGAACGCTATTGTCGTTGATGGGCCAACGAGGCAGACAATAAAATAGTGCCAATAACCGAAGATATAATCGATTCTTCTGAATTAGTCCATATCGATAATTTAACGAGGCGGGATAATGACGGGTTGCCGCGGGAGTTATGCCTGGGCCTTTATCAGCCTCTATGGGCTATTCAATTATGTGGCTAATTTAAATGGGCTCATCTTTGGCGGGTTATCGAGGTAGCTGTGATATATTGCTCGATCTGGCTAATATAGCCGGCAATGGTATTTTATTTCCCTGCGCCAATTGCCTTCGTATCGACAATCCGCTAAACTGTTTCCTAGGGTTCTGATCTATACATCAAGGGATTTAGCAAATATTTTTGAATTGCTTCGTAGCCATAATTTACACCTGCATTACCTAATTTTTACGGTAAATATAACTGCACGAGACATTTTTAAATTAATTAGCAATTTATAGTCAGGCATAACATTAAAATAATATTTTTTTAACCATTCTATTACAATATATATATCTATTACAATATATCTATAACAGATATAATTTATCCAACATATTTATAGCCTTATAAGGTTTTAATTAGGTACAAGCATCATATATATAAGTAGCATGTGTTCGTAATATTGATATATCTAATTAATACAAGTATGTAGGTATAATTAAACTTAAATAATTTCATTTAATATAAGTATTAGATAAATCAAGGGGCAATCTGTGATTTAGCGGTTAGAATAACAGCCTACTAATATTTGTAGCCCAGCTGGTGGCCTTAGAATTTTTAAAAGGGGTAAAAAATCCTCATTTATGCGGTTCATTGGATGGGACGTAAAACCAGTGAGCCAGTGCGGTGTCAGCAACTCCTTAAAGATCCTCATCCTCATTACACGTGGATAGCCACACTTAAGGACTACCGCTATTGCATCGTCCGATTAGCCATATCAGTATGAAATGATTTGAAACGAAAAAAAATATTTATCTTTAAATTTTGAATTTGTAAGTTTCAATTCGTCTTACTGTTTAAGGAAACTTTATAAAAAAAATTTTCTCACTTTCTAAATCTAAGACCGGTTGAGTGAGAAAAAAACTTTTACTCCTAAAACATATTTAGATTTTCAATTGATACGGAACAGTTCTACGAAAGGAGAATATTGATATGTTATATTCAAGGCTTCCCTTAATGAGATCTCTTTGAGAGAGTAAGGGGCAAAACACCTCTTTAGTCCTGGGAGTATGTCGTATGGTGATTGTATGCAAATATCTCATTTCAATTGTTAATACGAATTCATATTAGTATAATCAATTATGCGGCAATGATGAATACTCCAATTAATGCCGACACCAATCGCAACGGTCAATTCTTCAAATTATTTTCGAAGGTGTCAATTAAATTCTGTCCCATTAGCACTATCTGGGGCCTCTTACCAGAAATCCGAGTCCGGTTCTGACAAAATAAATTGGCATATTGAGATATCTCGGGACGAGAAGACAGACAGTCTAGCGGCTCAGCCAGAAACCATATTAATTGCTTAAGATAAAGGAACGGGTTATCAACTCTCTTACGCACGAGTCTTATCAAAATGGCAATAAAAATATACCCGAGTTTGATTTTTTCTTTTATGTCTCTTTTTTAATTTGTTGTTCGAAACCGAAGATATTTCTATTCCTGTTATTTCTCGTTATCTGCTATCTTCGCTGGAGTTCTTACACATAGCCTCAGAGCATTTAGAAAACCCTGACACCTTTCCTATCCTTGATCCTTATGCTATTGACAAACAGTATGGCATGCCTTTGCAATAGCACGCAATCGCTTCTAATGCAATAGTTAAAAGGTTTAGTTTTTGAACTATAAATATATATTGATAAATATACTTGGCAGTTGTATATCCTGTATTATGATTTAAAAAATGACAGAAAATTGAACCACGAACTTCGGAATGACTATGATGGATATTAGTTGTTAAACTACTTTGAATGTTATTTATATGCAATTAGATTTACTGTTTTATCAATGATTTATATAGATGCCGAATCATTTCAAAATTTGGAAATTTATTTCAGGTCGGCAGGGGTGTGGCAGATCAAATTTCCTTCTGATGGCCTAAATAATAAATATACTTTATTTTTGTTTAAATATTTAAAACGTTACAGCTTAAGCATACCCACTTCTGGGAGAATCACCCATACACATCAAAATTAATATATTATTGAATAAAACAACACTTATTTCAAACACTTTGATTTTTTAAGCAATTGAACGGTTTGATTCATATGACCCATGAAAAAAATCTTACTGAATACGAAAACCTTTCCTCGTCTACTTTTCCTTCTAGTTCAAAAAGTAATGAATTTATTCAATTCCAGACGCAATTCATTGCCTTCATTGTCTGACAAAACAAGACAAGGCCATTATTGAAGGCGTTTTCGTAGCAGCCATTCTTACATATTCAATCCCATCAATTATAAAAACTGATGCGTATTAACGTCTAATTAAAAAGCACAGGTTGCTTAATTAGAGATCCATTTTGTTTTAAATTCAGAAAGAACAACTCATACCTATTGTTCGCTGATCTGCTGTTTGTGTTCGAGGAACACTAAAGAAAAAATCCTCTATGTTAATTATTAAACTACTTTGATGTTTCTGTAATTAGCAACAATGATATTTATTCATAAGAGGTTAGGCTTACCCGTAGTAGAGGTCTATCTTTCAGACTAGGTGTAAAATATCGCAGCTTCAAAAGAACTAAGATAGCACTAAAAATTTGGCATTTGTGAGTAAAGTCTTCAGTAGCAAATGTATTGGTTAAAGATTTTAAATTCGTATCTGATATTCCATTTCCAACATTTTTTTTTTAATGAAGTCATATTTAATGCTGTTTCATGTTTGAACTAAAGATTTTAAGAGAATAATGCCATTTAAAAAAGTTTCAAGTTTTTAAAAATTGTCTAATGGTCAGTAAAAGAATCCTTTGCTTTATCAACACCCAAATGTTCATTTTTTAAACTCAAATTAAACTTTCAAATAACTCTGTTAAAAATTGTGTTTTTTGAGTTAAAACAATGTTTTTTAAAAAGGAGCGTTATATGGAAATTTTTATATTTATTAAAATTCCTAAATTATAGTAAATAAATATTGAACCTATTAGATAGATACATTATTTTTTACAATTTAAAAAAAATGTTTTTTTTAAATAACGACTCTCAAAATTTCCGAAAAAAGAATGAACTATCTCAGAAAAAAATAAATATGTCAGCATTTGACTTTCATGTGATAAATAGATGTTAATGAATCGTTTGCAAGATTGTAACGACCTTAGGAGAACACGTGGTACGTTTTAGTCGATAAAAGAGATAATAACAACACTTCGTTATCACTACTAATTATTCAACTATCTGACCAATTACAAACAATTTCGCTAACACAAATAGCGATGACTTCATGGTGTATTAATAGATTTTTTTTAATCAATTCTGTCCGATACCCATCGGCACATAGGATAACCCCGGACATTGCTTAGTCAATTGAGATAGCACGTGCGTCATTCCGTTGTTGTTGAAACGGATTGCGGCTAGGAACGATACGGGGTCAGGAATGTTGAGTGGCAACATGAGAATCGAACCTGCACGGGTCGGAGGTCAGATTATTAGTTCTTGTTTATTAATAGGCCAATAACTAGGGGTTATCCATATTTATGAAGTGATTTTTGTTATGTCATGTAAAAGTATTTTTGTTCAAATAAAATTATCAATAATTCAAACCAATAGATATCTGCTAACAGGCATTATTTTATCACAGAATTAAATTTAAAAAATATATTAATATAACAAGTGTTTAAAATATTTTTTACTTTGATTCTATTGGTATCATACTATTCGCTTAAAATTATTACTACAAAATTAAAATTGAATTTTAAAAAAAAACAACAGATTTATACAGCAATAAGAAAGCGTTTAGCATTTCTTAGTTGGTGATTTTTTTTGCCTTATCAGAACAGCTTTAGTAGTTTAAAATAGTAAGGAAAATAGGGTTAACCTAGGAATAATTTTTTTTTAAATATGATATTAACATTATTGTCATATATGTCATTTATTTGTATTCTTATTTTTATCATAATTTTTTGTTGAAAATTATTATCAATTTTTAAATTTGGTTTTTTAGTAAGAACGAATTGGAAAATAATTTTTAAAAAATTTAATCATTCTCGGAAATGATTAGCTTCATTATATGGCTGGAAAAAAAGTTTTTATTAAAATTGAAATACCATAAATTAAACTGTCCTATTCTAATTGTACCTTTAATATTTTTACTATTAAAAAACGGTTTAAAAAAACATGATATTACCCCTTAAATTAATTATAAAACTTTTTAGTAGTTCTCAATTATTTTTTAAGGTAGTTCTTACAATTAAAAAAAAAAATATGTATATGTATTGTTGTTGTCAGGGCTTTTTCTGGGACTATTAAAATATTATTATAGTTATATTAAAATCATATGAAATAAAATTATATCAAATATGTATTACACGTTAAAATAATAATAAAATTGGAAATTTATATAGCAATTTTAACATTTAATGTTTTTATTTAAGGTAATAATGATGTTTGACCGTATAGCTTTTAATTATAATTATTTCTTTTAGAATTTTTATATAAAATTTATTTAAAACACGGGCATGGTAAATCATTTATATATATATATATATATATATATATATATATATATATATATATATATATATATATATATGCATATATATACGATACGATTTATACACGACATACCCTTCCCCCACTTAAAATTAAAGGAGATAATCCCATTAAGTCCATCGCCATCGCCTGAATAGAGCGGTGATGAGCCTCAAGAGCAGATAACCGGGTCACTCACTGATTTATTTACGGGCTAAAGGACTGTTATTAACCCTTGACCTTCGGGCTGAGGATGATCTAATTGCCCCTGTTCTTCAAAGGCGGATATCTGATAATCTTGATGGATGGCTTTCCGAGATGAAGGTGGAAACTTCTTAATAGCCTTCAATGGAGGAAGAAAAATATGGTATCACTCGAGGAATCATAAGGAACATTATTGTAGATAATACGACGCAATTTTAAGATAGTATATATTAAAAAAAAAACTATACCACTAGAATGCACTGAGGGTCTTGGTTACAGTACATAGTACAAACTGTACTGTTTTTAAGATACCGGTTGCGCAGGGATATGATTTTTCTGTGATCACGCTCAAACGCAGTCAGAAGGCCGTAGGGTTTTTTAAGTGGGGTAAAAAATCCTTGGCTATGCCGTCCTTTGGAAGGGACGTAAAATTGGGATCCCGTCCCTGTGTGGTGTCAGCTACAGGTTAAAGACACTAAGCCTAATTATACCCGGATAGCGAAAATTTAGGCTCTCACAATTGCATCGCCTGTAATTCTGTAAAAGTTAACTCAAGTCAATCCTAGGTTTGATTATTTTTTACTCAACAGAATTAATTCAGGGGTTTCAATTAATTTTGAAAAGAGATAATTATCCGAAATGTTGAAGTGTATATGATCATTATTACTAGCATAAAATTTAAAATGCTTCGAGATATTGAATAACTGCCGTTAATCTATGTAAAGGTCTATCAGTCATTGGCCGTCTTAATGCATTTAATACATATAAATTTTAGTTAATTTTTATTATGACAAAATGTCGTATATGATAATAGAATGGGGAAGAAAAAAAAAACGATAAATCATACATAACTAATTGTATAATAACAGCTTGAATATGACTAATTTTCAATCAGGACAAATAATACAATAATTATTATAATTTTAGCTTTCTACAGAGCGTATACATAGGCTTAAGAGGGTTAATTAGAAACGGTGACTTACTAATTGGTGTTTGCCGACCGCTCTCAATTAACAGGTGAGCCTTTCATCTTGCCGAAGCTCCTCAGCTGAGATTGATGGTGTGGGTAATGGTGTGTCGGCGGGTAATATCCTTGGGTAATATGGCCGAGTAATATCGCGTCATAGGAGTATCGGGAGCGATATAATATCATATATATTACTCTGATAAAAGTATTATAGAGGATTATTTTATATAGCGGCTTAGATTATTTTATAATGATTGTTCTTTGTAATAAAGTAATAAAAAACTGTACCACCACATATCCATGAAGGTATTAGGCTCAGTACGTGGGGGAGACTGTACTGTTTCTAAAACAACGTCAATGCAGGGAACTGATTTGTCCTAGATCACGTTTTGCCACCACGTTTTCCTTTAATTTTGGAAACTTTACAGTGGGTATTTAGGATGTGAAGTCCTTGTAGGTCCCATACGTGACAGTTAAAGGATTAATTAACTTCTCTGTCACAGCAGGATTCGAACCCAGCGCCATCTGTGTCATAAAGACATACATGTATACATAAGATTCTGCTATTGAAAGAAAATATATTTTCACAGGTTTATTTCTTTGAGAAATCGAGATTTAATTAACTTTTGATTACGAGCTAAAGTAAAACATGTTTATTATTTGGCCAATTAAAATCTTTAAAATTACAATGACAGTCATTGAAGTACTTTAACAGAGCTTGTCGCTTGTATAACAAACCACTTCTAGAAGATTTATACGGTGTTCAAAATATAACACCACTAGTCTGTTAAAGACTTACAACCCCTGCCTGCCAACATCGGTATTAAATCTCTTTTACGGCAACTTCCTCCTCGTGAGCGGGGACAAAAAAGAGTCGGAGACGTCAGGAATATACCACGGCAGAGGATGTGGTAATAATCTTGAGGAGGCAGGCACGGGCCACTTTGCAGACAATTAAGATACAGACAGCCCAGCCGCGGTCTAATTATAAACAGTTTAGCGGCAATCCTATGGACTCCCGCCAAAGTCGCAGGCCTGCCAACTGCCCTGTCAAAACAGTAATTAAGGGTAGTCATGGCAGTGTCAGAATTAGTCTTTGTAGAAATCCGTGAGGGTACTGCACGGATTATCACATTTTTTGGCAAATCCGTTTGTCTATTAGTCCTTTTGATGTGTATAATAGGCTTGTTTAGTTTTGACATTACTCTCTTTGTTAAAGGGCTTACTTAATGAAAAGATATTTCATTTCTTTTATGTTTTACTTGTCATGACCGTTATGACATGAGTTTATGAATCAGGGGCACTCCATACACTCAAGAAGTTGTAGTACTAGCACACGAGTAATACTACTAGCACGCTAAGTTGACGTGCAGAAGGTCGCGGATTCAAATCCGGCTATGGTAGATTAATTATTTAATGTGTAATAACTTATTTAATTATTTAACATCCATAGATGGGTCCTATGGGATCGCCAGACCCTACTGGGGCTAATCAAACCTTTATAACGTAGATATCTTAACAGCCTCAAGGTTGAGCGTGTTCTCGTACAAATCACTGCATACTGTTGTCTTTGAAACAGTACAGTATCTACCAGGAGAACAAATAGTTTCAGATAAATTAATTTACTCTTGTCGGGACTTATGTGGATCATTGATATCGTTTAAAATTTAATTTCCCCATAAAATAATTATAATTACATTCATCATTTAATTATTAAAACGGATGTTTTGGGATGTACTAAAATGACCTATTAGTCTTAAAAACAGTACATACTCCACAATATATTGAACTCGACCTTTCGTGGATTGAAGTGGTATAGTTTTTTTTTTTTTAAATTGCGATAAGCATTTTAAAAATTAAATTACATGAGTACATGTTTAGTACCTCTGAAGAAATTACAAGTCGCAGTCCGATATTCTACTTTTAAAAAAATATTAAATGATATTAAAAAAAAAAAAGCAGCTCCAAAATGGGTATTATGAAACCTTAAGGCATATATATATAACCTAAGGGAGGTTAGGACCTTAAGGTTCCACGCCTTCCACGCCCAGAAAGGTTAACTGCCTATTGTTTCCGAAATATAATTTATTAATTCAGAAAAAAAATAACAACAGCAAGCAAATGCCGACCCATTTGAGCACATGAACATACCCGAGCGATTGCGAAAGTGTTTAAGCAAGTTTTATTGAGCTGCGAGAAGAGAGAGAAGTACAATCACTCCTGAATCACGCTTTTACCATTTGCTTCGTTCAAACGATCCTTTGATAATGTTCTTTTTGTTCTGTTACCTCATCGGGATAATTAACGCTCGTAGTAATTTTATAACTGATTTCATGTTTACATAATCTTCTATCTATTTTTAAAATTCTTTTATTTTATCTTGACGCATTTTAGTCAGAGGAATAATTAGGTTCTTCTATGTTAGTCATATCGAGACTATCCTTAAAACGCTTATTGTAGAGCTATAAAAAAATATTAGGATGTTATCAATGGATCGAATAAAGTCATAATTTATTTCTCATTTTAGGAAAATTTATGAACTCTCTTTCTTCTAATCTGGGCCTGACGAACTATTTAAAAGTAATATGTATATGCAAATTACTATTACAATATATTTAGGGTTAATAATGTTCGAAACATTGTATGATAACCATAGCAAACACCAAAATAAATTAAAATCTGTAACCCTGAGTTAAGGGCACCATGTCACATATTTTTAATTTTTATATTTGTTCAGAGAGCTGTTTTTCCATAACTTTGAACAATTAAAAGTTGTTTCCTCTTTATTTATAGAAACATCTTAAATAAAATTGTTCACATTTTTTTGCCATTTATAAGCAATTGGAAGTAACGATCATAGTATTCAGTAATGACAATTTATCAAAAATATTACCTACTTGTGGAGGTAGCACACAATAAAGGGTGCACATAAATATTAGCTTTAAATATTAAACGATTTTTTTCACTAGCAAACACGAAAAATATTTTGTCTTATTTCTTAAAACAGTTACAAAATATATTAATAAAATAATAATATTAGGTACTGATCATGGAATATTAAAATAAACATATTGACTAATTCCTTAAATAAAATACAATAATAAAAAACATTTCAGTGTAAATTGCCATTTTTTTTTATAATGATAAATTATTTCTCAGTAATGAACACCAATCTCTGATAACAGCCTTAACATGATAATTTACGGCAGGCTATTTCAAGTAATAAAAATTAATTGATCTAAATTATTATACAAATTGCTAAATAATTCACAATAAAATTTATAGCGACTATAACAAGTTCCCTTAATCCCTAAGAGCGGTTTAATTAATTTGTTGCTGATTTTAGGTTAAATGGTTGATTGATGGATGATGGTTGATTAAGAGTTCTGAGCCCGCACGCGATTCAATTATTTCGAGCGATACCGACACCTTTTCCTGCCCACTGTTAAGATTTGGTTAAAAGAAATGGTTAGGAAAATTTTTTTTTTTAAATATTATTAGAAAAAGTTGGGAGTGATAAAATATATAAATACAGTACATAAATTATCCAAGCCAGACAAATCCATTCTCTTCACCGATCCTTTATACATCGCAAAAATTGCGAGAACACGCGGGTATGGGATCGGTGAAGAGAATGGATTTGTCTGGCTTGGATACGAGCCTTGGTAGCTCAGTGGTTAGAGCACCGCGCTAGAGACGAGGCGACCCGGGTTCGAATCCCTGTCAAGACAAATATACTCACTTGAAAATAAAAATAATCACCATGAAAAGAACAATAAATAAAAAAAAATTAAATTATAAACATAAAAACGGTTTATTAAAAAAATCATTTAAACTTAGGATTATTTTTGTTCGTCAACTTTAATACTTTTTTAATTTAATTAAATAATTAATTTATTATTTAATTTTATATATTTATTTAGCAACTCATCTTTGGACGAAGTAACCGATCAAATAAAGTTGGTCTCATCTCAATATAAGAATGAGATTTACAAATATTAAAGAATTTACAAATATAATAAGAAACACAATATTTTTAAAAAGTAAAATAAAAATAATTGAAGTAAAATTAAATTAAAAATAACCTCATACACGAGTAAAAACGTTTCATCGCACAAGATAGAAACAATAAATAACAAAATAAAAAGTATGTAAAGAAATCCTTTGATTTATTTACGCATTACAACAACCATCTTATACATAAATTGAAGTTACAATAATATAATGATAGGGGTGAAATGTAATGTTAAAGAAGAAAATATTTATTTAACTTATTTAGTTGCAGCATTTGCGAATATTCTCAGATTTAAGAGTGGATGAATCTAAGAATCTACATAAAACAATTCGCTGGGTTTTATCTCAATTATTAAGATGAAATATATGTAGGATAGGACTATGCCCAATAAATCTCTTATCTAAGAATTTCCTCGAAAAGTTTACATGCCGAGGATATTAAAATAGAAAAAAAAGACATATTTCCCTAAAAATTATATTATTTCTAATAAATTATGAAGACATAGATTAGGGCGAAAGAAGCGTAGGGTCAAGCGTTACTAAATCTCGCTTATCTCGCCGAAAGCTATCTCGTGGTGATAGCGTTGAATAATTTGGTTAATTGGTGATTACTGGATTATTTATTATTCTGATGATTCTCGTCCATCGGCTGATACCACCCACTGTGCTTGCCTAATTAGGCTCTGTATTGTTACAATTTCCTAAAATAGCGATGGGCGATATTTTAATCGTGAAGGTCAATGTCTTTTCTAGAATTAATAATAAGGAAACCATGTATAAGAAGACGAGCTTTTTAACAAATATAAAAAAAAATAGTAGTAATAAACATTAAAAAAAAATTTAAAACATAGAAAATGATTATCAAAATGACAAGATAATTACTTATAATTTACAGTTAGAATTATGAAAAGTAATATTTATATAAATGCACAGAGACGACCGGAAGAAGCTGGTTGAGGAGACCAGGACTCGTCACCGAGTTGTAGCGACGTATAACAATAATTTATATAAACGTAGCAATAAATTGAATAAAGTGGAAATAGTATAATAAGGAATCGTGAATTTTAATCTATCTTCTAGCATTATTAATAAGGAAATCATCTCTAAGAAGGCGAGATTAAAAAACAAAAATAAATAGGCAGCTTTGGTGTCTGCTGACAAAAGTAAAATCTAAAAACATTGAAACAACTGTGATTTTTTAAAATTTCTAAATCAATTATAGTCCGAATTATTTAAATTTTAAATTTGTAAAAGTAAATGATTAATATTAGTCTGGTTTTCACATATACTGTCACTCCGAACAATAATTTTATTCATTTTTTAAATAGTTTATTTATTAATAAAAATATTTGATAGGCTACACAAGACTATACAAAATACTATATTTATAATTAGTATACAGTTATATTATTTATACTTTGTATTTGTATTTAAAAAGATGCTAATGAACTTCACTTTTAGTATTATTATCATCGTCAATAATATATTATATCATTCTATAAAACAAAACACTTAACCATGACAAATAAAATCTTCTTGGGAAAACGAAAAGGTAACCTAGTTATGGATGTTTTAAGTTATTATTTTTATCAATTCCTCGACTGTGAAACTTAAAAATTAGTTAAATATCACCAAGCTAATATCAACGGAATTCTAACCATTAAACTAAAGCACATAAAGAAAACTAGGCTTAGCCAATCTCGCGCGATTTGTCACGAGCATGTCGGTGACTCGAAGCCGTAAGTTTTTCCCATACCAAAAGTCGCAAAACGAGGCCAAAGAAAATTTTAACTTCAAATAAGTTATAATAAATTAAAGAAAAAACAGTAAAATGTAGAAAATGTTTTTCTAAATTACAAGATACTTATGTAAAGGAGATAGTTGGGGGGTGCAGTCAATAAGAACACAGAATAAGTAATAAAATTATATTATGTACCGACGTTTTGACCTACAGTGTAGTTTATCAGTTTATTCCTTATTCTGTGTTCTTATTGACTGCACCCCCCAACTATCTCCTTTACATTAGATCATCCAGTCAACTATTTTCATCTCATACAAGATACTTAGTTCTCTTGTACAGCTGAAGTTATAACTGTTAATATTTATATATATGTAGCAATAAATTGAATAAAGGGGGTATAATACAGTATTAATTGTGAAGGTCAATGTCTGTTCTAGCATTATTTATAAGGAAACCGTGTATGTGAAGAAGGGCTTTTTACAAAAAAGAAATTAATAATAATTTTTTTAAAATAATAAAATGTAGAAAGAGTTTTTATAAATCACAAAAAAATTATTTTTACTGTACATTATGACTAATAATATTTATATAAAGGTGGCAATAAATTAAATAAAGGGGATATAATTCAGAGATATCGGACATCAATAAGCCTGGAAGCCCCCAGAGATCATGCTCTACTCAAAGCAGCCACTGCACGATTTATTCACTCTGGGTGGAATTAGCATATAAGATTACTGAACATTATTTATGTACCTCACGTTACCTTTTAATTGTATAACTTTTGTTTTCCATAAGCATTATGTATTCATGAACTTACACGGCTGGATTATGTCGTGTAAACAGTTGTATCCTATTTATCTAAAGTGATTTTTCCATAACGTCTTTTCTTAGAGCGAATGCATATGTCATGATATTTCCTTATAACTTATAAATAGTGAAGTAGACGTGGGGATAGAAATGAAATCCGAGGCCATTTTTTAATTAAATAAAATCAACAATTGTTTATAAGCAATTGTTTTATTTATTTATTATTTAATTTTCATTTGCGCCTGCGCAATTGTGCATATAGCATATTGCGTCAAAATGAAATAATGAATTCATAGATAAATTCTAGAAACAGACGTGATACGGTACCGACATCATTAGGTGTAAGCTTCCTCTGTATTGCAAGTAATATTATACGAAAGGAGTAATGAAATATGTTCATGAGGATGATATTGATACAAAAAATAATTTGTTAATGGGTGACCAGTGAGTGCAAACAGTACAGGGCATTAATGGACACTGCTAAAATGGAATCATCATATATTGTTTTGATGATTTTTATTTTCTATTCATACTCCAAGTCGTCAATAACCCCTTACTAAGTAAGAAGTCACTAATAAAACGTACCTTTACAAGAAACTAGCTATTTCACATCCATGGAAATAACTTCGTTAACCATCATAAATAGTAGTCCGCTCCCATGGTTAGGCAGGCCTTATCTCAAGATTCCTACGGATTCCTCCACAACTTCATTGCCCAAGGACTTCTTAATCGCATATGGATTAATACTGGAATAACTGTGCGAGTATGCAGAATGCTGTGGGAAATGTCACGGTGAGAATATGATGTCTATGCACTTATAAATAGGTTTTATATATATATATATATTTTTTTTTTTTTTTAAATCAGGATAAAATGACACCACATCCGTTTCACTAAGGGTATTTACTCTGAAATAATTTAGAGTATGTTGTAAGTACTGATTTATAAATGGAATATTAAAAAATTATACTGCCAACATTTCTAATTTGGTGGCACCCAAATCATATTAAGCGTCACGATCTAGTGTATAAACCTATAACATTGCTATTTTTAGATTTTATTTTAGTGGGTATCAGTCACCTTTTATGGTAGGACATCCCAGAACGAACCACTCTGGTTTGGGTTCTAAGGTTAGTACATGAAAGAGACGACTGTGCAGTTAGTTGATTTGTACGAAATCTCGCTCAACCACCAGGATTTTCCTCTCTTTAAGCGTGACCAATTCATAGAAGCTGGGTGAGCCCCAGGATAGTCTGCAGATTAAATAATTTATATACTCAATCCAGCAGTTCAAAAACCCTGGACCTTTGCCACAGCAATATTAATATAATATTAATGATTCTATTCCTACAACATCGTTCTGCTTCTTTCTCCTTTTTCACCTTAAACCTTTTTTAATAATTCGGCTTACTATCTGTACATCATAAGCTAATTCTTATTAAAGCTTCTTTATGTTCTTGATGAAGTTACCTTACATCCTTCAGAACGGCTAGGTCGATTAATATGAAGAGTTATACTTCATGCCAGGCTATAGCCAATAAACAATGTATCAATTTAGCTGCCCAGATTGAAATATAGCTTGATCCTTGGCTTGCAGCTTGTCATCTTGCGGCTACAGCCATTGTTTGGCTCGTTCCAAGACATTTGAAATAATTGCACTCCTTCAACTAGTTGGAAAAAGATTAAACGTTATTCCGACAGATGAAATATTGTTACAAGCCTCTCTTTCTACTTTGTTCTAACTGTGGTCAAAAAGTGAAGATCTCACCGGTACCCACTACACAGTATCTAGTGAATAAATCCTTTTTTTTAGAACACTTTTTAATTTAATTATGTTTAAAATAATATCATCTTTGATACCATAAGAGGTATAAGAATCGGTTGTTATTTAACTTGCAATAGATAAATCTTTTTAACTTTTGATTAATTGAAATAATAAAACAGAAATAAATATGTCTTTTCCTTAAAGTTTGTTTATTAGGTTTCAATTATTATTATTATTCATAAGCAATAATATATAATATATCAGGAAGCCTATTGAATAAATACGCACTTATAGAGCACTTAGTGAATGCAGCCCGGTGCTTATTAAGAGTAAATATCTATGTGTATGTCAATGCAATATCGCAGCGAATTCTGATATATTACTGAAGAAGTTTAAATTATAGCAGTTTTATTATTTATAATTGTATAAATCTTAATCCAGGGTTCAAAACCCGCTGGTTGTCAGATTTTTATTTAATATTTTAGCCGCAGATGGATCCTATGGGATCTAGGACCCTACTGAAGCCCACCCAGCCTCTGAAAAGTATGTATCAAAAATAAAGGGGAAAATCTGGCGGTTGAACGTGATCTAGGATAAATCACCTTCCTGCACAACCATTGTTCAAGTACAGTCTCTACAACGTACTGAGCCAAAGAGTCTTCATAGGCTGTAGTGGTACAGGTTTTTTTTTAATACAGAAATCTGGTTATAAAAAAGTTATAATAGTTATAATAGTTATATAATTATACGTGAAAATTTTGGTTTTCATTTTATCATTTCTATGAGCAATGAAAATCGAAGATTAATTTAAATGTGACTAAGCACCGTTCTATTTAAAAATGAAATAAATAAAGTAATGACATTCAGTATCCTAAAGGTCACATCTTCGATTGCGAGTTGTAACTGAATAATATTTTTTCTCTTATCGGACGCTCGAAGGAATAATTCTTAACATGTCAGTAATGAATTTTATTTTAAAAAAAGATAAGGAAATCTTAAATCCGTACTCTCTCAAGCCCGGAGCAATACGTATTAGCAACTATCATTACCAGAGCGATACACAAATCAAAGAAGCCCTTAATCGCCTTATTTTGATTTATTTTAATGTAAATTATAAGCCTACATAAAGGCGGGAATAATTTACAACGAGCGTGGTCAAGTGGGCGTACTCGGAGTTAACATCTCGATTGTCAGCGCTTCCAGGGGCTCGCTATATTTTCATTTAGTTTTTAACAGCGCCATTTAACTTGATAAATCTCGAAGGAGTCTTAAATATCCCTTCGCTTCGATAAGGACTGAAGGGACCTTTGATGTCAAAGCGAGGAGGAATCTTCTTTTTTTTTACTATTTTTTTCTGACAGCTCCCATTAGACGGCCCATTAGTCAAAAGACGTCTACTCATTAAACAATTATATTTTGTCTTTTTTTATGTATCCCTAGCTTAATGAGCCGCTACCGATATGATGAGTAGCCGGATAGTATTTTTAAACGACGCCATTAAAGAGGCTGCCGGTAACTCACTGTGTATCATTAACTAGCTCATTAACGACTATTTGTGGTGGAGCGAGCGATCTATTTCGGAACGAAGGAGAGCATCCGTGGACAGTAGCTACAAAAAAGGTTCTCTGGACCACCAACGCCTGACGCTTTGTAAACTCGCAGGTACGCTAGTTGACGTTTATACAAATAGTATACCTCTGTTGCTAAAATGCTTTTAAAATGGGCATTTATACTATTTCAAACTATTTCTAACCAACGCAGAGCCAAAATTTTAACGAAAATCTCCTACGTGCTTTAAAAAGTAATTAAAACAATGATTTTGCCTCTTCAGCTAATGATTTAATCGAGATATGGCTTAACCCTCGGTTTTCCCTCCATTATGGCTAGCCTTTTTACAGAGGCTGGGTGAGCCCCACAGCTGATCTCTATCTTGGGTCCTAGAGATCAGTAACTCAGTATTCTACGTACTCGATTGAATTTTAAAGTTTTTCAAGAATCTGAAGGACTGATAAACCAACGAATACAATTGTTTTTTTTTTTTTTGCACAGTTAAGTGCATTAATGTATATTCAAAACATATTAAATGTTTAAAGAATCATTATCGCAATATTCTAGAGATAGCTAATGAGCAATGAGACATATAAAGTACAAATGAGAAAGTTTTTTATCACAAAATTATAAAATCTTTTCATATACCTCCTCCCTTTTTTTACTGGCTAAATATTGCTGGAAAATATAAAAGTGATTAAAAGCCATACATATATTCAGTTTGCAACTGTGAAATTAAATCATAATTCAGAGAATATAATTGTAATTACAATTACGAATCACAATTATATACCTATAATTGTATTTAATATGTAAAGATAGTTCGCAATTTTAGATTTTTAATACAAACTTGTGAATGTAGTATCATTCCTTTTATTTCTAATTTGTCAACAGATTATTCCACTCAGGTAGACATATTTGACACGTTAAATGAAGGTATCATACTACAAAAAAAATACTATGCCCAATACTTCTAACTATAAAATATAATTAAAATTTTTCATTTGACAATAGAACTGTAGATTTATAATAAAGGATTCGATTATTAATGATAATTATACTCGATTACAAAAGGAAGAACCCACTCGAAAACAATATTGTCGGTTTAATAGTTTGGTCCATTAATGAATTTCTCGAAATAAAGTAGGCAGAAAATATCAATATGAAGCATCCCTTTGAAGATGTTCCAAGAGATGAAAGGCGGTCATCTTGACTCGCTTGTTCCGGCTCAGGAAACTCAAATGCCCAAGAAATTGGTTCTAGCTATAAGTGTAGGCGGCTTCGGTGGTCCTAGGCTATATCCGAGCCTTTAGCATTCAATTAATTTTTGAACAACTATATTTTAAAAAAAGAAAAAGATATTTAACATATCAATTTAGTTCTTTGCGATCATTTGACTGCTTTAAATTTATCGGAAAGGATTCTTAAAGATATGGCCAAAATACAGACCTAAGAAACATTAAAAATTGTTTTTGGCATCCTTTATATGATTTACAGACTTTTGAATACGGGATAAATCAAAACTTGACACAGCTAAAGAACTTCTGAACCTTGAGGATGAAGAAAAAAAATACATGAAAGCGTAGCTGACACTGTTTACAGAATGGACGGAGGATCTGGTGGATGTAAAGGATCTGGTGGATGTAAAGGATCTGGTGGATGTAAAAACGATTTGGCGGAATATATTATCTTTATCCCTCAAACAAGAAGTTGATGCTGCCGATATGTTTGCCTCTTGGAATAGATTTTGATCTCAATTGTTAGTATTTTCCTCTGCGAATTGTAAACACTTCTTTGTTCTGGGTTAGATATTGAAGTCAAAGGAAATTTTTTATAGATTCGTCCGATTTTCCGGGTAAAATTGTTTAATAAAATTGAATTGTCTTTTCCAGTATGTATTTATTAACCAAGTTATTTCAATATATTTAGATTCAAAATTTACATATGTTAAAATATGGAGCACAGTCCACACATGTAAATTTATATTTGTAAAGCGGACTAGCGATGTTATATATAAAAAAAAAAGAACCTGTACTACTACAACCCATTAGGGGTCTTTGGTTCATCGGTTGATTACGTGGTAGAGACTGTAATGTTTCTAGGGCAAAGGATATACAGGGAAGTGATTCGTCCTAGATCATGCTCAACCGCCTGGTTTTCCTCGAATTTATAGTGCTCACTTTATAGGGCAGAGGGTCTCCAGATACAACAGGATCTATCACTGCGTGTAAACAGATTACATAAATTATCTACTACAACCATTTAGAATTATTGATCCCAGGGACCTCTGCACGGTAACTTAGTGCTCTACCAATGAGGTCCTCTTCCCTCCGATGGAGTAATAATCAAATAAAATTGCTAAATAGTGTCACAAAATTATATTTTAACTCATCGGCAGATTCGAAATTTAATTTAAATTTAAAAATATGGAATAGAGGGCTTGCAATTCAGGGGTTCGTGTCACCTAATTCAATAACAATTGTTGATTGCTGATTAATTATACACGAAGTATATTTGTATATTTAAAACCTTAATCAGTATAATTTCATCCACTTGCTAAGGAAAACCCTTTAAAAACATATGGTCACGTTTTTCCTAGTGGGCGCTGTTAGCGATTATTATTAATTTTATTATTATATTTTATATCTTTAAGTACTCCGGTACGTTATCAGCTAATAATCGGATTGTTAACCACCCCGCTTGATACTGAGTTCATTATAAATCGCTGCAGCAAAGCACCATAATGGGCCAGGATTATGAGCTTCTGGGAACAGACGTACGGAGATAATGGGACAACGTGTCACTTATTAAAGCGCATCTGTTATGTAACTTCCTGATTGGGCGATTCACGGCGTTTAACGTCGAGGTTGGGGTTCCCCAAGGGCCAGTTGTGATACCCTTCAAACATCACACACATCGTCCACCGTCTGGCTACCGATAAAGAGATTACTGAGAAATGGGTCGCAGCCGAATAAGCGTTTACTTAATTAATTGCTTCCCGGGTACTGGCTCAGTAGGAACCTGTTTTCTCGAAGAAGAAAAAGAGTAAAAGAAACAAAGGAAACAGAGAAGAAAAAACGGCCAGTTAAAAAAAAAAATTAAACCAGTCCCAAGAGAAGCCTAACAGTGGAAATACTCAACCCAAGTAATTAAGGAGTTATAAACTCAACATTTATGTTTCTACAAATAAGGCACCTATTCAGATCCTCAGGATTTATAAGAATCTTCATAACACTCGTTTAAACCCAAGATATTAATAATATTTCTTCATTTTTATTATTGTTTAACTAATTAGAAACCGTTATAAAATTCGTTTTACGAATATGTTTTGTAATAAAGAAATGGTCACTCACAATTTTTATGATGTTGTTCCCAACTTGGAAAGCAGAATTTTCTCCTTTGCTGAAACGTTTTATGTAAGGATCGGAAGAAATACGGCGTTATAAAATCTATTATTCATTTATTAAATAAGAAAAAGCTGTAAGTAATAAATTTAATATTATTAATAATTTAAAATTTTGTTTCATAAATTTTTTTTATGGCCATCGGACAACGTTGTAGGTCCTCTCTCTCAAAGCAAAGAATTCTTTAACGAAATAAGATAATAGAGTATTAAAAAATTAAATAGAAAATATTTAAATAATCACAATGAATTCAACCTGAAGTACTATTTTTAATTGCTCAAAGAAATACATTGATTAAATAGTAGAAAACTTGAAAAGTACCATAAACATTATTATTAAATCATAGCAATATTCGAATTTCTTTCTCTAATTATTGAGTTACTTATTATTGTTTAGGGAATAAAAATTATTGTATAATTAAATAGGTAAGTTGCGTATTTTACATTTTGAGAACGACTTAGCTCAGCGTTAGAGCTAGGGTGTATTGTTACCGTGACGATGGTTCTAGTACAAATCCGGCTATAAGAAATAATTTATGTAATCTATTAACAGCTGGGGATGGCCGCTGTGGGTTCGGAAGGGGTGCTGGGGCTCACCCAGCCTCTATAAAGTGCGCATCCTTTAATTGAGGGAAATCCTGGCGGTTGAGCGTGATCTAGGACAAAACACCTCTCTACACAACCGTAGTCCAAGAAACAGTACAGTACCAACTACCTCTACCACTTACTGAATCCAAACCCTTAAAACTGTTTTTGGTCAATAACTGTTTTGATATTTAATGTAAAATAAAATGAAAATTAATAGTTTTGAAAGTTCCAGTCACTAGACTGCCCTTATAACTTATTAATAAAAATAAACGGAGTTTGAAATTTTAACATTAAAAAAAAATATCCATTAGTTGGGTGATAGATCAGAGAAACGGCAGTTATATCGTTGCCAGAGTTAGATCGCCGTGGCTGATTTACGATCTAGGAGGCCGAGCCACTGCCGACCAGATCGCTATTAATTACCAACTGCCCGTTTTATGTTTTATTTAATTACTTCTCTTGTAATTGGCTGGTAGCCGTGGAGGGAATATTTACTATTGGTAATAAGTTTGTCACAAAGGCCGGTCGGTATTGGAGGGTATATCAGCGCGCGGAGAATTATTGAACAAAGGCATCGGCGTTGAGAGACTTATTGAGCGGACAATATTGACTCAGAAGGCTATCGGCTTAATGATTAGCCGCACAATAATTGTAAATCAGCTGAGAGTGAAAGTGTAAGAACCGGTAGCCTCAGAGCAGCTCTTGCCTCTGGCTCTCTCAAATTGGACAATTATACTACTCAAATAGTTTATTCCTCTCGTTAATCTTGGCACAAACTTTTTTTTTACTCCTTTATAAATCCAATTAGCTCTGTATTTTCAGGCTAATGTGTTAATTTGTATTCGGGTGTATATACATTTTTTATCCTAATAGTTATGAGTTTGTTTTTTGTCCTCTTTTTTTTTGTTGTTGTGCATAGACGATTATCTTTAACGAATCTTAGCATATCGTTAGCATTTATATTGCCAACTTAAGTGGACTCAATCGTCTATTTATGAAACATTTGTGCAATTGCCATTTTTTAATTTATTTATTTAATAAGTCGTTTTCTCTCAAAGGTCAAAGCAGAAAGTTGGAAACTAATTGCAAATGCGTGGGAACGAATTTAATATATATTAGCAATATATTATGAGTTCATAATAAATACATTAAATAACAATAAAACAAGGCTCTGATTAATATAAATTTACTTTTTAAATATTAGAAATTAATAAAATTATATAATAACAATAATATGTAAGTAAATAGGATAATAATACCGTTATATCATATATATCCATTTAATCATTTAAAATAAAAGAAGAGGAATACATTTTGACGGGTTATTAATATAGTAATATACTACTATATAATAAGGAGCAAAATTAATATTTCAAACTATACATTTTTTTAAAAAGTGTAAAAATTTACTACCAATATCATACAATGCAATCACAATTTAAAAATAATTTTGTATTAATTATGTAGTTAAATATGAAAATATTTTAATTGAAACATTACCTGCAAATTATAATATGCTTTTCTCATATACAATTAGTAATATTTTCATTATCGCATAGATATTAAGTATTGTTGTATTTATTACTTATTTTTCGCTACCTTCTTCTTCTTCAAAAAAAATATAATAAATATCTTTCCTCCTTGAAGAAAAGAAGCATAATCAATAATTGGCAATGTTTAATCTTTTAAAATTATATGTTAATAAACTAAAATATTATTGGTTTTGGGACCAATGATACTAATATTAATGTCAAAACGGTTTTAAAATTTATCGAAGTAAATAAATGGAATCGTTAAATATGCTATAAAAAAATAAATAAAAATTTCTATACACAAATGAGAAGCCAAAAAATCACCAACAAATAATAACTGATAAAAATAAAATTACTATTAAAACTATCCTTTAGTAATATTTCCTATAATGAATTATCGGTTACCATTTCTAGCTTGAAAACATAAAGTTTTAAGAAAAGAGTACACTGATTGTATTAAATAAATAGATATAGCTAGTTTTAGGTATAAAATGAAATCTATGATTCATGTTATAAAAAAATATATTATGTAAGTAAAAACATACAATTCAAATTAAACAAATTTCAATAATAAATTAAAATATCTGTGATTAAATAATTCACTAGGGAATATATACTAAATACAGCTTGTTAAAATAAAGATTGATAAAACAAAATCATTAATTTAAAAATGTCAAATGTAATTTAAAATAACCACAATACTATATTCTACAAAAATAAAATCATATATTATTTACTATCAGTTGGAACTGTATGAATCATTTTATTGATAGCAAGTCGTAAAACTGAAATTATTTTTGCGTATTGTTAAAAATATGTATTGAATAGAATATCGAATAAATGAACAATTTGATCAGCTAAATATTTCAATCAGAAGTAACTATAGTGAAGTTATTTTATTATAGTGTTACTGACATAACCCGACATCAAAAATTTAAATTTTAAATAAATAATTATAGATAAATACAAACAAACAAAAATATAAGTTTTTCCACTTAACAAAAGGAAAGTATAGTATTACGAACTATACTAAAAAATATGTTATAGCATCTGTAAGTAATGTTTGAAAATAGGAAGAATATATTTTTTACTGAAAGGTGATAACATATATAAACCAGGGATGAAGCAACCCTTCAATCCTTATATACCTTTATATTTTCTTTTTACTAATTATAAAAACAAATTTTATTACAGAAATATAGTCTGTATAGTAATATTACTTTGTATATTATATAGTATCAACAATAAGGGCATAATATCCGATCCAAAATCTCACACAATGTAATCATTAAATAAATGAAATTGTAACTTTTTTTATAAAGAGATAAACAATTGAAGATAATTTACAAGTTGTAATTAGTGCGTTCAGCGCTTAACACTAACAGTTAAACATAGACTATGCAATTCTACACTTTTATTATTTAAACATTATTAATAAAATAACTATTTTAAGAGGATTAATTTGGTTGAAAGTTAATTTGAAAGTTGTGATTGGATTAAAAAAAAAGAAGATGTATCTGTCTTTGATTGATTTAAATGACATCAACACTGGTTTTGTCAGACTATCAATGTTAAAATAAACAATGAAAAAATTTATAGAAATTAGGACAGAATAATGTAAGAGATATATTTTAATTAGGAATGAGGAGAATCTTATCATTTTAGTGAGAACGAATGATTTCTAATAACTCTTTACTGACAATAAGTTAAAATTAAACGTTAATAACAAAAAAAAAGAAGAAGAAAGAAAGTCGAAGATCTTATAACAAGTTAAATGGTCTACAAAAGTTTACGGTAGGGGCAAAAAATAACTGACAAGGCGAAAAAAAAATACAGGTACTCCGAAACGGTGGAACAGGCTTCTGAAATGACCCGGCACTTGTGTTTTATTTCCCTTTGTGTTGATAACATGCTATGTTTATGAACGGGTAAAACAAATTTCATTATGAACAAATGATAAATTATCATTTTGTTCACATTACAACGGCATTATTATTTACGATATAATAAAAGATTTATTATATAGGGTAAGATGAAAACGGTAATCAATGAAATAAATATCGATAAATTTATTAATTACCCTTTATTCATTTATTATTATTATTTTTTTTTAGGTAATATACTTCACCCGTTATCAGCACTAAAAAGGAATGTTATTATTTTAATATTTATTACATTTTTACTACAGAATACTAACTAAACTGTAATGCTTTGTATTTACTATATCTCAAATTTTTGTATTTTACAAATGTACAGAACTGTATTAGGGAATTATTACCAGTTTCTTTTTTAGAAGAAACCGTTATTTTTTATTAACGAACTATTACTGTCTAACAGTTCGTATAATTAAACACAATCATGTCATAAAGCCAATATTTGGAATTTAATATTTTTTACGGATAGTTCAAATTGGTATTTATATTAATAAAAATTTGAGGAAAATTGCCCTGGAGGAGAAAGATTTTTTTAAATCCACTCGGACTATATTTTTTCCCACATATATAAGGTCGACTAATATTATTCAAGAAAAATTATTAAAAACAATTGTTTCTTTGTTATTTTATTGCTCAGTATTATAATGGGTATGAGCAAAAGTAGGTATCAAAACTATTCAACACTAAGCGCGGATAGTTGTTTAGAACTGTTTATAAATTAAGAGTTTTTGTTAGTGTGCGACTTTCAACATCCCGAATAGCACTATCATTCGTTCTGCCGAATTTAAGATCTCCACTGAGTTTAAAATTATTGTAGAATTAAGAATGGTATTTACCTGGAGAGGATGATAGGCCACCGTGGAACGGAGGGAAGACGGGTCCCCCCGGGAAGTGGTGGACCGGCCAGGAGGCGGTGTGGGGCGGGAGGCCAGCGTAGGCGGCGGCGGCGGCGGCAGCGAAGGCGGTGAAGGGCGTAGGCCTGATGGGGCCAGCGGCAGGGCTGAGGACCAACCGCTGCTGCCCGCTGTACCCAGGCTCCGGGCTCTTCTCCCTGCACACGTCCAACTCTTCTTCCCCGGAGTCCTCTAACTCTTCTTCAGGACTGGGACTCCTCCTCGAGTCCGCGAGCAGCGCAGCCACGCTGAAGCTGATCCCTTTGGCCGCTTCGGGCGACTTGCGCTCTTCCATCTGGGTCAGTTTAAGCACAGTCATACTCGGGCCTGCCAGCATAAAGTCTCAGGCGGGCATGTCACACTCGACTGAGAGCTTCGCGTCGACTGTCCTTCCCCGCTAGCGATCCCCCCCTCCCGCACGCCCCGCCCCACGTTGCAGGCCCCGCCCCCGGCCACGCCCACCCTCCCCTACCCTCGCCACTCTTCTCCACCCTCCCCCACTTAATTATTGACGTCTTTGTTCCGACTACCCCTCCTTTGTGTGTAGGAAGTAAATTGACAGTAGCCGAGGTTTGTTAAGGTAATGAACATGTCAAATGGCTAAGGATATGTTCGTGCTGTTTATTTTAAATAATTCACTGTCCCACCCTTGCGGTTCCCACACCAGCAAACTGTCTTACAGTTCCTCCATTGTGTATCGGCTTATTTCAATTATCTCTTTGAACCTAATAGCTCCGACCGAAGAACCTTTTATTTTATTGTTCTCAGAGGACGCTCTAATTAGATCATTTTACTCTTCAACATTCATATGCTATAATACATAGTTTATTAAAATTATTCAATATGGGTTGAACGCTTAATATTATCAGAGTATTTTTCATTAAAATCGTCATCTAAAAACTTCTTTATTATTTTATTATTAACGTACACATATACCATTTATATTCCAATATAATATTAGTATTGGATATATACTAAATTATATCCAATTTATGTTTTTTTTTAACACTGATGAAGACGTGATACATGGGTCGAACTTTGGTTTCTACTGAATAAGTTCTTGCTTTGAAATTTATTTTGACATCCACCCGGATCATTTCCTCGTCATATAAGTTATACGTTCAATCAATTCGTACTATGTCCTATTAGGCAACAAATATCTATTTTTTGTTACATATATGTATCTAATATTTGAATAACATGCCCTCATGTTTTCTGATGGATAATTTTATTGAATCCATTCAATAAAAAACTTCTGTCTTAAATATAAACACTATTTAAATAATTATAGTTTGCAATATACTTTGCATTTTATGACAATGATGCAGGCATAATTATTATAATTTTATAATTTTTAGCAATTCATCAATTTTGTTTATTTTATTTTATTCTTTTCCAATGCCATATTAAGCAATTTAATGTGTGTCCATTCACAGATTACTATCTACTGCTCCAAGTCATACCCAATATTTTTTTATGAAAGTATTGTCATAAATTAGTGTATTTTTTTTAAATATAAAGAATTATTATACTTTAAAAAAAAGTTGTTTGTATTGTAGATAAATAAACTAGGAGGAAAAGAAAAAAAAAGTAAAAAGAATTCCATGTGGTTCAAAAACAGTCTGAAATCATTCGAAATATTTTCCGTTCCTGAAAAATTCCATGAAAAAGGTAAAAGAATGAGAGCAAAGAACTTGTTATCAAAATAATTCTATAAACAGGGACGTTCTTTGTATAATAATCTGTAAAAAAAAGTATATATGAATGTCAAATAATTTACTCTTCAATCCAATAATAAAAATAAATGTATACATCAAGCATTATAATTACCTACCGGGGGCAGCTTATTAAAATGGACCTGTGTATATATATAGTTTCACAAAAAAAAACCCCACAACTGTTAAAAGACTCAGCCATCTAGTTATTATACGGTGAAAATTGATTATTTTCTAACTATTTAAAAAAATCTTTAACATAATAACATTTTAATTTATGAATAATTTTTCAAGTTTTGAGTTACTCTACTAGACTAATTAGTTAACTAATTAGAATGTAATAAAAACTTTATATAGGTAATTTAATAATATATACTAATTGTAGTGTAAATGTCAATGTTTTCCGTCCATTTTTCTAATTTTGACATTTGTATGTTATACATAAAGGATATCTTACGATTTTTCTTTCCAATGATGTAATTGTTGCAGCAAGTGTTTAACGAAAGAAACTACTTACTTCTTTATTTAAAAAAAATAATAAATATTGTATATATATAAATATATATATATATATATATATATATATATATATATATATATATATATATATATATATATATATGTACAAAAATATAAAAATTACGTGTTGAATAATTCACAATATTATTAAACAGTAAGTAATATATTTTTATAACGGACTATAAATTGTCATTAATTATCCAATCGGGAAGTATATATGAAATGTATAAATACAGTTAATTCACCCTTTTTGGATTCCAACTGTTGGAGATAAGAACTGTGCAAACGATTTGATCAGTATGCACCAATGCATATTTTATGCAACCTCTTTTTTACCGAAGCCAATTAATTTTCAATGATGCAGTTTGATTAGCATTCATCAGGTGGGCTATAAATTTTTGTTGGATTTATTTAAATTTTTGTTTCACGTTCTAATTAGTTGCGTCGGAAGTTACAAGTTGTATTTTTTTCATTGCCCTTATTTACACCAACACAAAAGAGATAATTGAATAAAAATCATAAAATAATGTTTTTAAAATGTATGTAATCATACTAATCTTTAAATGTTCCACCGCAAAGATGAGCGTAAATGCAATTTCTGAATCTAAAATTTTTGGATATTGACCTATTTAAAAAAAAATTAATCTAATATTTAAATATGTTTATATAAAAATAAGTACTGATTGTAGCTTATTTTTCTCTATTTAAATTGATGAAAAGAATATAACATTTATAATTTCACATTGGTTAGTTTTAATATTTCATTTTTATAAAACATAGAAATAATATAGTATTGATAACTCTACATTGATTAGTTATTACATTTTTTATAGAACATAAAAGTTTAATTATAAAATTCAAAATTATATTCCGCTAGTCAACATATTCTTCAAAATTTGAGCATAATAAACTGATTTGTATAATATATATATTCACCAACTAGAGCAAAAGGGTAAAAAAAAGGGTAACCAACCCTTGCCAGAGTGGGTAAGTAGTTTTCAAGTCCTTTGGTTCATAATAAGTTACTGAAGAAAAAGATTGTTGTTTTTTGAGAAGGAGCTATTGAACGTTTAGAGATCTATGTATTTTATTTTTTTTAAATTACTCTTCTTTAATTATTTATCTTTAATTATTTGGTGTATTAGATATATTCTAGGCATTGAGAATTGAATGAATGTATCTATACATAAATAAGCAAAAACTCAAAGAGAGACATAAATTAAAAATTCAAATCATATTCTATACATTCAAAAATAACAAACAGCCTTGAACCTCTGAAATACTGGAAATACCTAATCAAGCACTAAGTGCAGCACATCTCACATCGATAGCCCAAACGGACTCATCAAACTGAGTCAGCAACCTAACTTCAACACTTAAACAAATAACGTATTGCTTTTTATGCCTTCTTTAGTGTGAATTTTCTTTTGATGTATGCCCTGATGATGCCTGAATAGACGAAACGTTGACTCGTTAATTTTTTCCAGTATTTTAAAAACTTAAGGCTTAGCTTTTGCGATTTTTCATATTGAATTTCTGTATATATTACAGGTTTTTATTGATAATTTTAGGCTATTCTTGAATTAAATAAACCCTGTTTGTTGTCTAGTGGTTAAACAAATTTAGATGTTTAAAGATAATACATTTACCTATTAATCAAAACATCAGAGCTACCTGGCATGTGTAGTTATTTTCTTTTTTTATCTCATTCTTTTCAAGTCACATAAAAAGAAGTAAAGAAAAGTCAACCCTTTACACATTTAAATCGAACCTGCATCTTTTCTGATTTTAAAATGCTGTCATAATCTGTTCTATTACTTTTTATCTGGAATTGGTTTTATTATTTATACGGCTTTAGTTATTCAATGCAATTTTTTTTAGTAATATATATATTTTTTTCTTTCTTAACCCCTTTGGCTTTTATTAATATTTGAAAAAGAGCATATTATATTATTAATGATACATGGTATCTCTTTTACTGCACCAGGTGCATTTTTAGAGAGGATTGTACATTGAATTTTCTGAACATTAATTAGATGGAAGGAGTGGGGGATCTAGTGATGGTTAGTAATATAAAATTAATCATCAAATGGTATTTAACAAAAACATTACAATACATGTGAGTAGACGATAATAAAAAAAAACATTTCCAGTATATAAAATAACTGACACAATTTAGATCTCAATAAATGGTGAATAGTGAATGAATAGTGTTTTTAAAATGTATATAATAATTCTTCTTGGTTATAAGTTCCCAATCTTTGATTTGATCCAGAGTTATTTGATTGTGACCAATTTGAAAAAAAAATAATACAAAGTAATCTGATATTTAAAAACCTATTGATAAAACTAATTACTAATTGTAGCCAATTTTGTTTTCTCCTCGATTTAAATCAATGAAATAGATCAATTTAATATTTATCAATTTCATGCACTTGATTTATATAGTTCAAATTTAATTTAAAATATATATTCTCCAAGTAACTAATTGGTGTAATATATATTTTTAAAATTAAGATAAAGTGATCGTTCTCAAAATAAAAAAAACATCAATAGTTTCAATAGTTAAGAATAATTTTGGATTATGCTGTGAAAATAAGTTTTAATATAAATTTAAATAATTTACTGATGTAAAGTTTATTTTTCTTTAAAACAATATTTTAAAAGCTAAAAATAATTTTTGTAAACATTAATATGATTTTATTATTATAATTTAAGATGTACTACAGTATATTACTATTTATGTAATATATTACTTTTTTGTGTTTAGATTAATTTATCGACATTTACAACTATAATAATATTACAACAAGTAAATCTGCTATATAGACAAATGACATGAGAAAAAAACACTTGTGGAGAAACTATCCATTGGTAGCACTCCAATAAAGTTCTATAGTAGAAGTTCTCGAGGCCATCTTCTTTTCAGACACCTCGGAGGGTTATCAGGAATAGTATGGGAAGCAACTTGAGACACTAGCGGATTTAAGTGTTTATGGAGCTTGTCATGGAAGCATAGGTAGTTTGGGCCAAATTAGCAACATGTGGGATATTAAGATCATGATCGATGAGTTTATTTGTGGAGTAATAAGGAGCATTGAGGATTTTACGAAGGATTTTGGATTGTAAGGATTGCATACGAGATGAATTGGATGGTTTAGTAGAGCCCCAAAGCTCAACGCCGTTTGTCCAAATAGGTCTGATAACTGTATTTTGTAATTAATTGGGAGTTTAGAGCGTTTTTCCAGTAAATGTTGAATATTGCTAAAATAAATTTTACGCTTAATCGCGAAAATATTTTATTTTTTTGGTTTCAACGGATTGCCATAATGATTAGCAATCAAAATTTAGAGATTATCCTGGTTATAATGATCACTACAAAAAATCTATATGTAATAAAAATAAATCAGCTGACTTATGATTTAAAGCAATTAATTAAGGGGTTATAAATTATGACTACAGTTCAATATTTGTCCATAAAAAAAAAGGTCATTTCCTAGTAATGAAGTGACGCACATGAGGCAGATAGCAATTGGCTGCCATAAATTTAAAGTGCTGTGGCGGATATAACAAAATCCATGATAACCTTATCATCCTCGTATCAACGTGCTTAGTATCAATTGGTTCAACGAGCTTACCCTTGTTTCTTTCAACGCGAGGAAAATTCCCATTAGACTAGATAGAATAGGTAGAGACTGTGATGTTTCATGGACAACAGCTGTGCAGAGAGGTAATCACGCTCAACCGCCCGATTTCTCGCTCTTATTTTGGGTACCCACTATTATTTAGGGTCCTAGATCCCATATGGTCCGTCTCCGGTCACCAACAGACTAAATAAAAGTCCTATCAGCAGCGGGATTTGAACCAAGATTTTCAGCATGGCAACTCAGTGCTCTACCACCTCTGAGAGCCACTCCACTCCCTTGATTTTATTAGGTCATCTGTTAATAACACATGCATACATACATATGTTTGGTGCCCTGAAGAAAATTTCACTCCTCAATAGTATATTTTAGATAATAATTTCAATGGCTGAGTTAGCCCGACTTATCATGTCCATGGTTGTATAAGTTGTCCTAAGGGATTTGAAGCTGTCCAGCTCTCAACTTTCCTTTTTTTTACACGATACCATAACAAAATAGTTTAAACTAGAACAAAATAAAAATGCGACCGCATTACCACCAGCAAGCGAATTTTGTGCTAACTTATTAAAGTGTATTCAATGGTAAAATAAATATGAATTCTATCACTTGATGTATTACTTTTTAATTCATATAATTATTAAATTATTGTTGCAATCTTCGTCCGCTGAACTGCATAGAACCTAAAACATGCACTACCCTTTGTAGAGTCCTATCCTCAACTCATATTTTATCCAATTTATTTTCGTCAATATAAATGAATTAAAGTATAAAAAAGAAACTTATTATTACTGTGTGATAAATAGCTCCGACCGAAGAACCTTTTATTTTATTGTTCTCAGAGGACGCTCTAATTAGATCATTTTACTCTTCAACATTCATATGCTATAATACATAGTTTATTAAAATTATTCAATATGGGTTGAACGCTTAATATTATCAGAGTATTTTTCATTAAAATCGTCATCTAAAAACTTCTTTATTATTTTATTATTAACGTACACATATACCATTTATATTCCAATATAATATTAGTATTGGATATATACTAAATTATATCCAATTTATGTTTTTTTTTTAACACTGATGAAGACGTGATACATGGGTCGAACTTTGGTTTCTACTGAATAAGTTCTTGCTTTGAAATTTATTTTGACATCCACCCGGATCATTTCCTCGTCATATAAGTTATACGTTCAATCAATTCGTACTATGTCCTATTAGGCAACAAATATCTATTTTTTGTTACATATATGTATCTAATATTTGAATAACATGCCCTCATGTTTTCTGATGGATAATTTTATTGAATCCATTCAATAAAAAACTTCTGTCTTAAATATAAACACTATTTAAATAATTATAGTTTGCATATAATTATTAAATTATTGTTGCAATCTTCGTCCGCTGAACTGCATAGAACCTAAAACATGCACTACCCTTTGTAGAGTCCTATCCTCAACTCATATTTTATCCAATTTATTTTCGTCAATATAAATGAATTAAAGTATAAAAAAGAAACTTATTATTACTGTGTGATAAAAAAAAACTGTGTGATAACTAGGATTTTTTGTAATCATATGTGGCGAAGTGGTTAGTATAGCAACCTATTATGTCCAAGATTGCGGAGCATCATTATTTTTATTATTAATAATAACAAGTAAATATCTATTGTATAAATGTACAGGCCAATTTATAACTAAAATATCTAATTTTGAATAACATTAGTTGACCTTAGATATTTTCTGGCCTTCACCAGGCCCATTTTCTTTATCTTGTAATATCTAATACTTCCTTAAATAACTTCTTCTCTTTTTACCTTTCTCGAAACATAAATTCAACTAAGTAGATTTCAAATCGTCTCTATTGGTTTCCCTTTCTTATTTCATTACTTGTCACTTCTCCATATTCTTTGAATAGTTTGAGGACGAACCCCGTTTTCTGAGTTAACAAAATTGTATGAGTGGTTAATCTTATTACTTAATGTGCAATTGTTTTATGAAGACAGCAAACAGAAAACCCTAACAAATCCTAGCAAACCTTCCCTCACACATTGAACGGGTTTATTACTTCATCATCATCGTTACTAATACTACAAAATACAGCGCTATGGTCCACGGAGGATCTTCCGCTGCTCTTCTCCATTCTCTTACCCCAAGGAGCCTAAGGTCTGCATCCACATCGTACAGCCATCGCATTCTAGACCTGCCTCTTCCTCTTTCTCCTTCTGGAAGTCCCTCTATAATCAACTTTGGGAGCCTTTTTTTATCCATTCTGTATTCGTGCCCATACCATGTTCATCTGGCTCTTGTTTCTTTTTGATATGGAAACGATTTCCTTCCTTGGTTGAGCCTTATACTATTCTTTATTACTTCATCATCATCATCACAATCAATCCTCTTAATCGCCTAAGCAGTGTGAGGAGGAATTCTGCACAGCCTTCTCCCAGCTCTGTTGGTCTTCCACCAACTCTTCTGCTCCAATGGAGTCCCCTCTTCTCAAATTCTTTCCTCACCTCTTCTTCCTACCTCCTCCTAGGCCTTACTCTTCCTCGTTTTCCCTCCACTTTGGCTGGGTAGGTTTCCCTAGCAATTCTGCTAGGAACCAACCGCAGGAGGTGTCCAAGCCATCTCAGTCTGTTTTCCTCTATTAGCTTGTTGGCTGGTTTAACATTCAGGTTCGACCTTATAGTGGTGTTCCGGACTCTGTGTCTCTTTTTGTTTTGCCCTCTATCTTCCTGAGAAATCTCATTTCTGCTGCTTGTATTCTGGATTGGTGTTTCTTTGTCAACGTCCATGATTATGAAGAGAAAGTGAGGATAGGGAGGAATATTGACTTAAATACAGCAACTTTCGTTTCCTTTTCTACTTCTCTTCGGTTAAGAAATCCTCTCATAATCGCTTCAGACATCTTGCCCGCGGCACCGATTCTCTCGGTCACTTCCAAATCGATGTATCCGTTTTCGTTTAGATGCGCTCCCAGGCATTTGAAGTTCTCCACTTGTTCCAGGACTTTATCTTCAACTCTAATAATCCTCATTATTCTCTTCTTTGGGGGGCTTCTTTCCTACCCTCATCTCTTTTGTTTTATTAGGCCTTTGTGGTCATATTTATAGCTAGCAATTCTTCTTTTAATCTGCTAACATTGTGGTTTCTGTCATTCTTTGAAAAAACCACAATGTCATCCGCAAATGCCAGCAGTCGTACCCCTTACCGTGTTAATCTTGCTTTTTTAATACAAGAAACTATATCATGTTCTCCTTATAGGTCCTTAAGTTCTTGATTATTTTTGATATGGAAACGATTTTCTTCATTGGTTGAGCCTCATACCATTCTTTATTACTTAATGGGCCAAAATTAAGCAATTCTACTATAAATATAACGAAAGAAAAATTAAAAAGGCGGCAAAAAGATAACGTATACAAACACTGACAAAAGTCAAAAGGTTTCAACACTGGCATATTCTCCACTGTTATCAGTAGTCGCGCTCCTCTAACAGGACTGCACCGTATTAACTACAATTTTAATAATACAGTCAATACCGTACATTATAGTAATACAGTCAATACCGTAATACAGTCAATTTTCTTCACGTACAGGTGAAGAAAATTGACTGTTAGTCAATCATTACTTATGACGATTATGAGCTAGTAATTGTAACTGATTCGAGACCATCTGTTTGGAAATTTAGGAGAAGTAGGTATATCATATTATATGGTAATATATTATGTAAATGACAATTTACGTACGGTGACTCTTATACAATATCAGGACGAGAGACAGGCTGGTAGAAAGGGGAAATTGAAAGTGACAAGGAGATAATGAACAAGTAAGGACTCTTCTCACCCGGAGTCGGAACCAGCGCTTCACAATAACGAGCTCCTTGAAGACGTCGCTAATAACTGACGTGCAGTTCAGTTAGCACTCGGGACATGGGAACGGCAAACAGCAACCAGCCAGCAGGCCATTCCCACAGCGCACATGATGGATCGTCGAGGTCACGTGCCGCTGTGCACTAATATGATTTGAGCTGTTAGTTATATCTAAGGCTCGCGCGGTATTTAAGTCCATAAAGCTCTGTACACAGATCCGATGGTGATTTCTTAATCCGCACTGATTTAGGGGAGCTCTGGAGATTATTATAGAAGGAGGGCGTGCAATTAAATGTCAGCCATGATCTTATCAATGCTATATCGATGGATTAACTGTAATGGGTTCGATAATTTAATTATCCTACTAATCCTATTAGTATTATATTATATAGTATTGACTGACTTAGCCTTGTCCTTATTTTTAAATTTATTAATGGTGATGTAGATAAACATACACTTATTTAAAGTTTATAACGCCCCTGTCTTATACACACCATATTAAGTACGATTCCAATTACATGTTTTCAAAATTATTATAGTACTTCATTTAATATGTTGCTATACCCAGGATCAAATTCGAAAGATATTTTATTGTTCTTAATGGGTTTACAGCCATAAATAGATCCTGTGGGATAATGGGAAAGTGGGTAGAAAACTTTAATGTTTCTTTATTTAAACCTTTTTATATATGGGCTAATTTGTTAGCAGCCTTGGATTCAACCCTGTGAGATCTTCAGAACCTCCTGGGGCTCATGCAGTCTTTAAGTGGATAAAATTTTATAATTATATATAATTTTTTATAATTATTGGTCATTTTTTATGAGTTATAAATATTTTTATTTTTTTAAGAGAAAAGATTTATAATTATAGATTAAATTTTAAATAATTAACATTAAAATTTAAATAATTAAAGATATATAATTATAAGTGGATGCCCTTCATCGAGAAAAAAACCCTGGTGATAGAGTGTAATATCGGCTATATCACATCCTAGTACAGCCATTAACTAACAAACAGAACAGCCTACAATCATGTACTGAACCAATGACCCTTTAAGGGTTGCTATGCAACATATTTTTTTTTTTTTCAATTGAGCATTTTTAGAATAATAATTGCATTTAGTGCGAATTTTAGTTATAACCTTCAAGCAACCCTTCGGGTTCAATTTGCGTCTAGTTCTAAATTATAAATGATTAGGAAAAAAACATGTAATTATTAATTATAATGCAATTGGGAAAAACCACAATGAAAAGCCTTATGTTTCAAATCCAGTAATACACCCACTTACCAGTCGACGTTTCGCCTATTCAGGCATTATCAAGACACAAAAACAAAAAAGGGTTATGTGAATCACATCTCGAAGAAAAAGGTGCAATACATCCCAACGATCAACAGCCCAAACAGGCTCCAAACATGAGACAGCACCCCACCACCAAGACGTTCAATATACAACTCATACAAGTGATTGTGTTTGCTTGGTTAAACCTTAACATTTAGAAAAATGAACACGGTTCCTCAAAATATTTGCTTTTGAAGCAAGGAGTATGCTTTTAGTATATTTTTAATAGACATAAACATTTATAATATTCATATTGTAATCAATTCGAATTGTAACACAAATACAATATTTCAAACACAAAACACTTTAAACTTCTTGTTTTCAAAACAAAATGAACTCAGAATTCACTTAAAATAAATCAAAAATGAGCAGTCATTGCAGTCAAAAATGAGTTTTCCCACTCGAGAGTAAACAAGCTCCCCGCCACAAAAGCAAACATTCTTCAATAATAAGGTCATATTCCACTCTATTTTGGTATAATATGATGAAAAACTACAGTCTTTGACCGGACACAAAAAACGAGTTGTATAGTGTTACTATATGTCTCTTATGAGCTTTTGCTCATTTTTTAAATATTATAATATTGATAAGATACTTTTTAAAATTGTTAATCGAAATAATTGGAAAGACTTATGAAGGGAAAATATGTCTAAAAATCTGCAACTCCGGTGAATAAGTGGTTAAGTCAACATTTTTCCAGGATGAGTTAGTATTACTGAGTGAAGCGGAACCGTTTCATTCTCTCGTAGTTTTTGTTTAAAATGGAGTTGTAATATAAGCAATAACTCTATTTGAACCCAATGCCTAATATAACTCCTTATTCGCTGCGAAAATAACACGATTCCGCTACCCTGACTAAAAGAAATTTAGAGAAAATTCGACTTAACCACTTGCTCCCCAGGGTATATACGTCAACTATTATGTGCGTCCATTTTAAACATGAAGACCTCCAGGGAAGATAAGTCGTTGTTTACTGGACGGTGGTCAGGCCTTCGGTCGCTTGGTCATACCATGTCTTTGTCCCGACAATCCCATTACCAGATCTTCCCTGAAGTGGATATCTAACAGTGTCAGTCTAACGGGGAACGTCCTAACGGTATGGCTAAGTACTTTACTTTACCTGAGCACCTTCGATTTCAAAAAGGCATGCTTAACTGTTAACTGAAAACGAGTTCGAAACCGTTCTTCAATCTCTCTTAAAAGGTCAGAAATTTGCGTGCCCCCATGGGCGAGGAAACCGTTCGTAAAGTACTCGGAGGGTTGTTTGTGAAATGCCCTTCCTAAAATTCTAGTTCTGCCCAGGTCCAGTCTTCCCCCTCCCCCCAAGATAAATTATTTATTGGAGTCTTCTTTCAATACATTGCATTCGTTACTAGCCATGGGGAATTGAACAGACGTTTCTCCGATTTATATTAATAATAAGTCTTTATTACCTTGATAACCCAAACAACTTTAAAATTTTTTCCAGTTTCCTGATACTATCATACACACCTGCTAATTCCGTTCTACCGTAAAATGTCAAGAATTATTAGAGGTAAGACTACATGGCACAACTAAAAGTACATTAGATAGTAATAAAACAATTTTTTGTCATATTTATATTGGATGGTGGTAGTCTGACATGCATACACCCAAACAAAAATGTAAAACATATAAAATAATAATGATAAGATAAAATCCAAATAATCCGTTTGGCCCGAATGAAGAGAAAACAACAGCATAAGATCACAGAAGATTTAAAATGAAAAAAATAATAATTAATCTCAATACCACATAATATAGTTTATCTAAATATTTTTATTTGAAAGAGGAAGACCCCCCTCTGGTAATGACCCCTGGTAGTTCAGTTGGGAGAGTGCCGCACTACAGATGCGGAAGACCCGGGTTCAAATCCCGGCCGGGAACAAATCTTTTTTCTTCAAAATAAAAATATTTAAATAATCACCATAAAAATAAATAAAATATAATTTATATATTTTATAATGTATAAAGACTATACAGTCGACCGATATGTTGTCACATATACGGAGTAACTAAGAAAGTAGGATTGGGTTACCGAACTCTAGATCCCGGGTTAGTGACTTTCAAATTTTTTTTTTCTTATTACCATTAATCAACTTCTTGAGGATTTAGAAGTGGGTCTGGAGGAACAAGAAGACCCTCAAGGGTTTACCCGGACGTGCGTGATTACGATTAACAATTGTTGACATAAAATGTATACTTGTACACAGTATATTAGCATCTCGGCTTCTAATATCATTACGTAAGTTTTAAATTCCATATTTTAAAATTATTGTAGTACTCTATTTAATGAGTTGCTACAGATAATTTTTTTTATTAAACCTGCTAATAGTCATAGATGGATCCTGTGGGATCTGCAACCCTCCTGAGGCTCACCCACTTGTGATTCACCATGATTTAGTATAAATTACTTCCCTGCATAACCATTAGCTAAGGAACCGTACACAACCTACAACATGCACGGAACCCTATTGGGTACTATGGTACTAAGGGCTTTGGACAAATGAAGGGCCGGTACAGGGTTTTTTTCGTTGTAACAAGTTCCTTCTGGTCACAGTTTTATTAGAAATCTGATAATGAAAAACTATTAACCTATCTTAATTAAATATCGGGTGCTAATTCCCGCTTCCTGAAACATCAACTCCAGATATCGTATGACTTTTATTTCCGCCCCAAGGACCTGACAACTCACGCGACCAATTATTAAGGTCAACAAAGGGACAAGTTTATTAGGCGGCCAACAAACTGTCCCTTCGAGTCCCTTGCACATGCGAGCTCTTGCATAATTCCAATTCGATAAGCAGAGATAAAGCAGCGCTGGAATTCGCGGCAAGGTATCACGGAACCAGGCTTACGGACAAAAAAAACCATTAAGACAAAAATCAAAAAAGTTTCGCTTGCGAGGGTTAGCGTGCAAAGGAATCGTAGGGCAAGACAGTATATAATCATGCCGATTTCGAGCCTTTCATCACACTGGATTGTTAGTAAAACTGAATTATTCTCAATGAGCTTATTAAATCTCAGACCAAGAGTAGTTAATTACACAATTATTTGCAGATAAAGAACAGTGTTTACTTTAAGAATAAATACAATATATTAAACTGCCAATTATTAATAGTGAAATGACTAAAACAATGATCGTTATACATTTATTTTTGGGTCCTAACAAAGACATTGAATCTTAAATCGGATAATATATTATGGGATTTAAACCTGTTTAATTAACCAGCGAAAAATGAATGAATTGGAGGAACCAATATTTATTGTGTCATCCTAATCTGCTGGTAGTATAATTTTGGCTTCAAACAGACGCGAGAATCATTGTTCACTGTGGTATGATTCGAAATAATGATGAGATTAGGTCATTTGATTTACTCCATTAACAAAAACAAACAAAGATAAAAATACAAAAGTAAATATGTTTTCAATAAAAATAAGCGAAAACCCAAAAAGAGATATAGGATAAAAATAGGATTCAATATTTTTTGCAATTTTTTTCCCAGTATGTTAGATATTTCAGACTTTTTCCAATCGCAGCCTATGTAAATATTTACTTTGAACATAGCCTTAAATTTCGATTTGAAAAATTCTGCAGGACCAGTACTAGGATATTAACTTTTAGGACAGAATAAAAAATTATTCCCAAGAAACATGAACAATCAGTATAGTAATATTAAGTGACATATTGCAGCATACCACGTCAACAATTTATTAGTAAAATTTATGAAGAGTTATTGCTTTCTTCTTCTTCTATCCAAACTTTACCGCTTTAAAACCTTTGCATCTGTCTTGAGCAGTATAATAAAATCTCGCAACGTCACCAAAATACCTTAATGAAACTTAAAAGCGAAATATATACAATCAGTATCGAAGTAAATAAACACCTGCACCTCTACAACCTTGGTCTTGGGTGAGTACATGATAGTGACTGAACTGCTCCTAACGGTTGTGCTGAGTTTCGGCCTAAATCAGGCTAAACCGCCAGATTTTTCTTTCTATTAAGAATCCAACTTAGTTTTGGCACTAAGTCATTCATACTCAACTCCCCAATAATTATCGGTAATATTATAACATAATTTAAAATAAATACTCTTTTAGGTTTCCACGGCCACTTTTATTACTGTAGAGCTGACTTCCTCATTCTCATTTCAGCCCTGAAGAAGTGAGCAGCATGGCTGGCGAAACGTTGGCGAAAAATTTAGCAGCACTGTCTAAACCAGGAGAAATCAATAAAGTCATTTGTAATAATAGTGGCCGTGGAAATTTAAAAGAGTATTTATTTTAAATTATGTTATAATATTACCGATAATTATTGGGGAGTTGGGTATGAATGACTTAGTGCCAAAATTAAGTTGGATCTTCATTAATATCCTAGTACTGGTCCTGCAGAATTTTTCAAATCGAAATTTAAGGTTATGTTTAAAGTAAATATTTACATAGGCTGCGATTGGAAAAAGTCTGAAATATCTAACATACTGGGAAAAAAAATTGCAAAAAATATTGAATCCTGTCTAAACCAGAAGATTTTATTGGTATATTCTTATTCTGGCATAGTCTTTTGTAATAATTTAAAATAATTTATTTCGAAATAAGTATAACCATTTCGTAAAATTGAATGAACTGAATTCAAAACGACCTAAAAGCGGAAACAATACATTTTTTTTGTATAGCACTTTCTCATCCAGGTACGGAGCCCAATCTCGATCAAGGGTTCAAAAAGACGTGTACCACATACAACCCATGAAGGTTCTTGGGTTTAGTACATGACAGAGACTGTAGTGTTTCTTAAACAACGGTTGTGCAGGGAGATGATTAATCCTAGATTGCACTTAATTGCTAAATTTGGTTCCCATATCCCATAGGATCTTTTTAACAGATTAGATAACAGTCTGTCAAGAAGCGGGCTTTGAATCCAGGACTTTCAGCACGGGAACTCTGCGCTCTACCACTGAGCTAATCTGCTCTCCAGGTTCAAGAGGTAAAAGCTTTTTTAAATCTGAAAAAAAAAAACTTCTACTCGAAAAACTTCGTGTTTCCCCTGACCTTATTCTTGGATTGGTGTATATACTCTCTTAACCCTCTCTAGATCTATGAAAAAGTCTTACTTATCTCTTATATACCGATTGTTTATATGCATGTGTCAGTTTAGCGATGTCGTAATTTGAGTAACTAGTGATCAATATTGCTACACTCCAGTTTTTTGAGCAACTATTCCCATTGAATGAAACTATCGACACCGGCTATCTCCAATAAATGGGACTAGATGAACCTAAATACTAGCAGAGAGGCATATTGTCCAGAATTGAAGAGTACGAGGAGGGATAACGATAAAGAGTACGAGACGACACGACGATAGTGGACATGGAGTGGACACAGAGAGACAGAGGCAGATTGTAAAGTACGCGCTAGATTAGAGGAGGATCGTAAAGTCCGCCCTTATCTTATCACCACCGCGCTTTTTGGCGGTTGTCCCTATCAGCTAGGGCGTGAAAAAAACAGCTGTTAGTCCAACTGAATTGTTTATGTAACAATATAGCATTTATTGTACTTTTTTTATCTCCCCTCTATTTTTTAAATCTACCATTCCCATTTTTATCTGGTCTCCTTTATGGAATAATTTATTTTGTTCGGGCTCAGTGAGTTTTCCCTTTTCCGAGATTGTGGTGAATAACCAGTGTTGCAAATGGAAAACGGGGATCATTGTTCCCCACCTCCTGCATTTTTTCACTTTATTACTAAACTGATTGAAATGCATCTATTAACATGTCTCTTTCATATTTGTAAAAATCTTTTTGTGCTTACATCAATTATTGAGCCATGAGAAAACTCACTTTTTTTGTTCTTCAAGAATCACTAATTAGCTATCGATATCCTCTGTTCAAACGACCGATTAATTGCAATGGAATTAACATTGCTATAGCATTTCAGGCATATATCTACCCAAAATACGCAATCTCAGTCACGTACAACAATTCTGTGTTGAGCTAGGTTGTTAAGAAACATTCACACCATTCCCAGAAATTTGTTTATCTTTAGCTTTAATCGTTTATCTCCATTCCAAAACTCTAATTCATGTTTGTTAGAGTCAGTGATATTTTCTATAACTCTATTTTCATATGACTTAAAGTGAGCTTAACTAGACTGGACGCTTTTAATTATTTTGTTTTATTGCTGTCCAGGTTTTGCAATTTTCTCACACCCCGGCCCCCAATGCACCTCCTCTGTCAGAGCTGTCATTTCTTCTATCCTCTGCCTCCGAGGATTTCCACGTCTTCTCCTCTTCTCAGGGTAGTATTTAGGTATTCGAAAAAGCCATCTCATCCATTCTCACAACGTGCCTATTATTATTTATATAAGATAATTACTCTTATAACGAATAACGAAATAAAAATGCAATTATATTGATTGAACGTTTTGAAGTTATATTATCGTCTCTGGTTAACGCGTCTGTTTGAAATGCTGATGTGAGATATGCAGTATTTTTTCTTCGTAGATGACACATGAATTGGTGAAGCAGTGACTTCTTTTTCCATTATTTCAAAGACTTAAGGCTTTTTATTTTCGATTTCTTCGATTAATAAGAAAATTCTATGAGAAAACCGCTCAGTCTACAATCCATTTCTATCTCAGTCCAACTTACAATATTTTTCTAGTACTGGAGTAAACTACAAGAATGTTGGAAATTTTATTTTGATGATTTCTTATACAGGTGGTATAACTGATAATAAGAGAAGCCTGAAAGATAAATTCTTTAACTATTGACACTTTTAACTATTTCCAACAAAGTAACAATGGGGTAGAATCAACCTCTTTAGTGGATTGGTTCTAGTGATCTTTAAGGCATAAAAGAGTAATATTAATAAGCTCAGTTGTATATGCTTTAAATCCTAGTAAGTAAAATAAACACTTCAGACCTAATATTACAAGTTTACAAGTCCCTTTATTCCGTAACTAATAACAGAAAGGGCTGGCTCATTGGGAAATCAGTGTGTTGTCGTGGCGAAGGTCGCGAATTTAAATCATGTAGCAGATAATTTATTAACAATATGAAATCTGTTAACAGCCGGAGATGGACCTTGTGGGATCTGAAGGTCCCTTGGGACTCATCTAGCCTCTATAAAATGGTACTTTTAATTAAATAAAACTTGCCGGTTGAGGCTAGATTACCTCCCTACAGAGCAGTTGTCCAAGAACCAGTACAGCCTCTACAACTTACTGAACTTAAAAACCTTCATAGGTTAAAGTGGTGCAGGTTATTTATTTTTTACTCAGAAGGACCTTATGTTGGGGAGGACATCATAAAAATCATACTTTTCCGCAGATTTATCTCAGATTCGCTGCTATCCTCTTTTCTACATGCAAGTAGTTTTATTACGACAAATTACCTTCCTTGCTCTATATTTTTAGCTCTGAGAACGAGTTCGAGCCTTCCTAAGACTGAAAAACTTAATGCCGTGCCCTCCCGATGAGGCCCCGAGATAGACTAACAACGCATCCATTGTCTCCAGTCACTAATCCATCCTCTAACATACTGCCCCGCTGGCCTGGCCCGAACTAATTACCCAATTCAACCTTCCCTTGGGAGAGATAGGCCCGAGATAGGGCTAACTAGATCTGCTCTTTGCAGATAAGGAAACACCTGACTAGTTAGCTGCCCGTGGAGGGACGGCAGTGATACAGGCAGCTGTAGGGCTACCGTAGGGCCGTAGCTATTCTAATTGGTTCCAGCGATCCCAGGCTTCTAATGATCAGGTCTGGAAAGGTAATAATCTGATCAGTGGGTCGTCTTGGGCAGGAGTTATGGACTGAGAACACGTCATCTTACATTTATAGGTATAGCCGATACCAGAAATTCAACTGTTAATAAAAAGTGGACTTGACTCGTAAGAAAGAACTATCAAATGGAGCAATATAAGTTGATAATGTACACAAAGTTTATGGTATGAACCAACTAGATTTACTATTTGTTATAAGCTAATTTACCTTAGACTGTTTATTATACTACAGCCATTCCATCTTTTCTACATCTTATCTATACATATAAAATGCTTTATAGTCCTGAATGACTGACTGAAGGATCAACGCACAGCCTAATCCGCTGATCGAGACCTGTCTTCTTTGTATGACGTAGGCATCCGATAAGAAAGAATTTTCCGATTACCTTTTTTACCAGAATTGATGGAAGATGAGTTTCGTATTTTATTGAAATTCATCCCCTACCGGGGTTAAAAAGGGGTAGAAAGTTGGTGAGACAGGCGGTGATTTGCTTCGAAGTTGATACAATACTCCGTAATTTGTACCTACCAACTACCTAGGTATCTATACATACCTAAATTAATTAATTAATTAAAAATTAATAACGTAAATAATCAATTAAAATCCTATTAGAACCGTTTCCGACTTCTACGTGGAGGAAGTCGCGGGCAAAAGCTAGTATAGATATAAAAGAAGAGGGAAGGTCAAGAATATTACATTGCTGAAAACTCGAAAGAAATTTCACAATTTTGGGGTTATGAACTCACAATCTGTTAACTGAACGGTATGTTATATGTTATGGTTATACTGGGAGGCAGCAATGGAATTAGGGAGGTACGGAATGTCCAGAAAGAGTATGAAGGATTAAGGAGAATCCTTAAAACAATAAATTTATTTGTGATTTATTTATTTTTTAAAGAAATACAGTTCTGGGTGGGAGCTCCATCCGCCATTTCTTCGATACGCCACTTTTCGACATATATAAGGTGAGGCATAGACCAGGAAGCAAGTGGGATATAATAGTTTAAACATTTTCCAGAGTTGTCAGACGGTTTATTGATTAAATATCGCTTTATGCTGCTATGACTAAATCGGACGATGTTACAGTGGGAATCCTATTTTTGCCAATCCAGGTATAATTAGGATAGAGATTTTACCGAGTACCAGTAATCGTACAGGCTGGGAACGTTTATGCCCATTCTGAAGGACGACATAAACTAGAATTTTTTTGCTTTCTTTTAAAAAATATTGGGGCCTCATGCCGGACCAATAATAATAGCAGTAACTTGGAGCTTGACAGTGATCAAGAACAAATCTCCTCACTGCACAACCGTTGTCTTAGAAACAGTACATCCTCTACCACGTACTGTTCTATTAATATAAACCATTGTGGTAGAGGGACAACCAAAATTTACCTCAGTAATGATAAAATAAGGTCGACATTTTATTGGCGGATCGGAATTTCGGTACCACTGATCCTCTCAGCCTCAGCCGCAAAATGGATTTCTTCAAATTTGAAAACGTAATACCCGCTCACTTTATCTAGGACACGGGGGCCATTAAACGTGATTTACGACAAGGAAAACAATTTAAGAAGGAGCCTTAAGCCGGACACGATGGTAACAAATGAAAGCGGGCTAAACGGCAATCAATAACCCCACAAGTAATAGATTCGTACAAATCATGCTTTAATTATTGGCTTCGCCTGATTTATGGGCAGGATTTATCGGTACCCGTTCCCATGGCACGTTGCCTTTATGAGTTCCGCTTTGGGTGATACTCTTGGCTCGGGTAATCTCAATACTTTGTGGCAGAATTGAGAGGTGCTTCAGGTCGAGGTTAAAGGTGAGAATATAAGTTGTATGAAGGGAGTTAAGGTAATATATGTTCAATTAACCCAATGTTATACAAATTATTACAGCTAAACGTATTTGTTCCGTGTCATTATATGAATGATTTTTATATCCATTTTCAAACCTAAGGCAGTCACTGCAAATGGAAAACGAAAAAAGTGTTTTTTTTTTACCATTCGATATTTTGCACTTTTATCGATAATATCATTCCCTATTAAGTAATTAGTTAATTAGTTAAACATTACATTACTTATATGGTTCTAAGAATTGAGACCTTCAAAAACTAAGATATGATTAAATCAAAAGCCCCAGTGAATTAGTGGTTAAGATAAATCCAAGCCAAAAACTACGAAAACGATACGATTCCGTTTCCTTCAACCCCTTCATGACAAAATTCGACCAAACCAATTATTCAATGGGATTGCGGAATTATTGTCCCAGAACAATACTGATACTGGGTGTTGATTTTAAAGATGTATACTAAAAGTATAATTTTAGATTCCATGCCCAAAAATATTATTTATTAGTACCTACTACTAGAAAAAAAAATTTAATCTAGATGCTTATTTTCAGGCTCAGAAGAAAAATCATGTATGCAGTAAAAAATACATGTCTGTATGAATTTCATTTTTATTTGTTATAACTATTTTTAAAATTTCATTCAAAAATTCACGATTTATTAAAGTAGAGATATGCTTTCTATCTGTTTTAATCACTTTACACATAATATAATTCATAGCTCTGAATCAATATCCTAATAAATTCACATCTTAAGTCATCTATTTTCATATCAATATGTAAACGTAGTTAAGTGAATCTTTAATCATCATGTTTAAAGATTATTAATCTCAAAAATCACAATTGGATGGGACTGAGTGGACTACCTTGAAAAACTCCGGCAGACTAATAAAAGATAGACGAACAATAACAATTTCGAGATATAAATATAACTCACACACAATCATAGCTAAATCGGAAAGTCTTAAAAATAATCATTCTTTCCCTTCTGCTCCGCCCCTCTGTAAAAGTGGGTTTTTCCGTGGTTGCTGTTAGTGGTGTGATGTAATATTTTGCAGCAGTTTCCATTCTAGTTCTGCAAATCTATCTACTTCTTTCCTTTTTGTATTATGATCTTATCTCGGATCGATACCACACTTAATATTTAAGGGCGGTATAAAACTGAGAGCGGAGAGGTGATAATGAACCGGTAGAATGCAGGCAACAATTTCGTTCTGTTAAATCAATTAGCGCTTGGGACAATTACCGTAATTAACGACGGCTCGTAGAAACGCAACGCTTTGTGGGGATCGGTTACCGTTAGTTACCGTATAGGGCAGCTTGCTCCTCACCAATTATGGAGCGCTGTCGTTAAAGATTATTATGACTATGAGCAAAATATATTTCAGAAATGTCGTCAACTTACGTTCAAGTGACGGCTTGGTGACTTGATGAGCGAAGCATTGAGTAAACTTGCTAAATAAAAATGTATTAAAGTGTGCTACATTTGCACTTCTTATTGTTAGGGATCTTCCTACAATCAAGAGATGAAAAAAGAAATGGAAAAGTCAGTAAATTGAATAATGTATGTAAATGTGTGCTGCTCATAACTGATTCAAACAGATCGTTTTACTTAGGTTTCTGTTCAAAAGCAAGGGGAAAAAGTTTGTGTTTTTTTACAAAGTTTTTATTAAGTTTGAAATCCAACTTTTTCTTGGTTTTATTTATATCCATTTCATGAAATTTCTATAAAAAGTGTTATATCAAAACAATTTGTTAAATAATACAAAAAATGGACTCATAGCTTAATAGTTAACAATATAAGACGGGTAAATGTAATGGTTGATTTCTTTACTACTGGGGATATTGAATTGTAAATGATAGTATTTTAGGCTTCAACGACTAACGAATTTCGGCTTGATTGATTAAATCGTGTCCTCCTGTGAAAATTTATTATGAGAGGAAAATAGTTGACTGGGTGATAAAATGGAGAACGGAGATAGTTGGGGGTGCAGTCAAAAAAACACTAAATAAGTACTAGACTTATATTTAGTAAGTGCCGACGTTTCGACCTACAGTGCAGGTCATCTTCAGTGCGATTTGGAGAGAGGAGCCGCCAACAATTTTAAATGTAAAATCTAAAAATTTTAATTTTTTTTAAAATTTATTATTATTATTTAATTTCCATATGCACCTGCGCAATTGCGCATCCAGCAAATTTGATAGAACCGTCTTTCTCTTCGCTTTTCTACATGATCAGCGAGTTATTTTGGAAAAAAAAATATAAATTATTGAGTAGGTCTCTTGGCCAATGTCTTTTTAATCTTTTCTTATCCAGTCCGGGTAACAGGGAATAGGAAAACGGAAGAACGAGTGGGTTTGGGTGATATTGTGTCGATGAGTAGAATGTTATGTATTTGTTATGAATATATGATTTTATAGTGGAAATTTACATGTCGTTGTGTATAGTGTGATTCGAAATACACCATGGTGCATTGATAATTTTTCTGAGAATTTTGGACTGTGCTGTTTGTATCTTGTGTATGTGGACTTGTTTGGCTGAACCCCTAAGTTCTGCTCCATATGTCCAAATAGGTTTTAGTATACTATTATAGATAAGTCGTCTGTTCCTCAAGTCAATTGAAGATCTATGGTCCAAAAGATGTGATAGGTGTTTGTACCGTCTAGTCAGTTCTTGTCTTTTTAATTTTGTATGTATCCATGTATGAAACATGCTGTGAAAATAGTACAAAATCTATGTAATTTGAACTAGAAGTTTTCCTTTTTAATGAGACATTTTTTATTTCACCAAATGGTCTTAAAGTTATATGAACTAGTGGATCGAATTCCAATACGATAGATCTCGAACGAAACCAGGAAGATAAATTAGTGAGCTAATACAGATTTATGGACTCTTATAATTCCGGCTCGTAAATAGTCCCTTTTCTGGAAGATTCCCCGAAAATTCGGCAAACGTCTCTTAACGAGCTTCTGTTTGACTTGGAAGAAGTATTGGAAGCGGAAGTGATCAGAAGAGTGTCAGGCTATCCTTTGGCGATTTCATTAGGAGAGATTGATAGCCTCGGAGGTGTCAAATAGGGAGTGAGGGGGTGCCTCAAACGAGCCGTTGCGGGTCCTCCTCAATCATAATCATGTCCGGTAGCTGATGAGGCTGGCGAAAGAGGAGTAGAAACACGTGAAGCATCCGCCGAAATGACTCGGAACTGGGAGTACTCTGCGTTTTATATTTATCGCCGTGGTCATTATACGGAGTTCAGGGGCAATATAATACGGCGGACCTAGCTAATAGCAGCTGTCTGTCATACTAACGGGGCTGCCTGTTGCTAATTGAAACGGGAGACTGTCAAAATATTGAAGTTAACACGTGTAGGCGTTTATGTGCTCCCATATGAGATGATTGCTAATATTTTATATCAATAACGGAAAAAAACAATTACTGAGCAGTTATGAAATATTGATACCCCTTATATTATTAAAAAAAAAACTGTAGAACTACAACTCCAAAGGTTTTGGGGCACACGGAATTGTTCGAGTAAAAATGGGTAACACATCAAATGGCACTCTTGAAAAATAACAGTAACACAGATAGCATCTTCTGTATTAATTAAAACGTTTTTACGAAGGATTAAATGAAGATAAAAAAAAATTAATAATTCACCTTTCGGTGATAAAATTCTACAAGAGCCGTGGTAATAACAGTATAGCGACAAAAATCTGGCTGAAGAATGGCCAACAACAAAATACAAAGTAATAATTTTCGATATATTAAAGAAACAAAATTGTTTGTAAACAGTTACATTTTACATAAATAATAATAAAAAAAAGAGTTATTTTCTATACTATTGTTAAATTCCTTATTTAAAATTAAGTTTTTTTAAAAATTGCTATTTGATTTTTTTTATTAAATTGTGTAAAAAAAATATAGTTTAGTTTGTGATTAAATGTTTTTAAATATACAATAATTGATAAAAAAAAAATTAACTTTTTTTAGCGCAAACCGTTGACAGCTTAACAAGCAATAATCATTTATTTAAATACATTTTTCTGGGGAGGAAGAAAAAAATAATAGTATGCATATATTACGTTTATAACCGGTCACGTGTAAACAGCAAATTGCCAATTGCGCAATTACCAACTCGCGTAAAAAAGTCGTTTAATTAGTAATGGTTGTTTTACAAATGCGTCGCCATTGTCAACCCCAACTATGGTGAATAGCATTTGGTTAACAAACGGCCTGGTGTGAATTGTTAATTGGGAACGTTAGTTGGCCTTGCGAGTCAATTGGTGGGCCAAGTCCACTCTTCTACTAACTACTACTGTTTCCAATTTAGAACATAATGGATGGCTTTTCACTGCTCTCAAGAAACCTAGTTCCGTGAACTGTTGAGTTTCGTGAGGGCGACATCTATTAGTTATTTCTGAAAATGTGTTTGTTATTGTTACTGTTAACAATAACATAACATTTAAATAGTTTTTAAAGATAATTGGTTAAACCTGTAAAAGATGATTCGAGTCTAGTGACCTTTTTCATCGTTCGACTTATTTATATTAACTGCATAATTTAACATTGATTAAGCAAAGTAAAGTTTAAAAAGAGTTATTAAAATGTTTAAATACCTTTATAAATTTGTTTACTTTGTTTAATTTGACTCCATTCAAAAAATAAAATAACTTTCACATTAAATCATATTTTGCATAAAATAAAAGTTCTATAATTTATGTATCCAACATACCGAAGGTGATGGTAGACATTTTTATTTTATACTCCTACATTAATCTAAAATTGTACCATTATGGAAAATTACTTTGTTTCAATAATTCAAAATAATATCTAGGTGTTTAAATTTGTTATCAAGCATACTCATTCCACGATCGTATGCATGGGAACAGTACAGTTGGTTCAATACAGTCTCTACGATCTATTGAACCAAACACCCTGGGGAATCTATCAATCAATGATATTGTAAAATAGCATATAAAATGTTTCGTATGCCTCTATAATCTATTATTCACTATCCAAACAGCCGCGAAGAATGTATAATGTTAGGCTCCACATAGTTGAGGAACGCTGTTGAAACAATAAATTATAGCTCGAGACGATACGAGACGGTCCATGAAGTCAGATATTTATTACCTGAAAAGAACAAGGGGGCATCTTCATTCGATATATCCCCTGTCTCGATTTCAAACCAGGTAGCCGGTGGAAATTAAAGTTTCCTCTGGTCCAATATATCAGCATAGCGAGATCTTCCACTTCTTTAAGGAAGGTCACCAAACAGATGGGCCTTGTTACCTGTTGCGGGCTGGTTGATGACGTTGTTAACATAGCTGCCGAAAGGAGCCAACACACCGGAGATGGGACCGGCGATAACGGATCGAATCCTTTTTCCTTTTGTCCTCCGCTTTTTGTATTTTCTCCTTCCCCCCTCTTCACCACCCTCCGTCCATCCTACTCCGCGTCCGCAGCGCTTCATTAACAACGTCAGCTTCCTATTTGAGACAGAAGAAGAAGTACTTTATTTTCCTGCTACCGGGTTGATCGAAAGTTAACGACCTGATCCTATCGGATTGGAGGAAAATAAACGAGGATACTCTTATCCTCTCCGGGATGACTAGATTCCCGAAATGGTGTTTCCTATGCTAACTGCTAACCATGATGGACGAGCCGAAATTATCTCAAGGTTGAGCTAGCGAGTTCTGAGGAAACGGCTGCCAATTAGGAATAACATAACAAGCAGTCGTTTTAATTTTATTTCACCTAATCAGGGAATCAGGAATTTTATTCATTCTACAAATCACTTGGAGACAGAGAATTATACAATATATCTAATTATAGAAAATTACGATGATTTGTTTCGCTTACTCTCATTCTTATTTTATTTCAATCTGGAATTGGTCATTAATTACAGTGACCGACAAAAAAATATCTTTTTTAGAAACATAAAGCTGAATAACATAAGCTAGTAGACCGAATCTCTCTTAATGCGAAAATGACCAGCAGGAAGTCGTAACACTTAAGCAATCCTTCTTACATTAAACAAAGTATATGCACAACGGTGCCACTTGTTGTTTATTTAACAATGCTTTTATTAGCTTTATTACTCCTATATATCGATTATTTTTATCATTTATATTAAGTTAACATCTGAGGAGCATATGTACATCAAAAACATTTTTTTAAAGCACGTGAAATTGATTTTTTTCTTTTATGGGGGTCACATTTTCTTTCTTTAAAAACCAGCAGTAATCATCCGTCATTACAGGATCCCATCGTCCTTGATACCAAATTTCCATTGTTCCTAAAACAATGTTGCCACTCTAAAGCAGCAGTCGTTACTGGTAAGTCTGCATTGTGAGGAACAGATCTTATGGCAGAAGGCACAATCGGGTATTCGAATTTTTGCTTTGTTTCTTTTTGGAATAACCCTCAGTCTTTGTCATACAGAAATAGCAATCATCAAGATGATTAGTGGGTTCTCGCCAAATCATTGGAACCACAAAAGTGACACTTTTTCTCTTCCCTTGCATCGACTACACCAGTAACACGCTACAGCTTACACAGCACACATGGGGGCCCAATGCTTATCTTGATCTCCGATTGAAATACCGAAATATATAAAATAGGTTGCTTTATACATTTTCAGAAAATGGCCTTGTTTGTGACTTAACAAGAAATTCTCCACAAATATAACAGAATTAATTAGGAGAAGTTTTGCAACTGCGGCGCGTTTTACTTTGACATTTTCGTACTGAGTTAACTAAAACCCTTCTTAACACCATATAACCGCTCACAGCAGAATAAATACACATTATATAACCAGTCAGTAGGTTCTGTGGCGCGTTTTCTCTCGGAGCCGTAAGCATGCCGAATACTTATAATTGCCGGTAATGGAAGGTCTACTGGGCATATTGCCAAATCGTACATGTTAAGACTTTTGGGATATTTTTGCTATTATTAGGAAGGTATTTGCATTTTAAAAATAATAGAATGAACAGTGTTACAAAAACTGGCCAGTTTTATTAGTAGTTACTTCAAAATGGCGGCTGTTTCTATGCTTCCCAATGTTCACTCTTAAGTAAATCTTACAATACAATCGATTAGGTGCTTTTGCTTTATTATCGTTCTTGGTCTATTATTATGGTGGTTCTAGTATAAAGTATAGATCATTATTCTATCAACTTTCTACTCATACATTAACTGGTGTTAAAAAAAAAAAAACGAAGGTTATTTGAGATTGGATGGCTGCAGTAGATAATCATAGAAGTGTGTCTTAAGATTCATATTTAAGTAATATTTATTAATATTTTATAAAGGAGAGAGGCAGTTCACTGGTAGAGCGCTGAGTTGCCGTGCCGAAGGTTCCGGTTGTAAACCTCTAATTAACTTAATTTAAATTAGTATATCCAATGTCCATTCTTAACTTAAACAATTGGAGATCGTTGAGGACTTATTTATCTTTTTATCGACCCCTCTCTTCAGGAAAAAAAATCTTAGTCTTTGTAAATGTTGTTTTATTTTCATCTTGACTGTGTTAAATGTAATGACCATTGGAAATGAAGAGTTTGATCATTTTATCATATAAACACTATATAAAGGGTCACCTGTGGTCTAGTGATTAGTATAAATACCTACTATGTCTATGATCGAAGCCCACCAGATGGCCTTAGGATTTTCTAAAAGTAATAAAAGATCCTAAGTTATGCCGCCCTTCGGAAGTGACGTAACATGGGGATTCCGAGCCTGTAAAAAGTCATGTACTCGTTAAAGAACCCTATTCTAATTATGCATTTTAAATTACAGAAAAGGAGAGTTTGAATAATCTACAGTTATAAAACGATGGACGATTCGTAAGAGAAATATATGTTTATTGAGATATTGAACAGGTATAGTATGATATACAAAATATATAAAAGGAGGCATTTCTTATGAACTAACTGATAGAATTATTGACTATTGAATAGCATTATAGTTTATTGACTATGGACTAAACCTAACTTAGAGGCTACTTTCTTACATACTATAACTAACAACTACATTTCTCCTAGCTGTTCTCCTACCTCCTGCCTTCTGTTCTGTCCTTATATTACAGCTAATACATATACATGTAAAGGAAGAGGGAAGGAAAGGAAATTTACAATGCTGACAACACGGAAGCTTTGATGATACTTACTTCTTACAAAACTATTTTATTAAAAAATTTGTTTAATGCCATCTTCCCTCAGACTATTTTGGAATTTTGGAAATGGACAAATAAGTATGAAACGTCATCTAATGTCCAATATAAAGGCGATGGATGAACATTCAAAAGGGTTTTACTGCTTCCTGAACCAGAACATTTCACTAATTGCAAGGCATCCATAAAAGATGCTCTCAGACAATTCATAATCACTTCACTACTAATGTTAAGCACTGAGAGTGCGGACATAACCTAGGCAGGTGTGGACCAAGAGATAATGAAAACAGAAGCGGTTTGAGCATTATACCCTGCGTGACCAGCTCGGCTGCAGTCTAATGCATGCATTACTTAAGGGCATTAAATGCTTCATTGGATCCATAATAGATGGTAATAGCCAATGATCGGAACTATAACCAATTTCTTTGAACGACATTGATTGGTATAAAAAATATATTTGCTTTTCTGTACTAAATCTAAGAATATCTTGGGAAAGTAATTCACCATTTTTACTTTTTACTTTATAGTGACAGACTTTTTTAAACAGTTTATAAAATTATTTAAATAGATCCTTGTAAAACATAACATAAAAAAAAATAAGTAAAACTGTTTACACACCATTATCACTATTTAATACATTTGAATAACAAAATAATAGGAGAGGGTTACATCAGTGGTAAAGCGCTGAGTTACTATGTCAAAAATCCTGGGTTTAATTCCGGCTATGACAGATAATTTAATTAATCTGTTAACAGCTTAGCTTAACTCTACATAGCATGGATCCTATGTAGAGGATAGGAGTATGGGGACTCTCTTTTGGTCCACCCAGCCCTAAATAAAATAGGTACTCTGGCGTTTGAGTGTTATCTCGAACAAATCACCTCCCTGCACAACCGTTGTCTCAGAAGCAGAAAAGACTCTGTCACGTATGGAACCCAAAACCATTATGGGCTGTAGTGGTACAAGAATTTTTTTTTATGTTTAGTAACTCCAAACGGGCTTCATTAAATATTAAATATGCATAATGGATCAATTTTTGCTTGTGTATAGATCATATATAACATATATCCTATCACATAATAATATTTGCAGAAAAGTTTTCAGCCAAATAAATTTAGCACTGTAAGGGCTTAAGTATCTCATTAATATATTTTAAAATTGAATTTCACTATAAAATAATTATGATTACAGTAATAAGGACATGTTAGGAACCATAAGAATCCTATTCTAATTATACTCATTATAAAATAAATAATGAGGAACCAAATGGCGTTTCATAATCTGTTGAGTGGACTAATAGTCTACATTACTTAGGCAAAAGTAAATGGTAAACATTTTAGGTTGGATAATCACCAGAAAGGAAAATACTGAAAAGAATTGGCCATGCTATAGAACTTGGCCGATAGGTTGTTAGCTTACATTATCTAACCATAAAATGATCTCAGATACTTATTGAACCATTACAAGAGCCCACGATGCAATCAAACCCCTACCGCCGCGGAAGGAGCAAACAGCTTCATTAAGTAATGCCCGGATTCGAAGACAGGATATGGCGACCGCCCCGGGACGGTAAGGGGCCATTATTGGGGGGCGTTATGGAACCAATAATCGCCTGGTTTTGATTCCTCCGGCTCCGTTTGGAAGCGATAAGGCCTTTAGCCAATCACAATTTAGCCCCTTCGAGGCTGTTAAATCGGGGAGTTAAGTAAGTAATCCCTTACTCCGGGGTTATTGTTACCTCTCTCTGAGTCATCTAATGTCTGTATTAGCTTTGTATCCGAGTGGTTTATCTTTATATGCATTATTTGAAATTAATATCGCTTAAGGTTGTACAATTTCTTTCTTTTTTTTTTTTAATAAAACTTGAAATAAAATAATGATTCATCCATATCATGGAAAGAGAAACACAGTGTTAAACATGATTCCATTCTTAGGATTTTAATGGTATTAAAGGTGTTCAGGAACAAGCAGGTATAACTTAAAAAAAAATTCTCAAATTTTTGCATAGTTCAGTCCGGTTTTAAACCTAAAGTTTTGGTAACAAAAACCATTGATTGACAAATCTAGCGAAAAATAAAAACTGTCAATTTTAGATAATTGCTGTTATATGCTTTTGATCTTGTAAGCCTCATTTTTTCTTGTTGGTATTTTCGGGCAATGGTCAATTAGATAACTAACCGTAGCGATATACAAAAATGTTAAAGCTAAATCTCAGCTAAGTGAAATGAAATACTTGTTAAGAAAACTATTGGACAGTGTGTAGAAAAATTCCAAATAAGAAACCTTAAGTCTCTTCATATTAAAAAACAACATAAAGACAAACGACTATCATCATTTTGATAATTCAACCATTATCAGTACAGAAAGAGGATAATAAGACAAAAAAGAATTGAAGCAAATCCCAGACTTACTACCAACCACTTACTTCTCACTTACTAGAGAACTACCAAACAACCGTAGAAAACACCCCATCACCAACAAAATCAATTAGTGAATCATAAAGAAGGTTACCGGACTGTAGCTATAAAAGATTAAATAAAAAACAGCTGATTAGAAGAAAACCAATCAAGGAGAAACAAGCAAATATAAAACTAGATAATACAAATTAAACAAAAGAGATGAAAGAAATTAAAAACGAAAGTAAAAGCACAAGAGAAAAACTTCATTATCAAGAACCCAGTGGATGTACTGTGGATTTTTCTTCTTTTATTGCCTTGACGATACCTTATGTTAAACGGCGGAATATCGCCAGGTCTTTGTCTTTCAAATGGTTTTAGAGAACGCTTTATGCAAAAATCAACTACAATTTGAGGTTGACTGATGGCCAAGACTTCTTAAGTAAGTAAAAGCGCGAAGATCTGGAGTAATTGACATTCTGAGACTCCACCTTCTTAAACGGAAAAAGTGGAGAACATACAAAGACCTTAGATGATCACCTTTCAGCCCGCACCGCCTGGCTACCACACTCAGGTAATTGAGAGAACAAAGATCTCTAATAGAGAGTAGAGAGTCATTGAGAGCAGGTGACAATTACACTCCTTTCTTCTCCGAAGATGGAACATTAAGTATTCCACTTGAGTTCTCAGCCACTGCACGGTCAAAACAGCATCTGTCTTTGAAGCTTCGGTTGCTCGTCATTGAAATGGTTTGTTTTAACTTCTCTATTCTAAGGTGTCATTTTTCATTGGTCCTGGTTCCCAGGTTGCTTTCAATTGAGTTCTATTGTCACCTCCAACGCATGCATATTACCGTAACATGCACCTGTTGAAGTGAATATACCTTTTTAAAAATGACACTCATTTTCTTCAATACTTTTTATGCTATTTTTTACCAAAGTAGAGCTTCTTTATTCAATATTTTGGGACACCGCACATTGAGATTATAGCAAAATTACACATAGCACACTTTCTTAGCTTGATTTAGTCATTGCTAGTACCTGACATCGTACAGGCTCGGGATCCCCGTTCAACGCCTCTTCCGAAGGACGGCGTAACTAAGGTTTTTTACACTTTAAAAAATCCTAGGGCCACCTGCCGGGCTACGGACCCGCTATCTTAGGCTTAGTAGTTTGTTACGCTAGACCACAGGTCGCCCCTTAATTTAATTTATGTTTTGATTATTCTCTTTAGTTTATATAAATTAAAGAGAACTGGAAAATAATAAACTGAAAAAAAATGAATTTGTGAATGGAGAAATAAATATAGAAAAGAAATAAAATATTAGTAGTGATTCATGGCAAACCCATTTCACACGACCTCCTTGCTTAACCGAGTTGTTTGTAACCTTTACCGCATTCCCGTCATCATGGGAATGGCAATTTAGACTAAAATAGTTAAAATATTTTTAATAACTTATTATTTTTAATAAGTTTGTCCATGTTACAGAGTGTGGTCATAATCGCAGTGTAATTTACAGACAATGCTGAAGGCACAAATAGAAAGCAATACAAGACACGCTTTACCATAAATTTGTTGTTAGCTATAGATCATGTTTCTACCAATTCGTTCACAAGGTTCACAACGATATAATTGGAAGGTTTGACACACAGTCTAATCAGTTAAAGAATGATTTTGGTAGAGAGGCTGCGATTTACATGATGGGATGAACCATCAGATTTATTTTTTTAAACATAATTTTGTCCTAAAAGCTGACGTTTTGACTCAAACCATGATCAGGGTTAAACTGTTTTAAGAAAATAAAAAGTAGAACTAGTGGTTGTTGAGTTCAGGATAAACTACTCAAATTAACTACTCAATGATTATTCATTGAGTTATTAAATCATCATGACTTATGAATAAACCAAAAAGGAAGGGTCCATCAGCCATATCATGTATTATATGCATAATCATAGTTATTTATTATTAAGAAACATGTACATGTTTTGTATATTATAGTTATACATTGTTTCCGATTAATCAGTTCGGACTATTTATTTGTGATACGTTTTATGTAGTTAGAATATACGTGTGATCTTGCTTTTTTTTCTCCTTATGAAGTCTAAATTAGTCGATCTTTGAATAGGAACCATTCAAAGTTTTATTAGTCTTGATAATACTTAAGGCTTTCTGTTTATCATTACGCGAATTTTAGTGGACGTTTTTTTCACATTGAATTGTCATTTGAAAGTACTTTTCGTACTATATTCGGTTAAATTACTTTTGTGTATCAGTGTAATCATTGAACTAACTAGAAGAAAGCAACAACTAAAGAAAATAAAACTCGCTTACGGTTTGTTAATCCACTACTATCAACTTATCTCATTAGCAAACATTCGACAACATTTTCACAATCCTATTTCTAAACATGGCAGTGGAAGTCGTGAGCCAGAAAAATCGCTAATTAAAACAACTCCAAGTGTTAACTCTGAGCACAGTCATTAGTCAACGTCGTACTAGGATTGGTCATTAACAGAGCTTTTAAGGTTTGTGCACAGGTTTCAGTTCTTATTTATTATGTAGATACAACTTTCTCACATCTAAATGTTGATTTAATACGTTACAAATACGTTATTTTGACAGGTTCATAACCTCTGTTATATCTCTCACTTTAATTCGGTGGTCGTCGACTAGGTAGCCAGGAAAACCTTTCGGGGGGACTCAGGTCTGGATCGAGAATTTTAATACCATTATTCATGATAATTTTTAAAATTTGGATAATTTTCCTCATATAAAATATTATTGGATAATTATCCAATAATATTATAATTAATAATATTATAATAAATAATAATATTATAATTAATAATATTATAATTAATATTATAATTAATTATAATATTATAATCCAATAATATTATAATTAATAATATTATAATTAATAATATCATTGATTATAATAAGATTATAATCAATGATTTAAATGCAATACGCAACAACAATAATACTTCAATTCTTGATTTTCGATAAGATTGTTAATTATTGTGAAGTTGTTGGAGGTCATTTTCAAGCAATTATAAATATAAGTATGCTTGTTGCAATGCACAGTGATGTAAAATGTTACATTAATTTTGAATACTAAATAAATTTCGGGTTTCGGGAGGAGGGGTTTGACCCCCTAACCCCCTCCCATTGGCTACGGCCTTGCTAGGTAGTATACATAAAAACAATAAATGTACTTGAAAAATAGATCGTGAAATGCTTCAGTAATCGGAAGCTCAGTTTACTCAAGACCAATTAAAACGGTCAGCGTTCAACGTCTGGAAAATAGTTGGTTTTTTATCCCTTAGAGTCCGAACCATCGATAAATCGACTCTCTATTAATGCGTATAAATTGTGGAGGAATATCGGAATATCGACTATTGCGCAGTTTGATTTTAGGTATCGATCTGTGCAGACGTGTCGTAGCAGTAATTAATAAGGTACTTTTTTCAAAAATCCTTTCGCAATTTATGCAAAATATGTGAATATTAGCACACAACTAAAAGGGTTAGTGGCCGTTAAAGTTAAAGTTAATGTTAAAGGCCGTAGCCCAAGGGGGGATTAGGGAGTCAAACCCCTCCCCCGAAATCCCGAAATTACTTAGTATTAAAAATTAATACTAGGTTAAAAAAGTGCATATTAAATTAAAAACAACACACACAACAGAGGATCCAACACATTTCACATCATTGTAAAAGATGTCTAAAAAAAACAAAAACATTTTGTAAAATTAAGAGAGAGCCAGAAACTGTAATTTGTTATCATCTTAGTTCTTGGAGTAAGAATCCCCCTCCCACCACAAAATTTAAATGCATTCATTTCAATTGTGCTTAGCCATTAGCTTTCATCGATTAATGTACTGAACTTTGAAATTGTATGTTATTATGTGAATCGACTGTGGTACATGGTCTCGAAAATTGTTGTTCGTTTATTCATTGATAAGAAAGTCATTGAGAGAACATATTTATCAATGGGTTACCCAATGGTATATGTAACGAACCAAAGTCGTGATTGAGGACTAGAATGGAGAAGAAGGCGAAGAATTAAGAGAGGGTGGTCGGTGGTGTCACACTAATTTGTAGAGGAAATAGTGCGTGCGAGGAGTAGTGCGTGTGGTCTGTCCTTCCGAGGATTAATATTATTCGTCTTCATCACCTGGACCACCCACTTTCATTGGCCCTCTGCATCTTCTAACGGTTGTGAATGGGAATGTTTATCAATTCAGGTATATATGAATGGGTATTTAAAACAATATATATATATCCGACAAGTTATGCTTGTCCTCGACGTGCTGAAGCGTATTTCATACATCACCTATTTATTTACGATTTCATTAATTCAAACTACATATATCGTAACGTATATTTTTGGGGGGCTATTTGTAATATATGTGTATATAATGATTGTTTTTTCAGCGGCCTCGTTACTTGATCAAATCTTATGAAATTTAACTTACTTAAAATAAATAGCTATAAAGCTATTTTAATTGGTGCATATTTACTATTCAACAATATATATATATATATATATATATATATATATATATATATATATATATATATATATATATATATATATATAATTTATAAGTTTATATAAGTTAGGTTGGCGTCCATGATTCGTAAAAAACAAACTAAAAAAAACTAAAAATAATTGTTAACAGTTTTATTTTGTCATATTTTAATTGTTACTGTAATTAACAATTAATTAATTAGATAGCAATGTGTATTGGGAAATCCAGAGCTTTAATAAAAGGAAAAATTAAAAACCAACACACGAGAAAGTTATACAACAAATAATTCGAAAACTAAATAAATAGTAAATAAAATATGGATAATCAAAAAAAATTTAAAAATTGTCCAAAAATAGAACTAATTTATAAAATTAAAATAAATATAAACAAAAATTATATAACACAAGTAAATAAAAATTAATAACAGCAATAATTATGTTATTATTGATAAAATCAGGAACTCTACTAACATGATACAATATCCCGTATTTTACACTTTTAGGGGTCGATTTTGAAAAAATTAAAAAAACACATATTTCTTTATTTTTAATGTAGAAGCTAAATCTAAAATTAATGGTGTTCGCTTTAAAAATGACATTTTTTTTTTTATTACAATTTGTCACTCTTTTCTTCCTCATAGGGGACGAATTTTCAAAAATCCTTTCTTAGTGCGCGTTGGCCTTAGGAAATGTACCTACTGTCATTTTCAAGTCTGAAGCTAATGCCGGTTTAGCTTTACGATAGTCTTTTCAGTCAGGACGAACTCTTTTATATAATATATATATAGATAGAAAGATAGATAACATGATACGATTTCCCGTATTTTACACTTTTAGGGGTCGATTTTAAAAAATCATCATTTTCGTTAAAATATAACCAATGTCAAATTTCATTAATATATCTGGATATTCATTGATTGCAGTACAGTTGTAAAACCCGATGAGGAGGTATAAGGCAAATTTTATAAAAAATTTTCATTACTCTTAAGAAATAAAATAATCTTAAAATCACTGGTATTATATTAAAATAGATTAATAATGATGATTTTCTATCAAGAATGCATGGCATTAGAGAAGAGACGAGGCAAAGAGCGAAATTAAATTAATCAAAGCGAACAAGGAGAGAGTAGGAGAGGGAGAGAGAGGGAGAGAGGAGCGAGATGGAGGGATGTGTAGCGCGATAGCTGAGATACTACAAACACTAATTATACGTGACAATTAGGGGTTGCTCTTGACTGACAGTCTCAAAGCCCCTGTCACAGCCTCTTATAACTGATAAGAAGGATTCCTGACAGCGATAACAACGGGCGCTCCGATTGGCTCCCGCGCTAGCCAATAGGCTTCCTTCCCATTGTCCTCACTATCTCGCCCTATTGTCCTACCTCCTCGCTCCTGAATTAGCGGGACCCGCCAAAAATCCGGTTTTTGGCGCGGTTATCGCCCAGTCAATTGAGCGCCCACAGATTACTCTCGTTCAATTTCCCTTTTTACCAGATCGGGGAGGCGTTAGGCCGCTTCCGCCTCGCCGTTATCGAAGGACAGGCAGGAATTATTTGGACGTCAAACGTCGCTTTTGACAGGGCTCGAAGAATTAGAATTAATTCACTCTCCCTCTGATTTGTAGAGGTTCTGGAACTGTTACTGTTCTCGCGAACAAAGCCCAGATGACAATAGCGTCGATATTATAATGTAATGTTGAATTATAGTATAATTCAATTGATAGTCGTTCCTGCCTGGTACTTGTCTGAATTATATGCCATTGGAGTCGCATGACCTTTCCTGCGAACTTAATAAAGAGGTTCAATGTATACATTTTTTTTCCAACGTGTAGTAAGCAATATGTAATGATATATCTAATATTAATTTTGAACAGTTTTAATATTTTAGGTCCGTCATTTTCCCATTTTTATCAAGCAATCTAATATTTAGTATAGTGTAAAAATATAGTGTGATATTATATCGCATTGTAAAAATAATAATACAGAATTTAAATATATGCGTCAACAAATATATTTATTTTATTTGTAGTGGGAATATATTCATGTCTTCTTTTAAATTTTAGGTTGTTGGTTTTTAAAATATTAAATTACACATAAATCAATTTAATATATTTTGTTAGATAAAATTAATATCTGTTTACATCTACTTTTCGATTAATATTAAATATGAACTCGATCTAACGGATTCTGTAGTCTGTGGTAGTTTTTGGTAGTCTGTTGGCCGAGATTGATTGTTTCGGCATCGAGCCTTCGGGTTGGCTAAATCTTTTGTTATAAGTGGAGGTGAACTTAAAAATGTTACTATTATTTTTCCCACCATACTGAATCTATATAGAAGAATAACAAAACTAATATATTAAATAATAATAACTTTTTATTCCTTCTTATCATAATGTTCTTATTCCTTTAAGTGGTTAATATAAAACAATATAGATAGGCAGGAACTAGTAGGTCCCCAGAAGAAGAAGACGCTATTAGACGGAAAGGACCGCCAGGGCCATATTGATCCTAAGGTAATTGCACCGCGAAAATTGTGCAATTGCGCGGGAAGGAATGAGCCAATGGGGTGGCAGAGATAGCGCCCCTCCCATCCAAGTCCTAATTATACCAATTATTTATTTTTTATTTCGATTTGCTCTCTCGGGGCTTCTCTCCCTAAGGGAATTTTCTTTCTTTCTTTAAACTTCCATTCATGTTGGTTTAGTCTCTGTTTAAATGTATTTATTAATTAACTATTATATTTTTTAATATTGTCTTGAATTTTCTCTGTAAATTGGTTCTTATAATATTTGCTAAAAACTAATAGTGTCTCAGATTAAGCATTGAGGAACCTAGTGGCATGTCTGGCGAAACGTTTTTGAATTTGATGAAGCGGTCGGAAACAGAAGAAAGCTTTGAAGAATGAATTAATTAATTAATGAATTAATTAATTAATTACTTGTTTTCAGTCAAGATTTTCATTATAATTTTATTGGTTTCTACAGTTTGTCTATTTATTTTCGTATTAACTACAATCTCAACTGGTAAACCATAATCTTTCTAACTCTTCTTCATGGGCGTAATACTTGGCTGCTAACACTGAATAATGAACAACATTTTGAGCTATTCGAAAATAAGGGGTTGCCTAGAATATGCGGTCCAATAAAGGACGAGGCCACTGAAGAATTTAGGCAATTGCACAACGCGGAATCAAGAAGCTTGCGCGGTTAATAGTACTGAAGTAATAGCGCCACGAAGATTAAGAAGGGCTTGTTGTTGCTGGGCTTAACGATCGAATTCCTAAAAAGTTACTAAGCGCTGTAACGACTGGGAAGCGTTTGAGGGGTAGGCCGAGGCGTAAGTAGGAGGGTTGCGTAATGTGATCAGGGTTATATAGTTTCACATGGTTTTTGTGTAAACAGAAAATGGTGGTTTCAGCATCGAACCCTCGGGTTCTCTAAGCCATATTATAACTATACTACGTTCTGCATTTTTATACATACAAATACCTACATATACTTAATAATATCATTTCTAGTCCTTAGCACCGTAAATTATTTTGTTAATATTTAATACTACCTAGATCATGAAGGTGAACATGATTTCTAATTTGTTTATTGAACATGATTTATAACTTGTTTCCAATTAATCGATACTAGCTATTGAAGAACTTATTTTTAAACTCCTCTCAAACCACCAAATTTTATTATATATATATATATATATATAGTGATTTACATACACATTTTTGTATGGTGCGAAAATCTACACCATTTTAACCAATGATAATACGAAAAAATAATATATATGTGATTTAAAATAAAATAATAGATAATTGTATATATTGTAAATCTATTTTGAAGGAATAAAAAAAAAATTCAATTTACCTCAATTTCCATTTTCAGTTGTATTGTGTAATTAATCTGAACAATTTTTATAGACTCACAGTCTCTCTTTAAACACTTTACGATCTAAATCTTTTGTTAAAAATGAATCGGACTTAATGTTTTATAGCTTTTTGTGATGACATTGTAAACATGTTTATATCTTAATATAGTTCTCCTGCGTGAACATCCTTCTCTTTTGATCAGGGTTTGACAAAATTGCTGAATTTGGGTTTTTTCTTTTCCTAGAATATTTTAATTCTTACTCCTTATTTCGTTTATATTGTATATCTGTGTATAGTATATACATTTTTATTGGTTATATTTATACATTACTGCGGTAACCCTTTTCAAGTGTGGCCATGTTTTTATTTTATTTTTTTCCAGTCCCCTTGGAAAGATGATTCTCCTAGAACAAACTTAAAAGCTTAAAGTGATTATTTACAGTTATTGGACCAGGTGCATTTTAATAGGGTGTAGGGGATATGAAACGGAAGGTTGTCATTGGATAATAGGATTCTGGGTTCTAATGATGGGGCTCTCAAGCTGGAATTTTTTTCCATTGCTCTGGCATATTTACATACATACACTGGGTGCAACTAGCTGATAAAATGACCATGTAATATATTATTTTACTGTTGAAAAGCGAGACGGTACCCGTAACACGACACTATTTATTTCCAGGATTATAATATTTCTCCCAACATCATTCAGGACTATTTTTCTCCGAACCCGAAACTATTTTTCCCATCTTCCCATCTCTTATCGCTTTATCCTCGAGATTCTGACCTCAATTCTCCTTCAATTACTTAAAGATAGATCAAACAAAATAAAGGTGTTGAAGACAAGGAATCCATGTCGGTTTAATATCGCACGATTGTGGTGCACTCAATGAGCGAATACGCAAACTATCTCCAGGAAAAAACAGGTAGTGCACTGCTCATTCCTGGTAATCAGTCACTGCTGTTTCAACAATGAAATGCACTTAATGCATAAATGTAAATAATATCCACATTAAATCTTTCTCTATTTTTTTCCATTAATTACATCGGATCATGTTGCAACTTTACTTTTTCTTTTGTTATAGTTTTCTCTGACTATAATATGTACTCATGCGTTCACTGGCACGTTTCTTTGATCCTTCTAGCTTTGTCCAACCTTCTCTGCACTTTCTTGTCCTGTAATCCTTCTGGATTGTTCTTAATTCACTTACATCTAGCTTGTGGGACTCGACAATGTTCAACTTTTCCAAATCCTTCTTTATTTCTTTAGCCCTCGTTGTCGTGTTCTTCTTTTTTCCAAGAAAGGGTCATATATTTGCTTGGTCAATCTATGCTTGTTCATTCTTTTTCCAATAATAGTAAAATATTTGTAAATGTCCGAACAATGCTCTCCTCTTCCTCATAATACCCAAGATTCTTTCCACTTTCTGGTAAATTTACCAGTTACTTCGCAGTTTCCATTCGTCATAAATCTGAACGACTGAATTTTTCTTTGTATTCTTGTTTCCAGGACTTCCATTTTTTTTTAGGTTATAGCCCATCGAGAGTCATTCACTGGCGAAGAGGCATTCCGTTCTTACAACAGTTATCAAGACTTATTTTGGCATTCCAGGAGATGCATTGCTTGTTATAGATTTTGTTTTTAATCTACACCCTTTACATTTTTAGGAGAGTTTTTTACTCTTTCAACCCGAGCTATCTCCGGATACAAATTTCATTCTATTATATAAGACAGTGTTTAGTGATCACCGAGTAATATTTAATTTAGCATTTAAGGTGGAATGATATGAACCATAAAAAAATAGAATTTAACTTATGTAGAACGCATATAAGTGGGCACCCCCACCGTGGTTGCTTTAAATAAGAATTGTACTCTATAAAAATTATGTTTGTTTTAGTGTAACATAGTTTAAAAATATCCCTTGAAGCTATTCTGTAATCATCAGAACGGAGTAAAATTAGTAAATTCAGCGACACATAAAGGTATACGCAGGGCCGAGTTACAGATGGATCATTGCTTAACCCAAGACTCCCACACCCTTCATCTTGAGAAGACACCTGAAGAAAGAAGAAGAGGTTGGCGTGGACTATTAGAGGGAGCAGCACTGGTCTAAATATACACAGGCATATATCTCTCCTCGGAGAGCCATTAGTGGCGTTCAGTAATGAGGCTCCTTGCGCCGAGCTATTTCGGTCACGGCTCCGTTTATTGCTCATTTCCAGCGTTTAAGGGCTCGTTAGCTCATTTCTAGCGGCCCTCCTCTCTTCGGTAATTGGTCCATCCTCCGCCATTGTCTTCGCCACCCGCGACCTCTTAGCCGCCGCTGTTGCACCTAATACGAGTATCACGGCCTAGGATTTGCTTGTTTTCGTGTAGAGGCACTTAGAGCGGATTTATTGGCTCATTTAAAGCTCTTTAGCTACCTACAATGTCTTTCGCTTGTAGTTACCTGTTTATTTAAAATTTAATTATAGAACTATTTATTGAAAACAAGTAAACAACATAGAGTGTTGCTGAGCTGGAGATCCTGGATATGCAGACCCACCTGGGACTCACTCAGGCTCAATGAAGTGGATAGACAACTTCATTGGGAGGAAACCTGATGTCCCAGACATATTACCCGGTGACTTAGAAACAGTACAGTCTCTACCAAAATCCTTCACGGGTTTTGTAGTGCAGGGAGGGAGGCGGGCGCTTGATAGGTTCTACTTAAGCTTAATTCACATACTGTTTAACGTCGAAGTTTAACTTCACATACCTATTAGTTTATTTTGTAACCAAGAAGAAATAAAAAAAGAGGCGACCTGTGGTCTAGTGGTTACCGTGACAAACTGCTAAGCCCGCCAGGTGGCCCAAGGATTTTTTAAAGGGAGTAAAAACTCCTTAGCTACGCCGTCCTTCGGAAGGGGCATTAAACGGGGGTCCCGATCCTGTACGATGTCAGGCACTCGTTATCCTAATTAAACCTGGATAGACAAAATTTAGAGCTCCCAATGTAGCATCGTCCGATTAGCCACACATTTATTTTTTTGGAAAAAACATTAACAGGGAGTAGGAAAGTGGAAGAACGAGTGGGTTTAGGTGATATTGTGTCGATGAGTGGAATGTTATGTATTTGTTATGAATATATGATTTCATAGTGGGAATGTTCATGTCGTTGTGTATAGTGTGATTCGAAACATACCATGGTGCATTAATATTTTTTCTGTGAATTTTGGATTGTGTTGTTTGTATCTTGTGTATGTGAACTTTTTTTGCTGAACCCCAAAATTCTGCTCCATATTTCCAAATAGGTTTTAGTATACTATTATAAATAAGTCGTTTGTTCCTCAAGTCAAGTGAAGATCTGTTGTCCAGAAGATGTGATAGTTGTTTGTACCGTCTAGTCAGTTCTTATCTTTTTAATTTTGTATGTACGTTCCATGTAAGTCTTTTGTCCAAGTATAGTCCGAGGTACCGTACATAATTTTTGGAAGGTACTTCGTCGTTGTCAATTTTGACTGCTGGACACAAAGCTTTGCGTAGAGAGAAACTTGCATGGCTCGATTTTGAGGCGTTTATTTTCATTTGCCATTTATAGAACCACTTTTCTAAATCAAATAAATCGTTTTGAAGAGCTATAGATGCTAGGTTTGGGTCTCTGTGAGAAGAAATAATGGCTGTATCGTCTGCGAAGGTATATATATTAGCCACAAATAAAAAAAAAAGTGATAATAATTGTAAAACAAAACATGTGAGTTAAACAAAAATAGAAAGTTTAGTTTTTAGTAGAGGAAGTTGCTATTCTGTTCAGTACTTCCTTTATGGCGTTTGAACTAATTTCAGTTTGATGTTTTTTTACAGAATTGAACAAAGGGAAAAGAATAATTTTTAGGAAAGAATCATTTGAGTTAAGCCGAGTAAGATAAAGCTTGGAATTCCTTTTGAAGTATTATCCGTAATTGTCTTTAATAAAGAATTATCCTTCGTCAAAGTTGAGGGGATTAAGTCTTCACGTATGATGATATATGGTACCCTCATCCTCCGTTCGTTAACGAGATCAGTAAAATCGTATTAAGGAGAAGGTTTTATTTTTTGTCTTTTGATCATTCCATCACCCTATCAGTTCTTCTTCGTTTAATAATAAAAAAAATGCTGGGAAAGCTCTGTGGAAGGGAAGCAAATTAATCTTATTACTCCATGACAAAGGGTAGTAGAAGGCTTTGAGAACATACGTCGCTAAACCAATTTGTTTGTATTTTTTTCCCTAACCCTATTTAGTGACTGGCCCTTAGCCGAGGATTTGATCCCTTTGTGGCTTCTTTGTTTTCGCCACAAACACGGCCCCTTCCTCTACAACTCCTAGATAATTAGGGCTCGTTATTCGGAGATCAGTGAGGTACTGCGATGCCTGGGGTTGCGGTCCGCTTCCGCTGCGGCCGCGTTTAATGATGTAATTAATGTGCAATCGTTTAAACGGGAATTAGAAAACGTCAGGGGAGATATAAAGGGGCCTCCATAACTTCCAAATTAGCCCAATCTTAATTACTTCCATTCCGTTTATTTCTAGTGCAATGTTCCTTATGAATATAATGATACCTTTTCGCAGGGGTGATATCAGAAAATACGTCCTCGCGGGCAATGTTTATATTTCAACCTTATCTGATATCCTTAAATGAGGGTGAGGGGGTTAATCGTGTACTTAACCAATGTCAGGCGAATATAAGTTCAGTTCCTGAACCATTAAAAGACATGAAGGGTCTTGGGTCCAGTACATGGTAGAGACAATACTAATTACAAGACGACGGTTCCGTAGAGACGTGATGATCCGAGAATATACTCAACCGTCGGACGTTTCTCCCAATATACTGTCCCCATTTTATAGAGCCTTGGGGAGCACCATAAGGATCTTTATATCCCGCATAGCCCATATGAGGCTCTGAATAGATTAAATAATTTATCTGTCACAGACGCATTTGAGTTCGGGATCCTCAGCATGGCTTCCACTGAGCTACCCCACTCCCTCTTAGAGAATATAAACCAATTGTAAAATACACTGAGAACTAGGCTTAGTAAATTATATTCTATCTTCTACTTGACAGCCTTAAATTATTAAGGGATTAGAATACAAACCTTTGATATATTATACCGTAATGTATCATACGAGTATAACAATTTGTTTAAATCCGGGAGCAGAGATCATAAGCCAGCGGCCAGGTACCAAAAAAAGGGCTTTAGGTCGCAATAAATTGAAGGGAGCTGTATTTTTGATATGTTGTAAGGGCATGTCTGAGTAGTGTAAATCCAAGTTTGCTACTTAAAAAACCAGATGGGAAAACTATTGGTGGCCGAAAAACCTTGAAATTTTCGGAGTTCATTCAGTTTTTGGTCTTTATCTCCTAATCGGTGATTAATCCTAATAAACCATTTTTAATGTAGATTAAATTTTCTATAATTTGAATCCAACCGCGGCTTTGTAGCTCTAATAGATTCTGAGTTACGCTCCTTTGAAAATTGGTCATTTCTTTTTCCAAATTTTAAGTTTTGGCTCTACAATGAACTGAAGCTGTGGTAAATTCAATTAGCTTTAATTTAAGCACATACCGAGACCTACTACGGGTCTAATAGATTCTGAGTTACACCCCTCGGTCATTTTTTCCAAATAGTCCAAATATAGGCCTATATGAATAAATAGAGGATTTCAAAGGGGCGTAACTCAGAATCTTTTAGAGCTACAGAGCCGCGGTTGGATTCAAATTGTAGAAAATTTAATCTACATTAAAATGTCACATATGTTTTTAATCAAAAACGCACCGATTAGGAGATAAAGGACAAAACTGAATTAACTCCGAAAATTTCGAAATTTTTCGGCCACCAAAAGATTTTCCCTCCTTTTTTTCGGTTGTAAACTTAGATTTACAATACTCAGACATGCCCTTATAACATATCACAATTGCGGCCTTCAAACACCTGACCACTGGCCAATCAATTCAATCAGCCACGGATGGACTCTGTGGGATATCTAGACTTCATAATTAGAGGAAATAAACATGGCGGTTGAGGCTGATATCGGACCAATCACTTTCATGCAAAGCCGTTGTCCTAAAATAGTACAGTCTACTATGTATTTAACCCAAGATAGGTTTTTTCCTTAATAATATTTTTCATAAAGGAACAATTTTGCAGTTCAATCACCACTGCTTAACTCCAATAAGGGACAAGTGCACAGTAGAATGTATTAATTATTTATTCCCCCAATAAAATCATGGTGGATTTCAATGTAATATTTCAACAAATTTGTAAGGTAAATGAATAGGGAAAATATAATCTAAAAATATATTTTTATGTTTATATCAAGTAAAATTCTATAAAACCCAACGTGCCTAATCCCTACATTATACTGTTTCTTTTAATATTTTTAAGATTCTGTTTAATATACTGAGATAATTTAATATTGTAGGGCAGTGGTACCCAACCTGGGTGGAGGTAAGACAAGTCAGTGTTTGGGGTGAGAGCTGTTGAAGCTAAAAAATTCACACTTAGTTTTAGTTATTTTTCTATAACTAGTACTTCTTGTTCTTAAATTGTAGTATCTGGATAATTAAACTAAATGTTTTGTTTTTAATGCAAACTTTTTTTTTCATATAACCCATAAAAATTTTGTGCAAGGGGGGGCGTATGAGGGTTTGATTTGGACAAGGGGGGCGTAGTCCAAAAAAGGTTGGGAACCACTGTTGTAGGGGAAAGAAAATCTCGCCTATATATATGATATAAGTGATAAGTATTTATATACCTCAATGAGGCAGTAAATAGGGGAGCAATCAAGTAGCCACCATAGTTTGAGAGAGACGCCACAGAGATGTGACATATTACTAGCTTGTTACCCTTCCTGTGTAAAGGAACCTAATCAGTGTCGAGGAATACTTGCCTTAATACTGACTCGTGTTCTATAAGAGAACAAGACAGATATACCGGCTCCTAAATAATACAAACATACGCGGCTCCCTGCCAGGTCCTCCGTTATATATAACCCCTGGATATCTTCGTAATTAAGACATCCTTCATAACGTATATCTCCATCGGGCTCCTCACATTTAGACACATGCCAGGCTATTTTTTTTTTTTAATTCATGCTTTTCCTCCTTTTTTTTTTTAAACTCACCCTCTAAAATATGATCGCTCATAAACTTTTTGGCTCGACCCCCGAGCCGTTTGTTATACAAACCCGCCCATAACCCCGGTCCAAATGGCCCGCCAAATTAACGAAAGTTAAATGGATATATTTATAACTTAATTAATATTTTCAATTAATTAAGTCCCATTTTATATAACTGATTTATATCTAGGAAAAATAAAAAAAAATAAAATAAATGTCCACTAACTTCGTGTAATGGCTCCCCTTAATGACTATAAATAATTTTAAATAAGGAATTTCCGTCAAGAAAAACATAATTTATTTCCCTGTTTTCATTCCTTGGAACCTATCTTGGTTAATGACCCTCTATTTCCTGGCTATCTGTCGTCAACATAATAGGTTAAGCGAAAACGTTTCATAATAAATATGCAGTGAAATATGTACGTTTGTTTATTGCTAATCTTCATTGCATTACACATTTGGCTACGTGAAGTAAATAAAGTTAATTACTGAAGGAATGAGCAGTTTGCTTCAGTATCAATTTCATCACATTCCATCCACTACTTTCCTACATACTAATTACATATGTACTACTGTGTATATGTAATTTCCATGTACGCCCCTATAAACATTCAGCAATATAAACTTTCTTTTATATCCCACATCTTAAATATTTTAACAAAGAGATAGAGAAGGTAAAATATAGAAAATGGTACGATAAAGTGTGGTATGGATAGTTTAAGAGTATTGATACTTAGGAAAGAAAGTAACTTAATACAAATAATGTTACTATTATTATATTCAGATTAATTATAATATTTTTATTATAAGCAATAATGAGAAATATAAATCAATCACCAGTTCTCCAGCATTATTAAAGCAAAGTTCCTCCGGCACTAATTATTAAATTAAATGCAACGTATTTCTTTCATTGTACTTCTCAGATGAACAAAGTTGATTTGACAAAGCTGGTGAAGATTTGTAAACAATAATAACATTTCTGGTACGGTTTTTTTATATTGACTATATCAACATCACCTTCAGAACTGGAACCTCCAAGAGATTTTTTTTTAAAGACCGCAATCTACGTGTCTATCGAGGTCTATAATTTTTAATTTTTGCACGGATTCGGAAAACAGAACTATTTGGAGTTCCTGAGCTTCGTTTAGAGACAACGGGACAAATGACCGAAAAAAAGGACAATCGTATTGTTTAAAACGGGACGGATGATCACTTTACGTGTACATACTCTATTTTTTTTTTTTAAAATTTTAACGCTGCTTTATTTAAAAGAACTAATTTCATGGTAAAGAATTATGATTTACCATAACATTATTGGTACATGCAAGTTGTTATATAACTTACATTTATTGAGAAATTAAAAATGATTTCATAGAAATAGCTGAGCTTACACTGGCAACACTGGCTAGAACGTGCTATTGCTGCAATCAGGCGAAGGCTATAGGCTGCGAACCTACTTACACAGAGTGTATCCAGCACAATGACATTTACTGGCACTTAGCATCAGGCCGTGACAGCGTGTAAACGGATGCAGATGAGGTGGTAAAGGTTGTTAGGAGCAACAAAGTGGTCAACTCCTGGAATAAAATGCTTAATTAAATGTCAGTTGGTAGTGCCACTATAGGCGGTTGTCCTCTGGAATCTAGCGGGCTGTCCCTTTTTATACGTCTCCATTATCATGTCAGGGCCCTCGGAGAATTATCTTCGCCCATTCCACGGATTCCGATTCGTGCCTTCGACGGCCGAGGAATCCTAACGCCATCCTGATAAACGGCCCAGTCAGAGATCACGGGTAAATGGGATGTAAATTACCCAGCATCTCTTACTGAGCTAATTGCATGAGGGATAAGCCACAAATCATTCTGGTCGGAGGAGAAATTGGCAACGAGGTCCTGATCCTCGATGTATAAGTGAATCCCTTAGAAGTGCGATATTTGTCCGCTTAGACCACAATTTAGTGTAGAAAATTAGTGGGGGATGTGGTAAAAAAAATAAGCCAAAATTATTTATTATGTGCCATGTTTCACAACCATCATTCGGGCTGAGAAAAATACGAAATAACATCCACAGTGCAGTAACATAGGCAATAAAGCAGATTTATAGATAAAAAAAATATTCATTTTAATTCTTATCTAATATACTGGATTCTATTTCTATGTAATTTTTTCGAAGATAAAAAAAATAGAGATTCAGAATAATGAAAAATTTAATTATAAAATAATTAATGAAAAATTAACAAAAGTTAATTCTTCATGGATGAAAATAAGGAGAATGAGAGAGAAAATTATACTAGGAGGATGTAGAGTCTAGGAGCAACTACAAAAACTAATCAATCTTTCAATACTTATGTAATGTTAAATATCACTTTTATAATCATATTTTAAAGATAAAATATTCAACCCTTACACCCAAACAAACAATCGACTCAAAAAAACGTTTTACTGAATAAGTGGTTAACTCGAATTTCGTCCAGAGTGATTTTCTCTAAATTCTACATAATTATTTTTAATTTATGTGACTTATTTAAGAATCTGACACATGAATTTCTGAGGAAATATTTTTTTTCCGGGAAGTATCCAGACCACACCCAGTTAGTTGTGACTTCCACCAATCACAGTAGAGGACAGGAGTTTCCAAAACAAAAACTCGACAAGTTCGAGAATAGAGAACACATGAGACTTCCTGGAGCCAGTCGCTAATGAGCCAGTCAGATCTCACTAAACGACTCTACAACACATGCCACCGCCGACATCATATGTATCCTCTTCTTGTAGTCTTTTCCAAGGGGAGTTTTTTCATCCGCGTTATTTTCGAGCACTCTTTATCGCTTTTAGTGTATTTTGGGGGAAGTGTGAAAGGAAGGAGTCTGAAGGAAATGGATTGTAGAAGCTTTCTGTATCTGTCTGCAATCTATTATATTCTGGAAGATCGGTTTTATTAAACGTAATCTCGGAGCTATTCAATTGACTCCGTTGGATTTATTTAATTTGAATATTTGCTAACACAATAAATTATGTTAACAGGTTCTTAATTATGATGATAAATCTGTATCAACCAATGCTTGTTGATAAAAAATAAAATAATACTCTGAGTATCCTCGGAAATTTAAAGTCTATGAATCCCAAATAAAGAAACATATTGCGTATATATGTATATATATATGTATATATATATATATATATATATATATATATTTTACGCAAAACATTATGTAAATGTTAAGTATAAGTGTAGGTGATGACTTGATTAGCCTTTGTCAAAGATGAAAAGTCCTGGATTGAACTTACGATAAGTGCCTCAATATTTATTTATTTTAATTTAACCTCATAATAAGTATGTATGAAGCTAGATCTTATACTTATTGAAATTGTTTTGCAGGAGCTTAGATGTCTAAGTTTCAAAATGGTTGCCTCACAAATGTCATTAATGTTGTTTATTTTAGTAGTAAATAGATAAATATCAACCATGAATGAAATTGATGATTTGAGACTATTTTTTCAGATTGAAAACAAAAACTTAGGCATTTCAATCCAAATTTTAAGTTACATTTGTAAAAAATAATATATATCAACTACACAGGTTATGTAACTCTTTCCGGGCTCATACGCATATGTTGGATGGTTTACTCTCTGGCTAGATTTTTAATAATTTTTTTTCACTGATGCTATGGGTAAAGATATATATTTTTTATTACCTAGACAAGAATTAATTAAAAATAAATGTGGGCATATCAAGTACGCGATTGTTGGTTATTCAGCAGCCGTAGAAGTGAAAATAGCAGTAGGCATACTTTTGTAATATGCGTGAAAAGAGAAAAAAGAGACAAAATACAATAGATTTCTATTTCAAATATATAAATGTTAAGTATATCAAATGTTAATGTTATATATATTGAGATGTAACATTCAAATTTATTGTTAATGTGTGATAGAAGCCAATGAACGATGTAATGAAACAGGGCAGGCCTTTAGAAAATAGCCATTATGTCTAAAGTGTTTAAATCAGATAAAGTAAATAATAATGTTGTAAATATTATTGTTTACGATTTTTGTTGAATCGTATGTTAGAGCTATCATAGAGTACCAAAGGAAGGTTATCGAGTCTAAAGGTTAAATAGACCAATTAAGAAATCTATGTTTACCATGTATTTACATATTTCAAAATATTTTGGTCTTTATTATGGTGTCTAGTGGAAATTTATCGAAACTATTGTCCATATATTTACTAACACCACAATGCGAAGCAGCTTATAACCTGATTAATTAGTTTAGACGTTGTTTGTACATGGATTTGCATTATAAATTTAGTATTTAAATTTAACGAGAAATCAGCGTTTTGTGACTTTATTTAGCCAAAACATATAAGAACTACATCATAAATGCTATCTCTACAAAGAAAATTCTATATATGGAATTTATCTAGCTTCGTTATTTTGAACAGCAGTCATCTGTCTGTCAAATAGGTCCTGAGATAACAGACTTTACACAGAAAATCTCTTTATTGCTATATGATTCAATTATTTAAGTATATTATCAATCAAATTAGTGAAATTATTAATTATTATTAATCATTAAATTACTAATTAATTAAGTAGGCCTCAAATAAATAGTTCAATGATGGGTAAGAAACTCTTTCTCTGACTTCCACCAGGGACCCCTAAAATTTTCATCCCCCTAAAATAATCGTCCTTAATTATATCAACTTTGTCTTCTGCTAAGGACATAAATTTAAATTTATTATGTAAATTCATACCAAAAATAACAATAATCTGAACTACCCGATCTTTTGAGTCTATTATATGGTTTCCAGCTGGAGTCAAAATTTGTTGCTTATTCCAGTATAAATTCTGAACACTTCTTCTCACTCCCCACTACCAGCGAGAATCGAACCTGGAGCAGTTATTGTTCGGCAGAGATCAGAGAGAGCACACAATAGAGGCCGGTAATTGCTGACGACGTGGCCCTGTTAATACGAAACCCACGCTAGTGATCTACTGCCCGTGAAGGGGCATTCCTCTCTTCGCTCATACCCAAGTCGTCGTTTTGCCATTGTAATTGTAATAAGAGTTAATCAGTATACATAAAAGGGTTATTGATACAAATCAGATATACGTGATGGTTGTATTTTGCAGAGATGCGCATTATAACATCGATCATGGGAGAGTTGAAGTATTGTATAATGAAAAACAAATTCAAATCTTTAAATGAAATGGTATTACTTCTATTTCATAAAACCAAGATATTCACATTATTTGCGAAATAAAAAAAAAACTGATCCCCAGGTTTCAAGCAAACGAGTGTTTATGACGACCTGAAGGGTTCGGTTATTGGTGACAGGTATCTCTGACTTAATGCCCACGTTTAACACCTGTAGTTTTAACTTTATGGATAGCTATTGATCTTCCATGTGATTTAATTATTTAGTGACCATGAGAGAATGATTCGTCTTGTTCTACGGCGTTTTTATTGAGTACGAATGATTCATGTATAGGTTTTATTTTCCTAGGATGTTCCGTCTGCAGACCCACAGCTAGCAACTACCTTGTCCTGCAGATTTTTGACTTCTTGCAAGTCGCTCAGCCGTTGGAGGAAAAGGATTGGAGGAAGACTATATTCTTACTTATTCTTATTCTTTTAGGCTCAACAGGATTCATTGATAATATTATAACATTCATATCGAATTCTAATAAGGCTGATTTCCTTATAATTTTACGTAAGCAGTATATAAAAATTGTAATCCCTTAAACCTACCTACATTTTACTAACAGAGTACTACACTACCTAATACTGATTTGAAAACAACCGATTATGGCAGTCCCGGACCTGTTCGGTGTCAGGTACTTATTAAAAAAGTATGGATGCTACATGACATGTATATTTATTTGGTAGTGTTGGCTTATCACATGTCAAGAATAATTGTCAGAAAATTTCATTCGGGAACTACAAGTAGGGAATGTATCGAAATTAAAATAAATTAATTAAAATAGGAAATATAACTAGAACCAATTAAAAACTGTTTGTATGTTTGTTCATTTAACGTCACTTTATGCTGCTATGGCTAATCGGACGATGCTACAGTGGAAGCTCAAAATTTTGCCTATCCAGGTTTAATTAGGATAGGGATTTTTAACGAGTACCTGACATCGTAAGGCTCGGGACCCCCGTTTAACGTCCCTACCGAAGGACGGCGCAACTAAGAATTTTTTACTCCCTTAAAAAAATCCTAGGGCCACCTGCCGGGCTACGAACCCGCGATCTTGGGTTTAGTAGTTTGTTACGCTAACCACTAGACCACAGGTGACCTTGCCAATTAAAAACTATTTCGACCTTTATTAGGATTTTATTCACAAAGCATTAAAAATCCTGAATTTTCACAAGATAGGAGGAAGGTCAATCACTTACTAAGCTGAATTAATTATAATTCACAATGATTTTTTTGGTAGCCGTGTACCTCAGTTCGTAGAGCACAGAGTTGCTGAGACAATAAACTACTAATTATCCAATCAATGTTTAAAATATAATAATAAACAAATAAAGTAGTAAAATTGAGTTATCTATAATATAATTAATACTTCAATAGGTATCTAAGTAAACGGAGTACAATTATCTGGTTATTATTTCTGCGGTCTGTTCTTCCTTTCAAGTGGGAATATAAATGACTGTTGGAACGCAGAGCTTAAAGATAAATAATTCGATATTTATTATTATAATTTATTATTGTTGTTGGAAGTGGCCCTGTAAGAGAGTAACGAAGCCAGCTCATTAGAGAGGGAGGAGCGGGCACAATGGTATCAGAGACACCGATGGGGAGGTAATTGTGCGATTGTCGGCCTAATCAGTGGTGTATTCAGCCCCTTGTCACCGCCACAATATCGCCAACTAACCGTGCCATTGCCTCTTGCCTCTTTTGTCTTCATCCCCGCGGTAACCCGCTCCCGATCGCCTTTTTATTTTATTTTACCCCTTCTCTCCTCATACCCTCCATATACTAGCGTAAACACGAACCCTGACAAAGGGCTGTCCTTAGGATACGTCTCGGAATTAATTCCTCCATTGTCAGAAAGAAGGTTGACACAATGGAACTTGAAATATTTTGACTTCCAAAGAGTCGGTTGTGGTATGCTGTACATTGGGGGCTCAAGGAATAGAAAAAAAATATAATAAAATAGGAAGTCAATAAGATGAAAATAGACCGACCGTGAAAACTCAAAACTCTGTAATAACTGTGTATTCTCTTTTGAATTTCTAAATCAATTATAATCCGAATTAAGTAAAATTCGAAACTGTAAATTTAATTATTAGCATTAGCCTGGCTTTTACATATACTGACACACCGAACAATAATTTTATACATTTTCAAGTATTTTATTTATTAACCAATACAAATTTAGGCTGCACAAGCCCAGTATAAAATATCATTGATTTAATTGAAGTTATAATTAGTATATAATTATATATATTATTTATGCCTTGTATTTGTATTTATATAAATATTAATACTTAAGTCATGTGTACTTTAACTATTTCACAAAACAAGACATTTAACCACATATGACAAATAAAGTCTTTTATGTGAAACGAAAAGTTCAACAAGTAATTGATGTTTTATGTCATTATTGGTATTAATAACTATTAAACGACATTTTAATTATTCTTATATCAATCGAAATCTAATCTTTCAACTTGAGATGATTAAAACAAATTTAATTTTTTAATTAAACTTTATTTCGGTGACGCGAACCATGAGTTAGTTGTTTGTTTGCTGGTGCTTGAAAGAGTAAAACGATTAGGTCATCAACGCATATGGTTCGCTTTATCAAATATTTTTATATATTATTGATCAGCAATACACACACGCAAATCACTCACAAACACACTCAAATTGGACAGCAGATAAAATTTAGATACAATGTGAGGTATAATCGAGATGAGTAGGCTGATTGCTTTCGAAAACTGAAGTTTTCCCTTCAAAAATATATTAAAATAATAACAATTTATTTTATTTTATTTTTTTATTAATTGTTATAATTTTAAATATTTCTATTTTGAAGAGAAAAGATTTGTCCAGGACCGGGAATGTAATTCGGAATGAAATTGCGAGAACTCGGGGATATGGGATCAGTGAAGAGAACGGATGTTTCTGACCGAGAGTCGAACCAGGATGGCTCAGTTGGAAGAGTACCGTGACGGAAACATGGGAGACCCGGGTTCGAGTCCCGGACCTGGACATATCTTTTCCCTTCAAAATAAAAATATTTTAAAATAATACGGATTTGTCTTTAGTATACAGGCTGAAATCTTAATTTATTTATTATCGGTTCATTTCATATGAAATTTCCGTTTCTTATGAAAGATAGTCATTACCCTTTCCCTATAGTTCTTTCCACCTCCAATCTCCTGATTTCTTTAACAAAGCCCAGGCTGAAAGTTTACTGCATGGGTGACCGACCCAAATGACTTCAGGTTTACAAGGCAGTACTTATAAACTTATTTGTATATTGTTTCTATATAATGTTCGATAAATTATATCAATTGTCCTCATTTTTTAGTACCAGTTTAGTCTAGCGATTTTGCCTAAAACGACACTCTGCCTTTTCAAGGTTTTTGTCTGGTTCCGAACCTGAAGTTGCGGATGCTCAAAGTATTGCTTGACTTAATAGTGAAAAAACCTAAATTTAAAAATTGGAGTTGTGTGCTTTTGATCCTGAATTCCTCATATGTCACTTATACGCACACATAATGATATAATGATGACATATAAATGATGAAAACAGTGAGCCTATTCTTGTCATTATGTGAGATATAGAAAATTATATTAATTTTTTTTAAACATAATAAGCAATAGGTATATAAAATCATATTAATTTTCTATTTTCGATTAAGTTCTCTATACTTCTCTCTATTTATTTCTCAAACATTTTTTATTCCTGTTACTCATGTTAGTGCTTAGTTTTATTTTTAACTAATTAAGAGATATGTATTGCTTGAAATAGACATTGCATAGCAAACCGCAAGGTTTATGTCATAGAATCTTTAATTATTTTTAGTAACGTTCCTTCCTGGGAAATAGGAATATGGTTTAGGAATATAACCAAATAGTGTTGTTATTTCCCTTTTGTTTACTCTCAATAAACTATTAATTAGGAGAAAAATAAAAACATTATCAGTTCTTCTTCTTAATTAATTGATCATTTGTTCCCAATCTGAGTCAATAAAAATTTAATCCTTCAATGAAGATGATGGCTATTATCAGTGAGGTCAATGAGACGCGAACAGATAAGTCGTTAATTGTTTGTTGAAGCGTTGAATTAATAAATTGTTACCACATTAATAATTATGAGCGATTACGGGAAATATCGCACGCTGGGTGGCGATCATATGATCGCTATATTTTAAATGAGATGATAGAAGTATCATTAAAGTGAACGTTTTATTTCATTTTTTCTTTATTTTAGGAGATAAGAAGTAAACAAGTCATAATCTATTTTTCTTAAATAATTACTATTATTTGATTTCTGACAGACGAAATATATAATAAACCTTATACCTGTACGTATTATATATATATATATATATATATATATATATATATATATATATATATAAATGAAGGCAGTAATTCGAGGAAGAAATTGATTAGAGATAGTAACCTACAATGTTAAGACCATGGAAAAATTCCAACGAAAAGTCCTTAAGTTAAACTAAAACAGAAATTGAAAATATCTGTCCAATATTTCGCCTATTCAGGCACCCTCAAGGTAGAAAGAGAATAACAGCAAAGAAAACATGAACACCCAAGAAACATCCCATCACCTCCAAGGCTCAAATGCAACTAAGAATTATAAGGAAGGTTACTCGACCCTACCTGAATAAGGTTAGATAAAAACAGCTTATAAATACTTCAGAAATTGAAAATTCAATTTACACTCACCAAACTTCAAAAACCACAACGTAAGACAAAAGACCATATGAAAAAATGAATGTAAACGTGCAAGAAAAAAAAAACATTATCAAGAAACCAGTGGACGTATAGCTATACCACAAAATATATTAATATTGAAAAATCACCTTTCCTTTTTCAATATTGATGGTAATCTACCTTTATAACATATACAGAGAGACATCTTAATGAGAACAACACTGTTCAGATTCCTTTTCCGCCGTTTGAACCTACTTCAATACTTAATAGACAAACGCTCTATGCTCCTAATTAATTAAAAACGACTCATATACATGACTATTATAAGACCAATTTGGGGTTTCACTAAGCTATCGAATTCCTCCCGTATACAACCCAAAATACTTAATGCTCCTTATTTTGTTACAAATAAACTCATCCGTAATGAACCCTGTGTCCCATTCGTTGCTGATTTGGCCCGAACCCGATACCAGTGCTTTCACGACAAACTTTATTCTCACTCAAATCCACTAGTTTCAAACCTAGCAACCTCTTCAATTTTTGATATTACTCCGAGGCCCCTGAAAAGAAGAAGGTAAAAAAAAAGTTATATTTGATATTTGATTACTTCCACTGGGCAGTTTGCCTTTGTCCATGGCATCATTCTTTATATTTACTTGTTGTATTGTTATAATACAATCTATTTATCTTTCGAAATTATTCCATATATGATAAAATCATTACAATTATTGTGTACATTCTATGTTTAGCTGTATGAATACTAAACAATAGTAATCAATTTAACAACAGTAAATTTAAATAAATCAATTTTCCCTTTCGTTGATAGTCTATTCTTGTTTTTAGACGCCCTGTAGCATTTATCTAATTCTCTCCTTTTTAACTACAGCACAACCTTCTAATTTTATATATATTTATATAATATTTATATAATTTTATATATTATATATATATATATATATATTTATATATTTTTAAAATTATATTTGTTGAAGGCTTGTGAAGGTTTCTTTGAAATCTGCAGAAATTGTCTATTCCGTAATATTTTTAACTCCTTTGTTCTGCGAATTGAGTGAACGTATATTTACCAGCATCTGGTTGATTGTTAAGACATTCTTCATCTTTATCTTCCGACATTTTACAACATTGAAACTGTAAAGAAAATATAATGGGGAAGCAGCTTTGCACATATGATTATATTTTCGCTACGGTATGCATTATGGGTTTATGCTGAACAAAGGGATGGGCGAAAACTGACTTCAGACCAAATCAGATAACCCTTTTATTTTAATATCTAAAAAAAATTCTATTTCCTTCGCATATGAATGGGAATTACTTAGATGTATATACATCAACATATAAAGAAAAGTCAGTACTGTTAGAGTACATGATTCTGAAAAAGCGATTAAACAGTGAGGTGATTTGTCCGAGGTAACCACCAGGTTTTCCCCTAATTAAGGGTACCAACTTTTTACAGGCTGGAAGAGCCCCATAAATTACTTTAGATGTCACAGAGTCTATCTATCCATGGCTGTTAAAAAATAAAATAATTTACCTTCGTACAAAGTCACTTTGCAATCGAGAAATACCAAGTACGTATATAATCCTACAAGAAATATATCCCTACCTGGCCTATAATAACTATTCCTTTATTGCCCTTGGGTCGCTAAGATCCGGCGGCCATCTTAAGAGGAATACATTTGCAAGGACCGAGGACAAGTAGATAACCAGCGGCTGTGACCAAGAGCATTATGATCGCTCCGCCTGCCCCTGATCGATCAGTGTCACAGCAACCAGCTGGTCATATTCACAACATTCAACAGCTGTGGGAATCCAGAGCCGGTTTCTACCCAGATTTCATAAATATTTCTCTCCCAGCTAGGTCTCCCATGACTGATGATTGATCTGGGTCGGAAGGACTCGGAGCAACGTGTAGCAAGGAGCGATGGATAGGACATATTTTTATGGTGTAGTTTATTCTCTTTGTGGTGTAGTTTTGGGAGCGGAATGGCACAGTAGTACTCAAAAGTGGGTACCCAAAATCCTTCCTGCACATTAAACCAAGAAACAGTGCAGCCTCTAACACGTACTGAATCCATCACCCTTCATGGATTATAGTGGTACAGGCTTTTTTTTTTGCTTTTTTTGTGATGTAGTTGGCAAAATTTATTAAAATAAAAATACAATCTTTATTATCCAATATTACAATGGCTATTTGACTTCAATTATGGAGATACCTTGGGATCTTGCCAGGATATTGTTATAGGAAAAGGGTTATAGTAAAATAGAACTGAAAAAACAAGAAAATAGAGGCAATTCAAGTATCATTGCCTTTATTCGAGACATAGTTTCAGCCAATGGCAAGTGAAATTTATCGTTTCGAGTAAAAATTTCCTATCCCACAAAAATTCTATGAAAAGATTTTGTGCTATGCTCAGATGAAGGTTTAATTTGTATTATGCTTCAATAGACACCAGAGACAGTATGTTCATTTCAATTCTAACAGATCGATCCGCTTTAATATATCTTCTTAAATTTAATGAAACTTTGTAACACCTTACCGTGTGAATGACTTGCTTCAAACGACGGATCAAACGACGGTTGCTGGAGCATCTGTCTTATCTTCCTCTTGTCTACAAACTCTTTGACTTCTTATTCCCACATCTACTTAGGCCTCCATCCTTCTGATTCCATCCACCTCATATGTTGCTCTTTCTACGCATTCTACCGAGATCCTCAAGACTTAGCCGAACCAGCTAAGCCGACGTACCTTAATAATGGTTCGGGCTCTTCCTCTCTTTGATTATGGAGACCCAGCATTCGATGGTGGAGGTAAATATATAGGAAGAAACGTTACTGGAAATGAACTATACAACTGAATCTTGCAGATTATTACATTATGGGGGAAAACCCCTTCATTTTTATGAAAGTTTCATTAAGAAAATCCTCTAGAAAGATATCTGTTCACTTTATCCATTCATGAACGTATATAAACTATGAAAAAAATGAATAGGTATACCACTAATTTTATGGTATTTATTTTAATATTATTTTTATCATAAAAAACATTAATTATTTATTATAAATTATTAAATTAAATATTAACAGAGTTATGAAATATATAATAATATAAATGCTAGGTAAAGTATATGCTACAAAATTAGCAATATCCCCATTCATTTTAGCGTCGTATATTAATTTAGATTTATAAAGAGTGTTTTTAAATTTTTGGAAGCCGTTGGATTGCAAAAAGTAGCGTTAACAGTTATCCATTTCCCATTTTTTTTTTTTTAATTCTGACGCCATCCCTGTTATTATCTGAAACAGAATTCAGACCGTTATATTTCATGATGTCATGTTACGTTTTAGATTATCGTAATCTCAGTACATTATCACCAACGATACAGAAGTCTGCTGTAGCTATCTGATCCCTTGATTAAATGAAGTAGCAGTGTCTGCAGAGATAGTTCGTTAAAATTGTAGGATTCTTGCTTTTTTTTTGTTGTCAAATTTAATTGACAGAGATCCAACTTCGAAAAATAATCAAATACTCTACTAATATCGATCAATTGAAAACCAATTTATTGAATTTTTAACCAATAACTTCATCATTACTTATTTGAACCCAAATATTCTCCAACGAATATTTTCGTTTATACTATTAATATGTGTTTGCAGAAAATGAGAAATCTCACTTGACAGCTTAAGTCATCGATTAGTCGATTTATTAGTTGTTTTTTTTTAACCCAACTTTAGGGTACTTCGAATCAAACATGAGTGAATATTCTGTGCATGTGCCTTTCTATCCGCCCAATATAACTTCATCCTCTCTGATCTCCTGCTTCTTTCCTCAACGGAGATTTCGATTGTTCGCATAGTACTCCGCCTCAAACCTTATCTTCTTGTCTCGAGTTATACTCTTGTATGTTCCGTCCCTTATCATATCCACCTTAATCCTTAATCCCTGAGTTCACTCATGTCCCTCTCTGCTTCCTTTAACCAGTTGGGTTTAGTTGTTTTGTTTTTTTGTCACCTACTGTATTCATTCGCACAACATATCCAAATTAACCCTTTTTTTCCCCATTGTTTTTGTTATTCTTTCTGTTGTTTTGTTGTCTCATTTCGTTTGTGAACTTCTTGGTCGTTGGAGAATTTAGGGCCTAATATATCTTCCGTTCTTCAAACTCCAACTTTTCAATCAGGCCTTTATTGGTGATGGACAGGGAAGGCACACAACAGAGATTTTATTGCATTATAGTCGATTAAAGGTATTACTTGTAGCCTCCTCTCTTACCTCTCATTTATTGATTAAAAAAATGGATTTAACTAATAATATGTTGTTTATTTCTGGTGAAATTCCCGTAATCAGAAAATAAATTATTTAATCTGAAGTGCTCTTTGCATGCTGTATGGTGCCATGTGCGCTACATTAAAGGGGGCTTAAAAATGGACTCGAGGAGTTTAGTGAAGGAATTTGTACTTAGGCTGTTGTAAAAAAACAAAAAGAAATTACAAATGTTTTAAACTTATCATTGATTTTAACACGAACTCTTGTGCTTAACCAAAAGTTAACAAATGTGAGTACTCAAGTAGGACAGCTGTTCCTGAAGGTTCTTAAGAATCCAGCCTAGAGACTTGAAGGTGTGTCCTCAATAATTTACGATCCCGAAGTAGAGAACCCTGGTGGTTTTCAAAGAAGACCAAATTGACTTTTCTCCCACTCAGAGGGCGCGTGCCTTACTGTTACCAAACGAACAAGAAAGAAATAGCCTAGTATTGAAGAAAATACACTCTAACCGTCGACCGATATATCTTAAGAAATGTCAGAGGAGCTTCCATTCAAGAGGACTATTGACTCCAGACGCCCCGCGGCGAAGTCGAGGGCTCTGTGGACTATTGTACGCTCCAGTTTGCCTTCGTTAACACCTGTGAAAGTGTGATGGGTCGCGTGCTGGCTTCTGGCTCTTAGAGCAGGATTAACAAGATTTGGGTTGGAGGAGAGGGTCGTGAGAACTGGATCCATCAATGGGTAGGATTACTGGCGAAGGTATAATAGGTTTAGTGGAAGCTTCTTGTAAGCTGGCAGTTCCCATACAAGACACAAGGGCGTGACCATTCAGTTTTGTCCTTTCAGTAAAATGTTTGGAACTGCAAATACTTTTGTCCCTCTGTTGTTAAATCTTACTGTCAAGTAACTTTTCCATATAACTTAAACAATATACCATATTAATAAATATATATTAATATTTGGGTTCTATCATATACAACAATGACCTCATAAAAATATTTAATCCTCCCTATTACTAATATGTAAACTGAACTCCACACAAAATACCGTATATAACATATTTAGCATTTACATTACACAATATCAATAAAATGAGAACTGTGCATTGCTCTTCCGCAGTTATTATGAAGCTTAAATATGATAATATGGTTTTCTATTCACAAATGTATGTGCATCCTTTGGTTTGCATTGGTTTATTTTTGTTGTTGATATTTGATGAAGATCAGATGTCCAATGGTTGATTGATAAAGGATATTTGGAAAGCTGTGTTGATAAAATTTTTTGATATTGATTTGATAAAATTTTCTGTTTATATCGGCAAAATAGCTTACAATTATTAGAAATATAGCTTTGAATCGCAAATTAGGGACTATTCATTTAGGTTGTTTCTGGTGTTTCTTTACTTTGTTGTATCGTTTTTCTACATTATTAATTTGGTTTGGTAATGGTTTAGTAATGGGTTTTCCTGTTTTTATTTACTATGTGCCAAATGGCATTTGTATGATTTGTTAAATAAATATTATTATCGTTTTTTTTCTCGGTTTCTACCGGAGACGTTTTCTCGATTGTACTAATTGTACTCTTAAATATGATTCCATACCATCTAGGTCTGTGTCAGTCCATTTTATAACTCCAAAGGATTAAGAAAATGCTAGTATTGCCCAGGTATTCAGTGCTTTTATGATATTTTCCCCCGAAAGGTATGTTCCGAGCCCAGTTTTACACGCTGTTTTAATTTATCCTGGAATAGCTTTTTTATGTCCTTCTTAAATTCCAGAAGGTGGTGTATTCCTGGGCATTTGTATGAGTCATTTTTATAGAGGCTATTAATTACTGAATTATTTGATAATTCCAAATTACTTGACTCTTCTATTTGTTTTTCTTTGTATCTAGTACCGCACATTTGTCTACTCCCATCTTCATATGAATATCTTCACTGATAAGAATATTATTATTATTATTTTGAATTTCTCGGCTTATCCCGGATAAATACACCAACCCGGACCAAGGTCAAGGGTATGGTTCATTTTATAATTATATTGGAATGTTTAAAATTTTTCTAACGATGCTGGCAGTTCCCAGCGTAACCGCTTTCTGAAGTTCTTCAAGTCCCCTAATTATTTCCAGCGTTTTCGTTGATCTAATCGTTGCCTCAGCAATTAAACCATTGCTGGATACAATGGTTGGCAGTACTTTTACATCCACCAGTCGGTAGAGATGCCTTAATTCCTAGCCTTAATTAAGGTATTTACGATTTTTTTCCCTTTTTTTTAGAAACGTTATCATAAGCAGGAATTCCAACTTCGATGATTATGGCCTTTTTTATTTTTTTGTCCATGAGTAGGTGGGGTACATTATGGTCAGTGATATAATATAATTTTATGTAAAATGGGTGATGACTGTGTATAAAATTATATTGTACAATGTACGATCTTTGCAGCTTATTGTACCTAGTTAGATATTCTTTACCTGCTAATGCTTGGCAGCCAAAGGTGACATGTTGAATCGATTCCTACGTAGCTTTACATAGGCGACATCTGTCTTCGATTGCTTGGTGCTTTCTAGGAGTTTGCGGCCATGACCTGTTCCTGTATTGCCAGAAGGAATCCCTCAGTCTCGGGGAACATTTTCCCTGTGATCAACCAACGGACTGACGCTTCTAAATTGATGCCCGGAGTATTCAAAGAACTGTAAAACCTTCCATGGAGTGGTTTACACTTCCTTGATTCTGTAAGGCTCTCCTCAGTTGGCATTGCTGTTGGGTCTTGTCGAAGCAAATTTAGTGCTGTATAATTGCAGTCGATGGCAGCAATGTTCGACAGCATCGACGAACTACTACTCATAAAATAGCTTCTAAGTCTTGCTTCTTGTTCATGGCAGGCTTTCAACGGACTAATAAGTCCCCTACCTCCATGTTTTCTGGGCATATATAGTGTTGGCACTGAAGAGTTTGGGTGACGCTGTCTTGATTTAACCATTTGAGTTCTTAAGAAGCAGTCCATTTTTTCCAAATCCGTGTCATACCATTTTATTACTCTAAAAGTATATGTAACCGATGGAACCGCCCAGGTATTCAGAGGTTTCACCTGATTTCCTGCAGATAAATTAGTTTTAGTAGTATTCTGACCCGTTTCTTAAATTCCTCTTCAAAGATTTCTTTGACCCCTCTTTTTTTAATTTAAGCAGCTATGAAATACCAAGATACTTGTAGGAGCCTGTAGCCTGAAGTTGCTTGATGATTTCACTACTGGAGAGTTCAATGATAGCTGAATTTTTATATTTTCCTCTATGTATAATAAGGGTTGCATTTTTCAGTTCCTAGTTTCATCCCAATATCTTCTGTGAATGAACTTACTAATACAAGAAGAGTTCTCATGTCCCTCTCATTCCTTGCAAAAAGCTTTAAGTCGTCCGTATAGAAACAATGGGAGATCATTGTTTCCTGATTCAAGGACAACATAACCTTTTCCAGATTGATTTAAAATGGGCCTTAGAGGATTAATCACAAGGCAGAACCATGAAGAACTTAAGCGAATCACTCTAAAATTTTACTCTTTGTATTGAAATTTTCTCCGCGACTTAAGTGTTCTTTTTAGTTGGATGAGCCAATAACATTTCCCATAGCTTAATAGGTCGTTGCAACAGTTCTGACACTTTTTGGTCCACTTTATAAATCTTCAGAACTTCAATCAGTCAGTCGTGGGGACCGAATCGAATGCTTTCTGGTAGACAATCCATGAAAGCGATATATTACGTAACATTTTTGATACTTGTGATGCTATGAATGAATCGATCACTAGAAGCTCTTTACATCCCTCAGAGTTTCGCTTACACTCTCCTATGCCATTGATCTTTTGTACATGTCCCATTAGTTTATTACTAATTATAGATGTTAAAGTTGTGGAAACACCATTATGACATGTTATTGGCCGAAAGTTTCTCGGTTCTGGAGATTTGTTTATTATCATTCATTATTTTAATTTCCTAATATAGTGACTCAATGTATTATGTACATGACGTTTCTATTCTTATATGTGCAATTCTTTTGATTGTTTGTTCCAATGATTTATGAAGTATGTCAAGCATGTATCAATGTATTTTTATAAGGAAAAATATTACAATTCTCTTATATAATGTTGAGTGTAGTGAATTTCTCAAAATTTAAAATAATAAATTAGATCTTTTCAGTAAATCACCAACGAACCCCCGACTGTGATTTAATACTCATCAAGTTTCTACTCAGTTTCGTCAGTAATTTCCGTTGTCTCTCTCAAAAGCTTGACAAAGACCTCCTCTCGTTCTAAAGGAAATAGAATAATTTGAAAACTTGACAATAACAGATAAATAAATTAAAAATGCGTATATTTAAATAATTAAAAAATATTTTCTATCTCCTCATAATTTTGTGCATAATATCATAAATGTTACACGAAAATTTCAAACAAATTATTTAAGGAAGGGATGAGATACTGGCGTGCGTCAATAGAAACCCTGACCCAAACATCCACAATCATTAGCATTGTAATCGCCAGATATCACAACAATTTGACGATAGATTAAAATTAATTGAAAAATTTTATGCTATCTTTATCTATAGTGCGCAGTGTGCTATTAAAAAAAAAATCCCGATATTAAAATTCCACCATGTTGTACTGGAGAAGATTTCGACAATATTTGTGATTTTTGTAAAAAGTGTACATTAATTGCATTGTAATCACTGTTATATCTTAAAATAAATTACCGTATTGGTAAAGTTTAGAAATTATACTATTTTGTGAAGAATTGCATATTGTTTTATGGATTTTTGAAGATATTTTATTACGTTATGATTATTAAAGAAAGCGTATTTGTATGTAAAAGATACGAGTGTAAAAGAGGTTTAATTTGAGAATTTGAAATTTAATTTTTCAAGAGCACACTTTCAATTGTGACTTCTTTACCGTATCAATGTTTTTTTTTAATACTATCTTTGCAATTTTCATTATTATATTAGAAATTTCCTTCTTTTGAATGACAACTAAATTTTAATAAAAATAATCGTAGTCAACTAATATCGTTATAAGTCAATTCAAAATAGACTTATAAGTTTTAGTTTTTTAACTTAACACCAAATCCTTAGGACAGAACAATTAAACTTACTATGAAAAAGGAAAAAATGTTGTGTAGTTTGTAGATTTTATTAAGTTTATTGTTAAAAGTTAAAAGATATAATTTTTTTATATTTGTTGTTTGATTTTTTAAATTTTAGTTGAAGAAGAAGTTTTATTCTTCTTGTTTTAAAAAAATATGTTTGAGGTGTTTACCAAATAGTTTACTGCAATAATGACATAAATCTTTCTTGAATTACTTTTTTATATTTTAAATGTGATTTAATAAATATTTTGCTTTCAAATGTTCACAATTTATAAAAGGTCTAAGACATTAATATTTATTATTTTAATCCTGACGATGTTGAAATTAAAAGAAGACAGTTTAAAGAGGTTAAACATTGTCGCATTTGTATTCTTCTAATTTGCGTTGTAATTTATTCTAACCAAACTCTTGAAATGCAACAGATGTAAAACGATTAGATTATTTATACCCTATTTAAATACCAAAGAACGACAAAATTTGATGTCCCGTACATCAGTAGGTTGCGTTCGCTTTTCAAGATGGACTTATCAAATGAAAAGTTGCGATAAAGAACAAATTATAAAATTTTTGTGGAAGGTCCAGTTTTCACAGAACTGTTAGTTTCGGGAAGTATCCCTTCTTTATATTTCAAGATATTTTAGTTGAATGAACAATTATAATATCTTATAAAATTAAGGATATCTTACCAGATCTAGAAAGAAGCTCGGAAGTCAGGGAACTTACTTTATTTTCCTATTAATAAAGGAAATATTAGAAGAATATAGAATGAAATGGTATAAACACGAGTTGATATATAAGTTGATAGAATATCCAAATCTATCTTAGATTTTAGGCATAAATAAGAAGAAAACGGAGACTATAATAAATCATGGATGTGTCATAAATAAACAAATAATATTATCGGTACATCGTCAAATTCTGATAAAGACAAATATGGAAGAAAAATCTTTTTGGGAAAACCAACAAATAGTTATTATTAGTATGAATTTCTTAATTATTAAACTACCTTTTAGTTAAATACTAAGGAATTATAACATTAACCTATTTGATTAAAACAAATTTCATAACTCATACATAGGCTGCTATACGTCATCATTGTCAGGAAATACGAGAATGTCGTTGACGCGATACCATAAATTTTCCCCCTACCTAAAACAAGTAATAAGCTTTGTCAAAGGTGAGTAGGGATGGAAATTCACAAATATATTGCCATTAGTATTAGCTGATCCATATATGAGAAATTAATTCCTTGTTCAATGTTCAGCACTGTACCTTTTGTCCTGGGGCACAGCCGAACGCCTTACAATAATAGACCCTCTGCGCTCAAGTGTATTATTTTCAAGTGGCTCTAAGCGATAGCTAAGCGACCAGGTAGGTAAACACACAGCGAGGGAAGCGCTCCTTGTTACAGTTGGGCTGGGACCACAATGGCTTCGGATACCTGCCTACAAAGGACAAACTGGCTTTTAATGAACCCTCCATTGTCGTCCGGGGAGTTCTTGTCGGGGGAGGAAGACGTAACGGAATGGAAAGGGTGCCACCTGGGCCTCTCTTCCCAGAACTGTCGGTCACACCTAAAGTTATATTAAACTTATATTGCATTTTATCAATAGGATTATTAGGGGCTTAGAAGTAATCTGTAAAAAGAGGAAGTTTAGGTCGATAATAAAATTCATTGATAAAAACCATTACTACAACAACCTTGGATCATGGGTTCAGTAATTGATAAGGAAGTACCTTTTGAAGAGTAAGTACTAGTAGGTACTGATCGTCTTCTTATATAATTGCTCAGCTGGTAGTTAGGTTTATCTTCACTCCTGATGGACGCCTTTACAGAGACCGAGTGTGTCCCAAGAAGTTCTTCCGAACAACAAATCAGTCTAGGGTCTAAGCTGACCTATTGATATCCATATTAAGGACCCTGGGTTCAATGACAGATGGTTGTTTAGTCTTTTTGGGTCGCTTATGATCTTCTTGGAGGAAGGAGCAGTCTCTGTGTGATGGGTCTGTTGTTGTCAGATGTGCTGTACTATGACTTCTAAGATGTTTCTTTTGGTGTTTGTTCTGGTGATGCCTGAATTGGTGAAACGTTGACTAGTTATTTGTCATTATATAAAATATTTTAGAATATAAAATATTTATATTAATATTTGAAATAATTTGATATTTTTTATTTTAGAGATGTAAAGCTTTTTGACCTACTTACTCAAAGAAGGTATTCCTCCCATTTTATTATTCCCCATGTTGTAGCTTCGAGCTGAGTTTTAAGTTTTAACTGTTTATACGTTTCATTTTTAATATTTTCCAAAAATACATGTTACATAGTGTGGAAAAGAGGAGGTAATTATCGGTAATGATTAGATTTCGGGAATCATTTCAGCAAGGAATAAAAATTTCAGCTAACAGTTCGAATTATAGATGATACGTGTTTGTTGAAACTTTCATTTCTAGGTGAAATGATTACCGAAGTCTACACATTTCCCATAAGTACAATTTTTTCCACACTCGCTCGTAATAACTTGTATTTCTGAAAATATTAAAATGGAAATGAGTTAAAACTTTTTTGGAAAACTGGAAACTCGAAGCGACAACCTGTGAAATAATTACCTTCTACCTCTATTAAAAATTATAGATTTGATCCTTGTCGAAGTAGAAGTGGTATAAGTAAAGAATAAAAAATATATATTATTATACAAATATTCCGGTTTCATAGAGATTAAATGGAATAATTTATAACAATTAAACTTTTGTATTTTATTATCTAATCTTTTATTAAAAAATAAACAAAACAAACTGGATAAAACTGACCTAGATCATGGCTGTATACGTGAGGTTTTTCACGAACTTCTTTATCTTTATGGCAATGATATGAAACATTATTTCTGCAAACCGATTTCATTCGTGATGGATTGCTCATTGATATAATATCGATGGGTTTGTGAATGGATTTATAATTAAGGGCTATTGTAAAAATTATGGCCTGTTTAGTTATAATGGCCTGCGATAAGAGTTCCGATAGCGTCTGACATATGGAATAATTTTCAAACTTAACCATATATCACACAATGACAACAGGAAATTTATTAATCCTGAATGTTTATAAAGTCGAAGGACTCCTAAATCTTTTAATGTTTAAATAGAGTGTTCGATGAGATTATTCTGAAAGCGTATTGGCTATAAGAAAGAAACTCTGAATGAAAGAAAAAATGAAAAACATTTAAAATGTTTTACTTTCTACTTTATAAATAGGTTAATTCTCTAATTTATAATTTCGCATTAGATTGAAATGCCAATAAAATGTATGAAACTGAACGAGAAATTTTCTATTTTATTTTTTATTCTATTGACAATCATTTAGCACGATATCTGGTGAAATTTCATAAATATCATTTATTTTATTTTATAATCATTTAAAGAATAACTTTGTAATGGTGATTTATAATTGATACTTTATTAATATCTTCCTATATTATAACAAAGCTGAACATTTAAGTACCTATACTAGCCCGCACTCTAATTTCATTTATTAATTAAATTGTAATAATTAATTGATCGTAATTGTATTCTATTCTAAGACATAATAGTTTTTATTTTACTTTTTGTATTTTTATTCTAAACGGACTTGTCCCAGAATAAATGAAGACTCTATTATTATTAATATTATACTTTGTAACCAAAAAGTGCAATTAATAGATGGAAAGTAGGAAAATCTTATATGACTACACTGTTACTTATACTCTCTCTACCATTTATTGTATTTTGCTAAGATTGTGTCTTTCGTTCAATTTTTTTTTGTTTATCATTGTGCATTTAAACATGAAAATTAATTGCTTTAGTGTAAATATCAGCAATAAGTATTATTTGTATGAAATCTTTTGGTCTGCGTGTCCTTTTTTTCATTTTAATTGTATACAATACATGGTTACTTGATATGTTTGATATATGGCTACTTTCGTTTTATTTCCTCTGTATACAATTCGTAAATCTTTTGTATTTTTCGGTAATTAGATTGATATGATACACAATTCTGTTGCCCTATTGTGTGTACCAATTATAATTTTTAGTCAAAATTTCAAGGAGTAAACTTTTATATAAAAAAGAAAAGATTCATTTAAAAATAAAGCTTAATAACCTGGGTTCAAATTTAGTATTGATTTATTTTACATCTTAATAATGACAAACAAAGAAAATATTTTTAGTCATAACACATTAAAATATTAATTAAAATTAGTATTTTTAAAAATTATCATGTCTCGTTATGCATTTATGTACACATGCGATAAGTATTATTTTTATGTAGTCTTTTGATCTGTATGTTCTTTTTTCAATTTGATTGCATAGAATATATGGCTAATTTAATTTAATTTTATTTCCTATGTATGTAATTTGTTAATTAAATATTTTATGTATTTATTTTTCCGTAATTAGATATGCATGATACACAATTCTTCTGCTTTATTACTTAAACAAGCCCTCTCACATGAGCTAGCATGTAGCTTTTTGATTAAGGTTTTTGACCGCTTTTGGTATAAACAGTTTATAATTTTTAGTAAACATTTCAAGGAAAAAACTTTTATATAAAAAGTAAAGATTAATTTAAAAATAAGGCTGAATAACCTGAGTTCAAAGATATTATTGATGTATTTTACAACTTAATAATGATAAAAAAATATATATGTTTGTTCATAACACATTATAATATTTAAAGTTAACATATTTTGTAGCTGTAATAACATTTTGACATTGTAGCATATGATTTATGATCCATTATCATTGGAGGTCAAGAATAGAACCTTTACAAAAAAAAAAATCGGAATCATTTCCTTAATCCTTGTTGAATTGGAAAACAACACTAATTACATAATTTGTTCGTATAAAAATTAATTTGTTTTTGTCTGACATTTTCAAAATAGCTGAGAGCTCGTTGGGTCGCTCTAAGGTGATGATTAAATCAGATATATATTAATTGGTTGAATATAAACACCGAGAATTAGTTTTGGAATTCTTTTACAGGCTTTTTAAGGCCGATGCTAATTAAACCGAAATGTCTGTTTGGAATTTCATGGATGGATTGTTAAAATTCCTTATCCGCCTTTATAAATTTCTTTCCATTAGAATAAATGATTGCCTATCAGCTACTGCTAGGCATCTAAAAGAAACAAACTAAAATTGCGTTAGTGTATAATACATTACATACACAAAGTAGTAAAAAATCTGTACATTCATAAGTTCCCTGATAATTAAGGGTCTCTCAAACCAATTAAGGCTCTGGTGCCAAATTTATAGAGGTTTATGGGCCCCCATGAGGGTGTGTCTAATTTTTCAACGACATCATACTAACGATGTAGTTATTACAAAAAATAACTATGTAATAAAAATAAAATAAAAAACCTGTTCCTCTGCAGCCAATAAAGGGTCTTAGGATTCTGTATGGTAGAGACTGTACTGCATAAGGGTTGTGGAGGTATTGGATTTTTTCACGACCACACTCAAACCCTAAATAAGGAGACCCATTTTATAAAGGCTGGATGAGCCTCTGGAGGGTTGCAAATCCCACTGTTAACAGATTAAATAATTGTCAACACCCGTATTTAAACTACAGGCATTCAGCACAACTCAGCACTCTAAGCATTGAGTTAAACCGCTCCCGTTACTAAGTAATAGGAACACAAACATTTGTTTTGTATAGTGGTCATCAGATGAGGATATATTGAACTTATCTTAAATTAAAATTTAATTTAAAAAATTAGGTTTTGAAAATTTCCTGTCGGTCCTAGATTAAAAACACCAAGTTTGCTCACATTAAAGTTATAACATACCATCAAATTAGTAAGTGAAAAATTGTAATGATGGACGAATGATGAAAATAACTTAAACTGCTGATTGTAATTGAGTGATTAAGCCATTTAATGGGCTATAATAAATAATATTTAGATTCGAACTTTTCAAAAGCACTCATTAATTTTAAAATATGATGTTCTATAAGTTTTTTTCGAAAGATTTTTAATTTAGCTTTGCCGATTCCAAGGCAAAACATTAAAAAATCACCATATTGTATTAATGATTATACGGTACTCGTGGTTCAACCATATTATTGAGCTAAATTTATAATGTTAGAAATTTGTCCGGCGTAAAATTCAATTTAGAAATAGAAAAGCATTGCTGGAAAGCAACGTTTTAGATTTATATACCAAAATATGACAAAAGTCCTTAAATGGAATGTTTTTTGTTTTGTCTCACTGCAGATTATGGTCTCCATATTGTAGTTTCGAAGCTTCATAAAGTCAGACTTCTATTTTTAAGTTTTTGTTTAATAGTATGTTTAAATGTTTTTGAATAAAAGCTAATGACCATTGTGTGAAATAGGGCACATTTTTCTGTTCTGGGTTCCGGACTGAACAGAATGGAACCGACGGTGGGTGACGAACCCAAAAGTTGACCCTCACAACTTGAGGAAGAACTTTCCCACCGTTGGATAGCAGCTAGAAACGAGCTGTATCCTCTCAGGATTTTTAAATTTTCTGAAAGTAATATACTGTGGCATTTTATTAAAAATATGAACTGAACAAATCTGTATAATCATACTTTAATATTTTAAGGTTTCCGGGAAAAAAAAAACCTGTACCACTAGAACCCGTGAACGGGTCTGGGGTTAAGTACATAGTAGAGGCTGTACTGATTCATGGACAACGGTTCTGCAAGGAGGTGACTTGTCCCAGGTCACGCTCAACCGCCAGATTTCCCCCCCTTATTTTGGGTACCCTATTTTTATAGAGGTTGGGTGATCCCATATAATCCATCTCCGGCTGCAAAGTACGACAGTACTGAAATATATGAAGTTAAACGTTGTATTTTTTTTTTAAATCGAGGATATTTACCTAAAAATTTTTTTGGAGAGCTGATAGAACAGCAGATGCTATCAGCAAAGTTTAAATTAAAAAAAATCTTAGTGATATAAATCAAAAAATGGCCTTCCGCAGCTGAAAAAGAAAACGGGTGCCCATGTACCAAAAGATAAGTTGACAACCTTGCCAATTCATAAAAAAAAACAAAAAAAATGGCTGTCTCTTAATTAAGCAATCAGCGTTATCTTGTACGTAGGCGTTTCTACCTTATCCTCTTTTTTGTTTCTACCTTCGTTTCTTTTTTCGTTTTATTCTTGCGTGTCTGCTCTTGTTGAAAAATAAGTTGCATATTTGATAAAATTGTCGTTTCTTGGTGAAGGTGCTAACTGCTTTGAGTATCATTAATTATTCAGTCATAATGATGAAATAAAAACATTTTTATAATCAATTAATTTCAGTGGTAAGGTCGCGTCATGAGAATAGATGAGCGATGACCCCTTCAAGTCCTTGACTACTGCCCTGAGAAGAGAAGACTTGGAAGACTTCGGAAACAGTGGATAGAAGAAGTCAAAGAACAGATGGCAGCTATGACTACGACAGAAGAGGATTGCATGGACAGAGATATTGAAGATAATGTGTGTTGGGGACTGGGATATGAGAAAATTGCAAAATCCGATAATATTAATCAAATAAGGCTTTACAGATATACTTACGAAAGTTTCAAAATAGATTAAAAGAAGTTGGTATCGCGACCTTCTGTGCTGAATTTGTTATTTGACTACCATCAGTCGGTAATTTATCTACTTGCCTTTATCTCAAGCCGTTATATATCCTTATAATAATAGCATACTACTTACAAAAAATCTCAGACTGACATTCTCGAGAAGCTATTACGTGGTCCAGATTGTACTGCTTCGTGGAAAACAGACGTACCTCCTGATTTTCCCTCTATTTTGAGTTCTCACTATGTAAAGGCTGGTTGAGCCCCAGGAGGGTACATACAGGACGTTCATACAGTACAAATGGGAAGGTATAGTTATCAAAACTGTTTTTGTGTTTTTCAACATGTTTACTTTCTTTTAGATTCATTCGGAGTTCGTAACTTAGGAATAAAAGGTGATATTCCTATCAATGACAGACCTGCCTCGCTTGCATGTGGACGTTAGTGGATCTTAAATTGTTGACACAAGCATCGGCCCTTTCGGTTGGGATATCGAACTGTTGATTCTGGTCCTCAACCTAGATACAATGACCCTTGACTTCTCGAGAAGCCAGCTGTAGGAGGCGCTAAGGTACAATTCGGTGTAAAATGCCCTCACAAAGAGGACGGCGGTTAACAAACAGACCACCTCTGGAGAGCAGATGCCTCACGCCCACACAACAGCGCACTTAGCCCCGATTCTCGAGGGTGTCAAATCGCAGCTCTTCACCAGGACTCCATAGAAATTAATGAACTCCGGACCTGGACCAGGTAGGAGTCCATACAAATTGTCCCACCTGGCCCAGACTTAATTGACCTCGAATTGGCCACTCAGGCACTCCCGTGATGGATGGGCTACTCCATAGCGCACCCCATGAGCAATATGTTCCCCATCACAACTGGAGGGTACCTTCCTCCCCTATCATGCATAAATTTAATTTAGGTGGAAAAGTCACCCTATTCAATCTCTATTCATGATAAAATAGTCCAATTCGACAGCCGTAATATTCTCAGTAATAGATAAACTTTAATGGTAAGCCGAACACAAATAATATATGATAAAACAATGGTCTAATACAACAATTTTGACATTACAGCATTTGAGTTGAAAATTGTTGCTTTATCCATTATTAATTAACCAGTTTATGTTAGTTAAGTGTTTTCTGGTTATATACAAAATGTTTTTCCCACGACAGGCCAAGAAGGGTATTGGATACAGTACATATCATCTATACAAATGCCTTGTATCAAATGTGAAAAAATCAAATTTCTTTTTCGATCTATAGCAATTGATCGCTTTCAGAATCGATAATTGATATAACATATATTCATTCATATATAGTCATTTATAGGGAACAAAGCCACATATAAAGACGTAAGAAAACCAAGTTTGACGATTTTGAACGAACTTTGAAACAGTTTCTTCTTTTCTCATCAAAAGTGATGTTTCAGATATAACGATTTGTCGAATGCGAAAATTTGCACTTACATGAGTGAAGTTTGATCATAATTATGAAAAAGAATAAAGTCGGCAATGGTATACTATTTTTAGGTAGAATCGGTAAGGATCAAGTTTCATTTTTACATCTTTTTACCCACCTCTGCCGGTTTTCATTAAGTTATTGCACTGTGCTGACCTTTGTAGGAGAGTCTAGACACTCCTCGAAGCAGTCCCGAAATGAATTTTAATTGTCTTAGGTGGGAATCGAAACAAGATCGTTCCGGAACAATAATCCGGAACCTTGTCCCAACGTACCCCAGTCAAACATCAAACATTCAAAAAAGAAAAAATTGTCTTATGAATATTTAAGTATTTGAAATATATATTCTTTGTATTTATTTATTGTATAAATACTTGGGCCTTACTATCGACAGAAGACTGACCTGGAAATCACACGTAATTAATTTGAAGAAAAAATGTCTCACTTCTAAGACGACTACTTCACCACAAAAATAAACTATCACTAACAAACAAAGTTATAATATACAACATGCTAATTAAACCAATATGGACCTACGCCTCGCAAGTGTGGGGATCATGCAAAATATCCCACATACAGATCATTCAAATTTTTCAATCGAAATTCCTTCATTATATTACACATAATCCCTTTTGCATCACTAATAAAGCATTACATAAAGATCTCAACTTGCCACTCGTGGCTGACACAATCAAGAACAACTACAAAAAATTTCATGATTCACTTACTGGACATCAAAACTTACTGGTACAATCATTACTGACAGACATGATCCGACAAGGAGACTGAAACGTCTCCGGAGCAGGGATCTGCTACAGTGAGATGAAACAAGCTAGGAGTGCCTTTAATGGTTTCTCCATACACCCTTTCAAGAGAATCCCTTAAGGGAGGTTATCCGAAGAACGCCAAAAATACAATATGTGCCAAATGGCATTTATATGATTTCTTAAATAAATATTTTTTTTTTTTATTATCATTTATTGTATTGTAATTAAAGGGTAACAGTAGCTAGAAAGAAAAACATACAACCAATAGATATTCCATGTATTTGCCCTTTGTTTGTCAATCATAACTTTTATTACATACACAATAAAACTGTCATAAGAGTATTTATGAAACATTTTGACATTACAACAACAGAATTCGGAATTGTTTAAGCATTTTTGTATTCTTCGTGTTAAAATACACAAAGTTATAGATTTGTGGAGTTGACTAATTGATCAGTATTTCACTTTGTTCACAGATAAATATGTTTATATCAATTTTTTATTTAAATTGAATAGTTTTTCTATTGATTTCTACCTTTTTTACTACTTCGAATATAACTGTTGGTCACCGGAATGAGCCTTGATATCCCACATCCTCAGAATCGAGGCCCAACAGTAGACAGAGTCATCTCGTCAACCTTATCTCAGATATTTTAATTCGCCTAATTGGCTTTTTCTTCTGGAGGTTCCCTGTTCGAGGAATGCCTGGAAGTTGAGGTATTTTAACGAATCCTCGGCCGATTTCTTATGCTTCACTACAGGAGAAAAGGAAAGAAGAAAAAAAATACTTCCAAGAAAAAAATTGTGTACAATTCAAAGGTCATCTCACCTACAATGGGTGGCTTATATAAGAATTTCCTGCTCGGAACGATCTCTCAGTGGAACGCATATTACCGTGCAAATAAAAAATTAATACATCACACAAATCGGACAATTATTTAAATGGCAGAGATTGTTTTCCGATTCTAAATGCGATTAGGATAATCATCTACAACAAAAAAGGTAATACCTACATTTGCATGTTGAAGGTCGGTTGCAACCAAGCACAGGATTTTCATTGGTATCCAAGATCTTATCTCTTATCTTGGCAACATAATTCGCACAAGTATGCACTCGTCTGAATGCAAAACAAATATGTAAACAATATAAGGTTTATTGTTAAACAAATTTATAATTTTTTCTAACAATACAATTTATGTGAATCCATTAGCATTTGTAGCGATCAGAAAAATATTATCAATAAACTAAAGTAAACATTAAATATTTTTCCTTTTACGATTCTGATTCTAATATATCAAGCTGCTCGATGAATGAGTGGTCAAGTCAAATTTTGACCAGAGAGAGATAATTGTATTGAGGGCAGCGGCATTGTCATTTTCATAGTTTTTGACTTTAGATGAAGTTATGATGTAAGCAATAAATCCATTGCAAGCCAAGACCTTCTGTTCTATGAGAATAACGCGATTCAGCTTCCTTAAGTACAAGAGGCTCTTAGGGAAAATTCGACTTAACCATTTGCTCATCAGAGCGGCAAATACATTACTTCCCATTTTAGGATGCAGATAGGTATCTACCGACCTATATAATACGACGTTAAGTTCCTATAAGCAATTTTAAAACTCACCTGTTTAATACTTTTAACTGTATAGAGACCTATATAATTTTAATGTAAAGGAGATAGTTGGGGGGTGCAGTAAAAAAAACACTGAATAAGTACTAAACTTATAATTATGGGCCGACGTTTCGACCTACAGTGTAGGTCATCTTCAGGGCGATTTGGAGAGAGAAGTCGTTGGGTGTAACGGCTGGCTAACAAAACATTGCACCTCCCAGCACTCTCCTTTACATTAGATCATCCAGTCAACTATTTTCCTCTCACTCATATATAATTTTAAATATAAATCTAAAATTTACCTCAAATTTTTTTTATTTTTGGTATGTGATATGTGAATTACTATCTAAGGAAAATGAATACAGATTGATAGCTGAGGAGTTGATTTTCAGTAGTTGTTGACATATTAATTAAATGCGACATAGCCTGTAAGAAAAATACGATCAGTGGGATAATTATCAATTAATTATAATTAAAGGAAGATTGGTTCTCTGCGCGTTAAGAACGCATTACCCCGATATGTAATATTTATTTCAGCTTCCTATATTACCTTCATCTTCATCAATTCAATGGAATTTTCAGGTTAAAATATACCAATTTTCTTAATTTTAACGATTTAGAATTAATCCTTGTAAATGGTCCAAGTTGAAATTAGTCAATACCTTGATTTGATTATTGCGTTCACACTATGCATAGTGTCTTGCAAGACGTCGATAGTTTTCATTTTTCATCCTAAGATCTACTGCTTGAGCGCCGTTTCGTGAAAAAAAGAAGTGTAGAGTGACACATTAAGTTCAATCTTCTTTAAAACCTCGCTTTGGAATGCCAAATAAAACCTCCTACTGAATGAGTGGTAGAGAGGAAGAACTATGATGATGGAATTCCATATATATCTATATTCCAGAGTTGGTAATTGTTCGAATCCTTTAGGTCCTTAACGATATCAACATCATATCATATTCCCCAACCCTTTCCTTCTCAATATCTCTCGCAACCTATCGTAGATCCTATCGTCCTATTTATGTAACCAAGATGCTATATCCTATTGTCCAGTGTGGAGGTTATTATAAGCATAATGAGATTTATTATTAGTTATTAGGTATTTGACATTTTTTTGGACTTACTGAGTTTTAGCATAAGAATAGCTTCAAACACAATATACCTCGAAATGTACCGAGTAAACAAGTATGATAGATTATTACTTAAAAGTACTATTTAATTTGAAAAATGTATTAGCTCTAGTTTAATGTTAGCCATACTCAGCAGGAAGAGTATAAGCACAGTGTCTCAGAGGTAGAGCGCTGAGTTCAAGTGCCGAAGGTTCAAATCTCGCTCGATGGCAGACTTTTATTTAATATGTTAGCGACTGGAAACTGAGCCTGTGGGATTTATGGAATCTAGGACCCTCCTGGGGCTCACCCAAAATCTATAAAGTGGGCGCGAAATTAAGGGGGAAGATCGATGACCCGGCAGATAGCCAGCCTCATGCGAGACTGGAAGACATCCCTCTGGCATGAGCAGCTGCGACGGACTCACGACGACCCTCATCAGTTCTGGCGACTCGTCAAGACCCATGTAGCTAAGAGGAGAGGCGTTTTCATGTCCTCCGGAGGCAACCTGCTGACGCCCGGGGAGCAGGCTGAACTTCTGGCTAAGTCTTATGAGGAGAGGGAGGCTACTCGGCTGTTAGATGCACCGCAGATTCCCGAAGGACCGCTCCCGTGCCCCAACGAGAAAGCGATATTCTCCACCTTCGGCCAGCTTGAGTCGGTGCTACGACGTACTAAAGGTAACAAAGCCTCAGGAATGGATGACATTCCCTATGTAATGTTGAAGATGCTCCCTAGGAAGGGTAAAGCCTTTCTACTGAACATATTCAACACTTGCATGAGGATCTCATACTTTCCTGATGTGTGGAAACAAGCTGTCATAGTGCCGCTACTCAAGCCAGGGAAGAGTGGGGCTCTACCGGAGCACTATCGGCCGATAAGCCTACTCTCTCACATGAGTAAGATCTTCGAGAGACTGGTCCACCATCATATGTCGAAGCACTGCAGAGAACACGAAATCATCCCGCCAGAGCAGACTGGGTTTCAGAGAGGAGTCGCAAGAGATTATCATCTGGCCAAACTGCAAGCGCACGCCATAGAGCATATGCACATGAACAGAGCTACGGCCTTCATCTCCTTGGACTGCACCCAAGCCTTTGACTGTGTGTCTCATGAGCTGTTACTCCGACGCTTGGAAGAGTTTAGTTTCCCCGCCTCGCTGTGCCGTTTGATCCGAAGCTACCTTAGCGGAAGGTCATACGTCGTACGAGTCGGCAACGACTATTCGACTTCTAGCACCACCACCTGTGGAGTACCTCAAGGCTCTGTATTGGGACCGCTGATGTTTGTGATTTTCACAGCACCCGTGGTTGCAATACAGCATCCAGGAGCAGTGGTAGCAGCCTATGCCGATGATATAGGGATTTATGCCTCCAGCGTCAATGCCCCACATGCCCTTAAAAAGGCACAGACTGCGACACAGACTATAGTCAAGGAACTGAAACTGAATGGCATCAGGGTGAATCCGTCTAAGACGGACGCCATCGTGATGTCATTCCAGACGAACCACAAGAAGGCTTTGCCTAAACTTTTTAACATAGATGGCGAAGACAGAAGTCTCTCTACTTCAATTCTCTACCTCGGTGTACACTTTGATAGGTATTTAACCTTCTCAAAGCACGCCCTGGAGAGATTGAAGTTAGCCCGACTAAAATCGTATAGGCTCTACCATTTGTTAGCATCGCCGCAGCTCTCTCTCCGGTTAAAACTGCAGATATATAAATCTATAATTAGACCGACGATGCTCTATGGTGCTCCGCTTATGAGGCACCTCTTTAAAACCACGATGACCAAGCTCCAAGCATTGCAGAACTCCATCCTTAGGAAAATAGTACGAGGCACATCGCTCGAGAGGGCACGTAACATCACGATCCGGGAGGAGCTTCGGCTCCCCTCGGTGCCTGAGTACATAGGTCGGCGGCACATCAAATTTTTTGATGGGCTGAAGGCCTGTGCGAACCCCCTTTTTAGGGATATTAAACCACCTCCCATACCCGGGAAATGGCAGGGCAGTGTCCCCTTGGTCGATGTGCTCTCAATGATCTAGGGATGGGGTGAGGACTCCCTTGTCCTTATCCTTATTTCCTTTTCCTTCTTCCTTCTTCCTCTTTCTTCTTCCTACTATTCCTAATCCCGCATAACGGTCCCTCCCCGTTATATATAACGCCATACATATATAATATGTATTATATAACGCCAGCGGCCACGTGCCGGTTAGAGTATAAACCGCCATCAGCGGGCTCAGAACTTTGTAATACCTTAAAATACCGCAAGGTAAAAGAAGGATTTTTGTATAGTGGCATTATAATTATTAAGTTGTAATTGTAAATAAATGAATAAATTATTGGAGGGATAGAAAAAAAAAAAAAAAGAAAAAAAAAAAGAAAAAAAAAAAAAAAAAAGGGGGAAGATCGTTGACTGTGCACTTATCATCTACCTCAAATCAACTCCTTCACAACCGTTGTCCGAAAAAGAGTCCAGTATCTATCATGTACTCAACCCAAGACGCTTCATGGGTTGCAGTGGTACAGTCCAAATACATGCGTTTAGAATCCAAATCATAGAAGAATGTGGCGTGATTCTGTTCTATCGGTTCCTCAAGGTTTCAAAACAGATACTAATTTTCCATTAGTGACGCAAGATAATGAAGCTGGTCCCGTAGATTTAGGGGCCAAGTGGTCTGTCCCGAGGCGAAAATAAAAAAATAAGAAAGAAATATTGAAATAATTATCACACCAATTCTGAGAAGGAGCTGATTTACAATTCTATCTTATCAACTAACACTCGTAAAAGCTAATCTGAGATCGTAAATCTTCATACTTATCTGTTTACAAGTGCACCCCAACCCGTCCATTCTCCTATTATTTTCCGCTATTAAGATATAAAGGAATAGTTTATTGTACGGCCTAAGAGGAAGTCATTATATATAATTACCCTATTTTATTTATTTTTTATTTCTTGTTCTTCCATTCACTGATCCAACTGGACTCTAGAGTAACCATACGGCAAACGTTTTATTTTCTTCTTCCTTTAAGTATTCCCATTGAATGAAATAATTGAGACCAATTAGTTTTTATTTTATGAAGTAATTAAAATGTTTTAGAAAATTGATTATATTATCGTTACCATTATCGCTATTATAGGACTTAAGTACAACATATTGTATATTCCATCCAGATCATGAACTCATTAATCAATTATTGTTTTCGACCGAAACTTATAAAGATATTTTCTGAACAAAATTTTGTTGTTAATAAAAACAGGACGACTCGGCCTTTTAGAGTAAGAAGTCTGAAACAGTCGTCGGGTTTGAGTCAGATTTTTATGGTATGACATTCAGTCGGAATCTTATATGGTAATAGCTTATGGTTGAAAAAAAATAAAACTGTACTACTACGAAGCATGAAGGGTCTTGAGTTCAGTACGTTGTAGAGACAACAGTTGTGGAACGAAGTGGGAGATGCTTTTAAAATAGTCATTCAGAGCATGCAAATTATTTTATGTAAATTTAATACAAAAAGAGTCATAAATTTTATTAGGCCTGCATTTTGCCTTCATCTCAACAAATTGGTGGGCCTGGATATACAATAGTAAGTAAATTGTTACCCAGGGTTGTGATTAATTGCTTATTTAATTGCTGTTCATGTCTGAATGTGCTTTTTTGGGCAAAATTTTGTTGGTTCTCCATGAACTCAGTTACATCAGCTACCAGCAGTACAGTCCTTGTACTGACCGACCCTTCTAGGATTGTTGTGATGCAGGTTTTTAAAATTATTTTTAACTTGAAAATTCATTAGATATTCGTCATTGCATTAACTCTGCTGTTCTGTATACCATTATCCTTCCTATCCTTACTTTTGCACTATTCAATCCATCCTTGAATTTTTACAATTATTTATTAATAAAAAATTTAATTTTATATGATCTGGGTAGCTCAGCATGTAGAGTGCAGTGGCCTTGGTGAAGGTACCGGGTTCGAGTCCAACTGTAGCAGATAAATCATTTAATCTGTTAACAGCCATTGATGAATTCCAAGGGACCAGGAAACCTTCCTGGGGTTCATCCAGCCTCCATTAAACCCTGTGTAACCATAAAACCTGGCGGTCGATCGTTATCTTGGACAAATTATCTCCTTGCACGACCGTTGTACTAGATTCGGTAAATTCCCCTATCTACTTAGCCCTATAACTTAGGTGTAGTGAAACTTATTGTCATATTTTGCTACGTTCATCAATTAAATAGTAATAAGTTGAGTAATATAAAATAAAAAAAATAGTCAAATTTAATACTAAATTAATTGCTCTTTAATAATTGTATTCTTGAAAATGAGGTTGAAAATTGAAAAATCTTACGAACTGAATTTGAATTGAAATTTGATTGAAAGCAGTCTTATTTTCTGAAAATATAATTCCATAAAGATGATGATTTTTTACTATATTGCAGTGGAATAATTAGGTATTAGTTCCATAGGTTTCGGGTTAAGTCACAAAAAGTTTTAACTTTTCATTCGTTTCTTTTTTAATATTCTCCAAAATAAAAATAATTATTTAGTATGAAAAAATATTATGCTATACATTATAAGAAATGTGTACATTGGGGTAATCATTTTTTCTCGAGAAATGAACTTTTCAACAATCATTTCGATATCGAAGTATAGATGATTGATTACCTAAACAATATGTTTAAGTCGATCCTTTAATTTATATTCAGCCAGTAATAGTTAATGTATAAAGACAGTAAAAAAAACAAACTATATTTATTATCTAGAATATTAAAAACAAAGAAAATAAAAATTTAAATCATGTTGTGTCTCAACTAGAAGTGATAACCTGCGGAACTGATTTGTGAGTTGATTTTATAAAAAACAAATTTTTGAACCGTAAATATCTTCTTGATAAAGTTTCGGTCGAAAAGAATAATTGTAGTCCGAAATTTGTGAAATACACATTTCACATAATTACACTCTTTTTTCTACACAAAAGCTCAAGATTATTTGTATTTTCGAAAATATTAAAAAGGAAACGATTGAAAAGTTGAAATTTGTTGTGACCTTAATGGAAGCGACAACCTGCAGAAATGGTACCGATTATTGAATCACCAATATCTTTTAAACTATAATTCAAGGAAGAAATAGTTGGGGGTGCAGTCAATGAAAACATCAAAATAAGTTATCCTTATTTTGATGTTTTCATTGACTGCACCCCCAACTATTTCTTCCTTGAATTAGAAGATACAGTCGACCAACTCTTCTCTAACTTTAAACTATAATATTGTTATTAGTTACTCAATTTATTTACAGTTTAGTGATTGACATAGATTGCTCCTTTATTTTTAGCCATAACAATAAACTATAACAAACAAGACATTAGCCGAGTATTTTTCGAGAGTTGGCGTCACTGGAGCGCTATCTGGAGCAATAATGATACGCAATGGGTTGACTTGACCCCTCAAATTGTTCTCTTAATTATTTGACAGATTAGAAGGTCCCTTATCTCTGGGCCTTTGATGAGGGTGTGTCAATGTCGCAATGCCAACCTCTTCGCCCTATTAGGCGTTTTTAATTAAGGCTACTAATAATTAATTATTCTAATCAGAGAACTAAGGTCATAAACCCATTAATATTGTAATTTCATAAGAAGCTCAAAGAGTTACATTTTCACACTGTGAATATTATTCATTAGTTTATTTTAAAAGATCTATTTTGAAATGTTCATATTTTGTTAAGGTGACACGCACCTTTTAAAGGCACACGTAGTACCTATAATATAACAATATGTAAATTAAATAATATTTGTAACAGTGTAAGCGATGTTCTTACTTAATGAATTAAGATCGCTGTTTGCAACCCGCCAGGTTTTCTAAGGATTTTTAAAAGGAGAGTAAAAAATCCTTGGTTATGCCGTTCTTTGAAAGGAACGTAAAATACTAATCGTTAAAGATCCCTAGCCTAAATATATCTGGAAACGCGTCAGGTTTCCAACTGTAACATGGTCCGACTAGCCGAAGCAGCATAAAATGAAGTTAAATGATAAAACAAAAAACTATAAAGATGATAGATAATCTCTCTTCCTTTTATACTACCGACTTTAAAATCTAAATGATAATTTTAATATAGAGTTTAAAAGGCATTTATGTCAAAATTCTGCGATCTCAACAAAAACACAGAGTACCTATATGAGCCTGGAGCATGGAAACTACTATTTGAGAGAGAGAAAAACATTGAATAAATGTTTCAATCTGAGTATAGCCCTTTGAAAGCCAAATTAAAATTGGATAAATTGCTCCTCTTTGAAATAATTTATTGCTGCTAACGATGCAGGAAAAATTCAAGGAAGAATATGCGTAGGAAGGAGACGACATCACTTGCTTTTACAATTACAATACAATTACATGTAATTGATAAGATTATAAGATTGAATTGAAGACCTAAGGTTATTGCATATACTTGTGGGCTCTTAGCACCAAGTTGGAAAATATCTTCCATGTTCTCAGCAATGTAAATTCCTTGACCTCCACTCGTCTTTTACTCTATGGATATTCATAAGGTCTAAGAAGTAGGAGAGTAGAGAGATGAGAGGAGATGGTGTAATATTTTAAAGTATATAAGAAATTAGTCACTAAGTTATAATTTTAGTCTATAGTCAATAAGTCACTTAGTAGTCTCTTGTATTTCCATGTTATATCTGTTCAATACCACTATTAATACATAATCTTTTTTACAAGTCATCTACCGTTATTTAACTATATAGTTCTTTCAAATCTGTCTTATCCAAAATTCGAATAGTCTTGCTGATTGTTGAACGTAAATGGCACTTGAAGAAGAAGTAGAATGATTAAACCATTTGGTTTAATTCAATTACAACTTTTTTTTAAACCCGAGTATAAATAATCATTATTTATTTCATTACTTACAGATAACTAATGGAGGTTTTATACTTCGCAATAAATTTTAAATTTGTTTTGAGGAGAAAAGATATAGGCAGCATTAACGACCCTAGGAGTCTACTAATAAAGACGGCTCCTGAAATAAATGATTCAAATGAGCGAGTATAATTAACTGAGAAGAGACAGGTAGTCTCAGGTAGCCCATTAATGGCCACAATAATAATTAATGGCTCCAATAATAATCCCATCCCTTGCTACTGACACAAATTGCTCGCCCGGTCCAACTCGTCTATAGGACTCGCATTTACTGTCGCAATAAACTCCCGATAGTTCTCTTTATTGCGCACGCGGGTCAACAAACCCTCGCAAGGATGATATTACCTAAGCCTCCTCCCGAGGTAATATAATATAATTAAGCAGTTATACTAAGCTCTATAAAGAGGATAGATCAATTACATATAATGAGACTCGGAATTTATTTATAGTTATTGCTTAGCTTATAGTTAGTTAGAGGCCATTTTTATTTTAGTTGGATAATTGGTGTCGTTTCAGATATTGATGCGAATTTGTTTTTTAGGAGAATTCCGGTCCCTTTCTGTGATTGGTCCTTTCTCGATATCCTTCTGTTATGGTCGCATTTAAAATTAATATAATTCCTCTTTTAAGTGTACTCGAAGGATCCATTAAAACGAATGTCTTTTAAGATCGTAAAATTAATATATAACTGATTTCTTGTATAATTTAATAATTGAATAGTAGATTTTTATTAACGTTCCCTACCAATTTTTGTGCTGCTTCGGGTTATCGGACTGTTTGATGGTCCTAAATTTTGCCTTGTAGGATTTATTTATTCAACTTATTTTAAATAGTCCATAAAATCATATTGCTTTAAAATGTCACTTGTTCAATCACGTTCTTCAATGTACGTCTTCTGGAATAGCATCACCCATGGACAAGGAAAATGTTTAAAATGTTTAAAAATAATTTCTTTCATGAATCAACATGCTGAAGCACAGGATTATTTTTTAACCTAGCTCGGAGTCAATCAATTTGAAATCTTCCATCATCGCCATGACAGTGGCTCTGCAGCCCAGTTTTGAACCCTGGCTTCTTCCAGCAGCTCTGTCAATCCCCTGTAGATCTCTTCCATTTCCCTATCCCCTGAACACTCCTTTCTTCTTCATCAACTTCATAAGCTTACTCAATCTTCCATTTCTTCTCGTACCGTACAGTTGTTCTTCTTCCTCCTCCGTCCTTGAAATATTTTCTGTTCAGAACCGGAGCGTTTGCTGTGATCATGAGTATGCTTGCCATTGAAGGGTTAAACAATCAAAACTTCTCACCCTTACACACATGTTCACCTTTGATAACATCATAAAATATATTCATATTGTCTTAAGCGCACTAAACATAAAACAATATTAGGATATTACATTTCAATGCTATGGATCTGTGTCTTCATCTCATTTATATTTCCAGAGTATCAACGAAGGAATTAAGTTCGTTAAGGGTTTCTTCTGATGTTCAGTTCAAAAGGAATAACTCTTGTAAATGTAATGATAGTATTTAGTTATTCGATGTGATAGTGTAGCTGGAGGTACTGTTACCACGAGCTAGAATATTTCTGAGAAAGTATAGAAGATTATTTATATTATGTTTAAAAGTGAACATTGGTAAAAATATGTAACCATAATTAAAAAGTTATATCTAACAGCCTATACACGAAATTTTAATGTCGCTTCTTATCACGACAAACCATGGTCCACCTCCACGAACCTTATGCTGCCAAATAATGAACATGATTTTTTTTTTAATATTTTATTTGAAAAGAAAAGAAATGACCAGGAACGGGACTCGAACCAGGGTCTCCGATTTTTTTTGTTACGATGATTTTTTTGTTTATTTAATTGGTTCTATTCTGCAGGCAAAATAAGGAGAATAAAGTTATACTTCACCATGACAACTACTCTGCCATCTACCTCTGTATCCTCTCATCCTCCTGAATCCCTGTATCTCTACCTCTCTTGCTCACGTCAAAAATTATAACTCGCAAAATACGGCTGCTAATTGCAAAAAAATATTTTTTGCAAGTTAACAGCTCAAAATAACTATTGCCAAACACCTCTGTATTCTTCAAGGATATTCATTAGTGGCAGTGAATATGGAGAAACCTTTAATCGTTTACATAATCAGAAGGATTCCCAGGATCCTCATCTGCCCCTCTTTTTTTTCGGGTAGCGGGGACCAGCTGAGGCCGTGACATAATAGACTTGGGGACTATATATCAACTCTCCTCCGGCTATAGAGGAGTTAATGTGTATTAATAATAGTCTAATGGAGCCGTCACTCGCCGAGGGGAGTCAATGGACCGTGCTCTTATTCCTCGGGGTTATAGAGAGCCATAACCTCCTGTATCATACTCCGGATAAATGGGACGATCCTTCCCCACCATTGGCCAGTTATTATGTAATATAGATAATGAAAGGGATTATCTAAGCTCTACTGCCTCTCACCCACTTTGTCTCTCAGTGTAGTCCATGGATTGCCAATGGTTATGGATTCATCATGTTGGATATCATCATCTGTTCCAACGTCCAGGCCCAGGTGGCTTCCATACTCTGCTGCCATTGGATGCTCTCCCTTTCCAAATACATTAATATAATCTCGTGCTATTACAATAATTGATGGTAGCGCTCAGTAATGTACTCCATATAAAGGTTGCGTGTTCAAAACTACCCGGGTTAAAGTTAAAGTTAGTTATAATATCGTGTTCTTAACTACTTTAAGGGGAGCTAGATTTTGGACACACCATTGCAATAAAGGGTGTGATTTTATACCTTGAAGAAAATTATAGTGAGGAGCTATTTATATATATTTAGGAAAATTTTGCTTTCACTAGCCATTAGAATTTTTTAATAAACGATAGAAACAACCATAACGAGGTATTTATTTTTTTGTTCGTCGTTAGATAGGCCTTTCCGTATTTAATGTGAACATCTTAAGAAGAGACAGTGTCTGAATAGTAATTAGGGTCTTGTAAAGTTAGGCTGAGTACCGAACGAATACCTAAAAGGTTGAGAAGTGCTGAGCCGATCTTCTGAGGTTTAGATCAGAGCATAGGTGATAGGATTGTGTTGATATAATGTAATACAAGGGTGATCTTGGATCGTGAATTGAACCATCATAATGGATTTGGTTTTGGCCAGCAGTCAATGGACAACGAATTTTATAAGCAAAGATCGGTGGCATTGGCACATTTAATAATTTTGGTGATCTTTAAATAGTAACAAGCATATTTGAAAGTAATTGCTTTCTGGTCTTGGGGAAAAGTCATAGCAAGGGAAAACAGACGCTGGGTGTGATTTCGGCCAATTATCTCTTTGTACAACTGTTTGGTCTGTAAACTGTATGGCTCTTAAGAAGTACCGAACATATAACTTCATTTTTCCTTTTTATTACACTTTATTTTAGTCATACAGTTCTGTTCACGAAACTCTTAGCGATGTGTGATCCATTTTGATCCATTTTCTGAATCAAGTTTCAATATCGTAAGTCCTAATACCTCCTAAATTCCTTAAGTAACATCTGCCATGTCTTCGATTCCCAACGAGATACCGAACATTTCGGTAGCAATATTTCCGACCATACAGTCTAACTTCCCCGTAATCTATTGTGAATGGATATTTTTTTTTGTTCGCGCGTGTGAAGTGTTCCCTGCCGACCCGATGGTAAAAAACCCTGTATTTATAAATTCGGCTCCCGTCCCTAAGTGGCCATAAATCCAACCAATAGCTCCCTAGGTTTTTTTTTTCGATTTTTTCCCACTAAACCAGTAGCTGGTATGTGTCCTAGAGTTGCATCTTATATGTTCTTGTCTTCTAAGATTTAGTATATTCTTATGCCAGTAGTATAAGTATGTAAATTATTTATGATCTTTCAATAATAATAATAATATAGTTACAATAAGTATTAATAACATTAATAAGTATATTTTTTAAAAAAAGTGCACACTAGAACCCATGAAGAGTCTTGGGTTCAGAACGAGGTTGTGCATGGAGGTGGATTGTGATGAAGCTCAGCCGCCGGATTTTCCCCTAATTTTGGTTACCCATTTTATAGATGCTGCGTGAGCCCCAGGAGAGTTTCCAGATTCTAAAGGATCCAAACTTGGCTGTTAACAGATAAAATAAATTATCTGCCATTGCCGGATTTAAAACCCGGCACGACAACTTAGCGCTACAACAGTATTTTAATACAGCATTTTATTTTAATGGTTTATACAATTTAAAGCTATAAGATAAAACAAATGAAGGTTGTAGCAGATAATTTACAACGAATGTAGCCCCGTTGAATATGACGTTAAGTCGAATTTAGTCCAAGTAAGACAATTCTATTTAAGGAAATGGATTTGTGTCATTCTCTTGGGTTTTGGCTTGAAATGTAAGCAATAATTACTTTTCAAACCGATGGCTGACTTATTTCCTCATGCAATATAAAAATAGCACGATTTTACGTGCCAGAAACTCGTTTTAAGGAAAATTCTAGTTAAACACTTGGACTTTAGATATAATTATCATATAGATGTTTTTAAGTTTAATTAGAATTACGATAAAAGAGCCAAAAGTAGAAAAATAAGTTAATCTGGTGTAAGATAAACAATTCAAAATTAGATATTTGGGATCTATTGCGGATAATTTCAAATATTAACTTTTTCACATTTTTCGCTCGTTTAGCAACCAACTTAGTCTAATACACTTTACATCCTCATTCCCATGGTTTCAATCAGGAAGCATAAAGTGAGCCGTTTATTTTGAAAGTGGCCTAACTCCATTTACCTTCAAATCGAGATATTTAAGGGTTTGCGTTTCAATGAATTTAAAAATATACGTATAGGATACTAACGAGTGAAACTGCTTAACTGTATCTAAGGCTGTTAAATTTATGGTTGTTGATAAAATAGTAACAACTATTAAGTTAATAATGTGCGTTTTCTTATCAAGAATGGAGTCAGGCCACTTTCAAAATATACAACCAGATTCATTATAAAATTTGAAGGTACCCAAGTCCATTCAACATAATTTAAGTTGCTTCAAATTGAAAAAAACAATACTCAATTTATTTTACATATCTTTAAAACACTTTGGAAACACAATTTATGCGATTCAAAACATTTTTTAATTACAGAACATATAAAATTACAAACATAAATTTACTACAAAACAATTTACTATTCATCTACATTTTGCGCGTGTGAAAGGGATTTGAAGAAATCATGATGTTCCGGTGGTATATATCGCAATAGACATTATCAATAGTAAATATCTTGATGTAAGTATAAAATAAATGGAGTTAGGCCACTTTCAAACTACACGGTTCGGTTATTGAACTAATTCTGAAAACTTATGTGTCAAAAACTTATCGAATTTGCTCAGAATATAAGCAACCTGAAATGCTACAATGATATGTAATATGAAGTTGTACATGTAACCATGGTAACCGGCAAAAAATTGAAAAACGGAGTTAGGCCACTTTCAAAAGAAACGGCTCAAGTATTGCTTGACTAAACGAGCGAAAAGTTCAATATTTGAAAATAGAAGTTATCTGTTTTTAATTTTGAACGCCTCATGGTAGTCAAATGTAACATTGGCTGCCAAATAAAGACATTCCTGTATAAAAAAATGTATTTTTTGGAGGATAATTATTAAATATAAAAATATCATGTTAATTATATTGAATAATGTGTGATAACTGCTTACCAGCAAAACAAACTGTGGTCAGTTACCTGACTTCAAGAGATGACGTGAATAGGATCAGCCAGGTAGAGGGTGTTACCTGAGCAGATCATCCAGATCATTTCTTATGACTTAGTGTCAGTTCTTAAAGATGAAGTCAACTGACGTCTGAAAGAGCCCATGATGTCTTCTAGAGTGCTATTATGCCCGCCGATGTGGTTATGAAAGCATACATTCTGTAGTGCGGTTGGGAAATCATTATATGCGGAGGTGTGGTTTTCAAAAGATTTTTCGGATCTTTTTTCCATCAGGAACATATTTATAACCAAGGTCATTGAGGGGAAAGAGGTGATAAACCAGAACAGCAGAATGGATCACACATCATTTTTCTATATTCAGCTTGAGAAAGCATTGTGTTCTATTGTGTTTATGAAAGGTACAGTGATGGTTACTCAATTTCCTAACAGAACTAGGAACCTTTGACACTAACTTATGACACATAGATGGTACTGAATATATATATATTACTTTATCCGTTTCCTTCTATTTATTGTTATATAAAAAGAATATGGATGAGGTATTTGTTATCCCATAATAATAATAAGGTTTTTCATGTCTATCACTCCATTTTTTTATAGTTTTGCTGACTGGAAATTCGATTGTCAATTCGTTGTGCTTGACAGGTGCAGATAAACAAATATTATATATTAACACTTTATTGAAATATTACAATCTGCCACTTGTGGGCAATAAGTAATAGTGCTGTGTAGCTTAAAGTCATTCCATAACAAAACAATAATATAAACAAAATAAAATAAAAAATATACACATGCGGTAACAGAAAGAAATTAATGCGGAAATGATAATAAAATAAAGTAAAAAAATAAAAAAATAAATAATAATAATACTAATAATAAAAAAAAATAAAAATAAAATGTACACATTCATACCCTATTTACAATTTGCCTGGGGTTCCCGAACTGAGCTTCTTCCCCAGGAATGAGGGCAAAGCAGGAGTCTGGGAAGCCCCAGCCCCCATTCCCAGCCGCGTCACTGGCATTAAACGCCAATGGAAGCTGGTTAAGGGCGCTTCACACACACAGGTCGTGAGTGGAGAATCTGGCCAATGCCAGTTTAGGCTCCAAATAACATTATTACAACAGATCTCGGGGCCATTGCCGGTTTAGACGGCGGGGTGGGTTATATGGATGTGTGGAACTGGATAATGACTGAGCCAGGGGGTTGGGATGACAGGCAAGGTTTTGGTGAAAGTTTGAAAATTTAGTAGGGATGAGGTCGAGGACGAAAGGAATGTTGAGATCATCATGGAGGGTTTTGTTGGAAACATAATAAGGAGCATTGACAATAGTTCTCAGGACTTTGGATTGAAAGGATTGAATGCGTCTGATATTCGATTGTTTTGCGGTCCTCCACAGTTCCAGTCCATAGGTCCAAATAGGTTTGATGATGGTCTTGTATATTAGTAATTTATTGTCTATTGAAAGATCGCAGGTCCTACATAGTAATCTGTATAGTTGGCTAAATCGTCTGTTAAGTTCTTGTCTTTTGAGTCTGGTATGAGGATTCCATGTAAGTCTTTTTTCTAGGAGGAAGCCAAGGTATCGTACTGTGTCGGAAATAGGTAGGATGGTTTAATTGAATTGGACAGAAGGACATGTTCCCCGGCGAAGAGTAAAAGTCACGTGTTTGCATTTTTCCTCATTGACTTTGATCCGCCATTGGTTACACCAACTTTCAATGAGTGAAAGGTGGCTTTGAAGGTTCAAGGAAGCCATTTCGGGATCTGGATGAGATGATATATGATGATGATATGATAGCTATCCAGCTGTGTCGTCTGCGAACGTTGCAAGGAACGTTTCAGGAGTAGTTGGGATATCAGCGGTGTACAATATGTATAGGATAGGACCCAAGACGCTGCCTTGGGGAACTCCAGCTTGAATTGGGTAAAGATTGGAGTATTCATTACCACAGCGTACTTGGAAGTAGCGATCAGAGAGGTAGGATCGAAGAACTAGGAATAAGATTGAGTTAATTGGGTTTTGAGCTTGAACAGCAAACCGGCATGCCATACCCGGTCGAAAGCTTGTGCTACGTCCAGAAATGCGCCTGTGCAGTATTGTTTGCTTTCAAGAGCAGAGGATATGTGATCGATAACTCGGAGTCCCTGCTGGACCGTCGAGTGCCTGGGACGGAATCCAAACTGATGTGAGGGAATATTATTGGATTCGATGATGGGTAGGATTCGTTTCAGGAGGATTTTTTAAAAAATTTTGGAAAGAATAGGAAGCAGGCTGATAGGTCGGTATGATGAAGTGACATTGGGTGGTTTAGGGAATAGGATGATGACGGAGTGTTTCCACAGCAAAGGGAAGTGAGTTGTACGAAGGATACAGTTGTATAGATAGGTAAGGAAAATAATCGCTTTTTGAGGAAGACGTTGAAGGATCTGGGTGGTAAGAAGGTCATGTCCAGAAGATTTGCGGACTTTTAACTTTTGTAAGAGAAATTTGACCTCAGAGGGATTTACAGCTTTAGGAGGTAAGGATAGAGGAATGGGTGAAAAAAGGAATTCATTAATATTGGAAACGTGGTTAGGGTGGATTTCAGGATGTGGGATAAATGTATTTGAAAGGTGTTTGGCAAATTCCTCTGCTTTGTCCTCATCTGATGCAGACCAAGAACCGTCTTCACGTCGGAGAGGATGGGAAATAGAGTGGTATTTGAGTATTTTTTTGGTGGTATTCCAAAGGGAATTATCTGAAGCAGATAGTGTGGAAAGGTAGGATTTGTAGGATTCGGATCTATAGGTTGTCAGGTTCTGTTTGACTAATTTGGTTAAGTGGTTATACAGTCTCCAACCGTGAGGATGCCTGGTTCTTTGCCAAAGGGATCGGTAACGGCGTTTGGTAAGGATAAGATCCCTAAGATCTTGCGGTAATGGATTTTTCTTTCGGACTTTGAAGGCAGGACGGGGTGAAGATGCAGTCCAAACTGCTTGCTGGATCATATTGGTAAAGGAATTAACGGGGCATCATCTAACTCCTGGGGTGTTTTTAGGGAAACTCTGAGGTCAATGGTGTCGGATACAAGCTGGTGAAATAGGTTCCAGTCAATTGGTTCCCTAATAAATGATGGCGGAGGAAGTTTGGATATTGGGACTATAGAAAGGGTAAAGATCAAAGGACTGTGATCTGAGGACAGTTCATCAAGGCGTTCTATGGAATAGTTTAAGGGACCTAAGCCAGCATGGATGAAGAAGTCAAGGAGATCAGGATTTCGGTTTGGGTCAGTGGGCCAATATGTAGGGGTGCCTGGAGAAATAAAACTGGAATTATGGGAGTTAAGTGCAAAGAGGAGGTTGCGACCTCGGGTGTTAGTAGTTCTTGAGCCCCATTGTTGATGTTTCGCATTAAAGTCTGAACCTAAAAGGAAATGAATCCCTAAGGAGTTCAGGAGAGAGCTGAATTCGGAATGGGAAATGGATTTATTTGGAGGGCAGTACACCGATGCTAATGTTATGGGAAAGGAAAAGGTTTTGATTGTAACAGCTGTAGCCTGAAGGAGATCGTTTGACGAGAGTGGAAATGAGTGATGGGAGAGGGATTGATGGACTATGACAGCAGTACCACCGTGAGCTTTTCCATCAGGATGGTCGGTCCGGTAGTTTTGGTACTGTGTTATGTTGAGCTTCCGTTTACTGGTCAGTCGAGTTTCTGTAATTAAGGCTACATCAATTTTTTTATCATGCAGTAAAGATGTTAGTTCGTCAGTGTGGTTTCGAATACCGTTCGCATTCCAAAGGAGAATGGATAAGCTAGATGTCATTTAAGGATTTTGTTGGACAGGAAAGAGATGGGAAACAAGATTTGTTAGGAGAGATATTAGTGGTGTGACCATGGATTTGAACTCGGAGAGTAATGATGTGAGTAGTGTTGTGAGATCAGTAGCATTTGAAGGAGGGGGGATATGAGGGTTTTGGTGCGGGATATTTGAATTTTGATTCATGGAATATATTGGTTGTTGGGGCTGGTTTTGTGGTCGTAAAGGATTGATTTGTGGTTTAGAGAGGTGTTTTGGGGGTTCGGGTTGTAGCGTGGCCCCGAGATTATTTGTTTGTTGACCACCTGACATTTCGGCGTAGGAGGCTCCAATTTTACAATTTTAGAAGGCTGTCTTCTTGAGGTCCTCACTTCTTCGCTGGGCCGACGTGCTGCCAGAACATGAGATTTTATATTTTTGTAGATTTGGCAACCTTTATAATTGGCTGGATGGCCTTGGAGACACAGTGCGCAGACAGCTGGTGTTTCTCTCGGCTTGACACATTCTTCAGTTTTATGCGGTTCTCCGCATTTGACGCACCTTGGAGTATGATGGCAGTAGTGCCTAGTGTGCCCGTATGCTTGGCAGTTATGACATTGCACAATGTCTTTTTTTGGGTAAGGCTTTTCGATTTGAACCTGGGTATAGTAAAGTCTATTAACATCATAGATTTTTTCTACTCCTGGTGCTGGTTCTAAATCTATGAAGAAGAGAGGTAATGGTGTTTTGTTGCCTGTCCCGGGGTGTACAGTATTCTTCTTGTAGACATTTGTAATTTGTCTAACTTTGAAGCCCATGGCAGTCAATTCTTCTTCTATGACGTCAGCAGGGGTGGTTGGGTGCAATTGCAGATAAACAAATAAAGAACCAAACAAAGTTTAATATAAAGTAGATATTTATCTAGATGTAGAGTACATATGAGGTAGTGTGCTCAGATGTTACGTGCTCTCATTGTTATCATTACGGATTAGAGGCAAGCACACTTAAGGATGCTTCAGAAAATGTCTATAAGCATTCGAGATGCTGTGTTATCGACTTATATTCAGAACCCTCCTTGTCAGCATCGAAAGCATACTCAACGAATACAGAAGCCTTCTAGATATTGAACAACATAATCAAAAGCTATAAATTGATAATTTGCCCAAGCAATGTAACCAGCTAATCACACCTGCAGTTAATCTAACAGGAAAGATAGATTCAGGCCCAGGCATTACTCCTGGTTGAAAAACCTCAAGCAATGGCCAGGATTAACATCAATAGACTTGTTTGTTGCAACGCTCAGTAAAATAACATGAGCCGTTATAATCGCCAACAATCAAAGAGGTATAGGCACTCATAGAAGAAGATAAAGTAGATCATAATTTCCTGAATAAATATAGTTGATATATAATGTGGATATATGAACTAGCTAGGTTACTTATTACTATGGACATAAGCTATCACTTAGTGGCTAATCTAAGACCAACTTAATGACTAATTCCTTACATAAAGAATACTAAACCATCTCCTCTCTACTCTCTAATCTGTATCTCTATTATCTTTACTCTCTACTCTTCTACATTCAATCTTCTCTCTCTGATAAAACTGCCTTGTTACAAAGCCATTTCATTAAACAATTTACTTTATGCCATTGACCGGTGATTAACACTATCAAGGTTGGGGATGCAAAGTTTGTAATTAGCGGACATCAAAAATTCAAAAATAGGGAAAAAGCCCATTCTATACATTTGCAACCAAGCATCTAATAGCTTATTAATTTTTGGACCGTATACTAGGTATCAATAATTAAAGTTTTTAAGTATTTTTTTTAAGCTATGGACTGAACGGTCGAAAATGCCCAAGACAGGAAACGCCCCTCGGAGCCTGCCTGCAGTCAGTGCTAATTGCTGCATGGCAAGAGATCTCATGCCCAGATTGCTCTGGCATTTCCCTCATGCCTCTGCGTTCCTCGTCCATATCTCGGCCATCCTTCATCCTCCACATCTGCATGCAGAAACGTCCCTATTAGCAGTTATCAACAGTCTAGCAATAATTAATGTAAATTAATTGACCGTGAAAAGGAAGGCAAAAGGAAAAAAAATCCAGATTCGTGTCTTATCTGAATTATAAACATCTTTTGAATCATAATACGTTTCTATAACTTTCAAAAAGTAAATGCCTATTTTATAAATTATGAAATTTAGTAAGAGACACTTGGTCCAGACCCTATAAACGATAAACGGGATCCTCAGACCGCACTGCGGTAGAAGAATGCAAGATTATTATGATGGTAATGATGATTAAATTAAGACATTATCATCGTCGAATTTCATCTGAAATAAACGATTCGGGTATAAATAACATTTACAGTGTGGAATTATTAATTTTACAGGTCACAATGAGTTTGGGTTAATCACAATTTCAGAGAAATAACAAATCTTGATGGTAGAGTTTTTAAAAATGATGTCTTAACTAAATTCATAGGTTCGAAGGAAAGCAAAACTTATATAACAAGTTTGAAATAAACTTTCAATTTTAGGCTAAAAGCTTGTAAAATGGCTACAATTAACAATAGATTTTTTATTTTTTTTTTAGTTAGAAAAAGAAAATTTCATCAACTAAAGGCGAATTTAGTTTTAATATGTTATTTTGAAAAAATGTAATATCTAGATTTTAATACTTTTTAAATAATGTATTTTTAATAAATAACTTGCTTGTTTTTTATATAGAATTATTTAATAATTCTCATTTTTTTTTTGTTTATGCTTTCCAAGTATTGCTTTGTTTCTGTTCATAAATGTGCATTAGAGATCAGATATATTGTATTGTTTATATAAAGATTATGTAAGAGCACATGAACACTTTCATTCTGGTTGACAATATCATAATTAGTAGTGCAGTTATTGAATTATCTAGTTTAACTGCATATAATTTTATTCTTGTTTTTATATCGATGTGGCAATGCTTGACTGGAAATATGCCAACAAAAAAAATTTGGTCAAGAAATCTTCGAAAGAGAAAAACAATTCTATTTAAAAATGATGAAAATGCATAATTGCACAAACACGATTCGAAAATTTCTACTGAAGTAACTGACGACAAAAAGAAAATCAAGGAAATTTTCTTAAAGAGCTTAAGTAAATTACAAGTCTTTGAGAGAAGCGATAGGATCTGGAAGGAGAGGATCTTATTCCCGGCTCTGCTAATTTTCACAATAAAACAGTCTTCAGGAGTTGGGGAGGGAAAATTGCCCTAATGAAAACAATTTCCCGCTTCTTCTGTCATCCAGATAACGCCGCGAGGAAAATGGAATAATTTTAAAAGGGTTCGGAATAATAATATTCACGAGGGGAGGAAGGATTCCGTTTCTAATTTGGTCGTTTCCTCGCCCTTGTCTACTTCGATATCGTTGAGGCGATATTAAAAGAGGGAGGGAGGGTTAAGAATAATGTTCTATTCAATGATGAATACTATTTAGCATTAAAGATAAATAAACATTAGAATATAAAGAAGTTAATAACTCTCTCTTAGTTGTGTATAATTATTTTGTATACATTCCATTAATGTAAGAGGCGTTAGGGATCAAAAGCAGGTAACTCTAAATTTCAAAAATTTAAAATTTCACATTTTTGGCTAGTTCGATCAAGCAATGCTATTTATTCCAAAACTTCAGAACTGGACAAAAACCATGAGAAATAAGACGGCGAAGTATCGTGTTAGACAAAATTGCTTGACTAAACAAGCAAATTTTGTAAAAAAGTCAATTTAAGAAACTTCGATGTTATTATGCTTAAAATTAAGTTCTCCCTCTTCTTCCCTTCATTATCCTCCTCCTTAGTGCCTCTCAGCGTGGAGGTGAAAATTAAACTTTGAAAATCAGTGCCATGTTAACATATTAGCATTTTAGTTGTCTAATTAGGACCTCATGTTGTTACAGACTTAATTTAATAAGCAAATTCTATTTATAATCGGATCCATTTATATATCAGGCATTAAGAATCAAAAGCGGATAACAACAAATTAAAAAAATTGAATTTATTCAATCAATTCTTTGTGCTCTCGAAACACAGAGGTTCGGGACCGGACTAAAATCATGAGAAATGAGGCGGCAAAGTACCGTGTTAAACAAAATTTCCTGACTCAACTAGCGAAAAATGTGAAGAAGTCAGTTTTTGGTCCTCGGCGCGTCAAATGTTTCAGTTCCAGCCCTAGCGTCTCCTAGAACTTCAAACGCACCGAAGACACTTGTCCCTCCACAGGGTGCAATTCCCCATCTGACCTGAAGATAGTCTTGGTGTCCAACAAGAGCAGCAATTAATTTCACCGAAGTTAAGGGCCACTTAAGATTTTTTTTGTGACCAGACCTTCAGAAGGAAATATACGCTGGTTTTTTTTTATTCTAGGACTAAAAATTACTTTCATTTAAGCTTGTAGATCAATCTTTTTTCAAAAAAAATTTAAGACATAGACTCGTCCTGTGATGTTTTACGGTGATTAAGAAAGTTGGGAAAGGTTTCTATGTACAATTATTTTGAAGTGAAAGGGGAATATTCTGAAGAGGTTTTCTAGGGAAATTAGGATGGAGGTGTTATTACATCAATGTTAGAAACTTTTAACACTATTATTAAATAAAAAAAAAATATAATAAATAAATTTTAAACAGAGATGCCACCCAGGACAGTCCCATATCCAAAAGGATCCATCCCCAGCTGTTAGTAAATCATATAAAATCTGTCACAGCCGAGTTTGACCACGGGACCTTCGGTCAACTCAGCGCTCTATCATTGAACCACTTTTATAAACATATAGATGCAAAACTAAAGAGAGTAAGAGCAATAATTTTTGAAGGGATGTGGAAGAAAAAAACGACTAAAAGGCATGTATGAATGGAGAGGATATTACCCTAAAAGATCTAAGAGGCGTGACCAATGAAAGAAAAAGTGATCTTTGAGCATTCCCAATTTTGCTTATTACTTTGCACTCAGCTAATGATAGGGAAAAGATACTTTGCCGAATTACGGGCTATCAGTATAGCCTGTTTTTTTTTGTTTTTAAGGTAGGCAGTTATGGAAGAGGTTCGGTAAACACTTTGTTCCAGTTTAAGGAGTGTACTTGGATAATGGAGGTCATCGTAGATAATGGCGAGTAGAGAGAGCATAATGGCCCAAATCGTTGGGAGCGCTCTGGCCATGACCGCACCGTGGCCAATGGCGCTCTGCAATTTGGCCCTTCTTGAGTGACAAATCTCCTTCAAAAGTGGGTCGACTTTTTGCAACCATGTGCCGGTTGCAAATTAGTCCTGGCGCCGAACCACATCTGTGTAGGGCCCATTCAGCTATTCTGTAATTGGCCTTGTGTCTTCTGCGGCAAAGCTTTGTGCCTGTAATTGTAGCAAAGCACCAACCATTAAACTCTTATTTACAACTTCCGTCCGCCCTTAAAGAGCCTTTTTACCGCTCTTGTGCTTCAGTTCAGTTTTTAATTTTTGCGAAATCCTCATTTCAATTGTTTTAAAATAATTATGGTATTTACTAAGAGTCAATTAAAAAGAAATCTACTATGCCTCCCGAATTCCGAGCACCTTATTTGGGAAAACATCCGCAGAGATACTCGTTCAAAAATAACATTTCTCTCCAAATATTTCATTTGTATTAAATATATTAGTTTTTCAGATTTTGGAGGTTCAATTAATAAATTATTGATTAACAGTCAGGCCTGGATAAGTGGTACCTGCATAAGTGGAATACCTCTATAAGTGGTACAAAACTTATTGCCCATGATTTTTACCTTAAATAAATTCTATAACTGGAATGTTTTTTACCTCAACAAGTGGAATCAATTATTGAGGAAATTGCCTCAGTAAATGGGACAATTTTTGTATTTACCTCTATAAGTGGAATTGCCTTACTAAGAAAACTTGAAGGGATAGATGGGTTTGTTTTGTTTTTATTGGTACATAAAGTGTAAACATTAAGCATATGTTTACACTTTTAAAACAGGGCTGATGATGATGTGCAAATAGAATCGGAAACAGATACTCTCCGGTATCAGCCACAGGATTGAGAAAAGCGTTAGGGGATACCTATGAGAAGCTTCCAATATTTAAACAGTATGTTCAGGTTGGTTATAAAAAATTATAACAGCAGGAGAACCGAATGATGAACAAATCCTAGAAAAATCTAAAACGCCAGATGACAACGAAAATTTGGACAATCTCGATCAAAGAAGAAAAAGCCAAGAAAATGCAGAAGAGTCAGAGAGGTTACAAATCAACAAAAATGATGCACAAAATTGTATTGAGAAGTTGCAGACGTTTTTTGAATAAAGGAGCTGCTGATGAAATCTTTGATAAATTATATGACATGGAAAAAAAATATTTATGTGCCATAAAAAATTATTGATTACTTTCACTAATACAATGGAACATATATGTGTAACCCGCAATGTTTATTTTCATATCACACCATTATGTAATAATTATAATGATTGTTTAAACATTTTATGTATGAATGATTTTTCGTGTGTACTATGTAAAAACTTTTACATTTATGAAAATTACCAGGTGTTTGAGAATATGCCTCTTTTAGTTGTACCGTGTAGTGAAACCTTGTTTGATTGTAATAACTCTATAAGTGGGATTGAAATCCTGTCACCAAGAGATTCTAATTATCCAGGTTCGACTGTTTATTATTAGAATCAATAAATTATAAAACTATCTTATCGCGACGTTTCGAGCTTATTTAGTCCTTTGTGTGAATTTACCAGCTTTTTAGGTAAATCTTAAACCATACTTTGTCACACTAAATTCATATAAATACCTAGAAGTAACCTGAAATGTTTTTATGTGAGCGTGTGAATCCAAAAGTGACCCAGCAAAATTGTGGTTGTAAATCAATTTAACTGTTAGTTTAATGAAACAAATTTGTCAATATGTAATAATGGGTTAAGTCAATGATTACACAAAATAACCACTTGTTGATAATAATGTTACAATCTTTTTCGCAGAATAAGCGTTCAATAAATGCATCGTATATTCTATCTAGCCTTGGGATGTAAATGATCCCATATGGAGATCCCATATTTTACCAAAATTCGAAGAAACTGCAAAATAAAAAATTAAGGCAGAAAAAGTTTTTTCCCGAGGTTTTTAACTCACTGCTAAAAATAAAAAAACTGAAAAATGATGATTTCTAATGGATTGGCATCAAAGTTAATGCAAGAAAATAAAGTAATTCGTCACCTTTGTTATAAAACATAATAACTCGATATAAATAAAGATCAGGACGTTGTGATATTCTATCAGAGATAGGCCTGATGTTCCATTATCAATAAAGAACTATCACTAACGGAGTTAAACATTCTCAAAAATTTAACAGAAAAAAAAGATAATTCCATCGTAAATCAGTCGAGATAAAAATCTGATAAACAAGTTATTAATAAGTTCCATCTGACCATTTCTATATACGAAGTCCTATATATATGTCTATGTATTTTACTTAAATTATACAATACGTTATATAAATTATAAATAATAATATATTTCTATCAATAAAAACTATGCGATTTTTTTTAAAAATTATACAGGACAATTATACAGTATGAATGAAAAAAATTTTTTTATATGTCTTTGGAACAATAAATTAACAACACCCTGGGTTCAAGAAGTTAAGGGGGATATGGAAAGAAACAATATAAGAGAAAAATATGCAATAGAGGGAGAAGTATATGCATATAAGAATATACATGAAATACTTGAAAAATTTGTTAGAAATGGAAGGATTCGAGAGGAGGAAGGAAAAGAAAACAGGCTCAAAACTGTTCGACGAGAGGAAGAAGATGTATAGTGTGAAGAAGAAGTAGTGTTGGAGGAAGAAGAAACACCGAAACATTGAAACTGTCTCAAGGTCCCTAGAAGTCCCTACCGAAGAACGAAGAAAATATTTATAATAAAGTGAAGATCCAATTATTGGATCTGCTTAATAGCTAGAATAAGGAATAAGATCAAGCGTAACTCACAACCAAAAGTATTGTTACCAAAAATTAATTTTAACAATGATTAAGAGCTGACAATATCACAGAAAGTAGGAAATATCTGTTTGGATTACAATCATTATTATAATCCAATGAGATACCGAGTAAGGGTTGAGTGAAGTCACATCAATAACATTCTGGCTCACAATTCACTAAACCGTCTTTTTTCTCGAATCGTCAAAAACTCGCTAGTTTTAAAATTGTATTGAAAGCTGAAAATAAATAACTTTAACTGTGTTCCTACATCCTTAATCACTTTTCTCTAAACATGTTTGGACAAAAAGTATTGACGGGATATCGAATCATTAAATATTAGCGGGTTAGTTCAGTCGGCAGAGCCCTGAGTTGATGTGGTGCTGATCCGGCTGTGGCAGATAATTTTAATTTGTTAACAGTCATGGTTGAATCCTTCAGATCTGACGACCCTCCTGGGGCTCATCCGACCTCTATAAATCCTTAATTGGATCAAAACCTTGCGATTGAGCGTAATTATCCTGCACACCGTTGCCCAAGAAACAGTAGAGTCTACAACTTGTATTAAACCTTTCATGGGTTGTAGCTTGCCATGGGTTGAACATTTATTCTTTAATTTTTTATAATAAATATTCAATATTCAAAATAAACTAGATCAAGAAGAAAAACTAGTTTCCAGTCGCAACAGTTATTTTTTGTTTTTAAAAAACATTTCGACAATTTAGTCATTTTCAATTGTTAAAATTAAGTATTTTGCATCATACAAAGATCATATACATAACTTAATAAGTTATAAGTCAATTATCTCTGAAAGTGTATTATTAAATAATTAATATTTAAATTTATCATCCTAGGGATCAACTACACCCCCTGGTGTTAGTCTAAGAATTGAGATTACTAATGATCACAAGACTAATGATTCTTGGACTAACATTTGGCCATGGGGAATAGTTGATCCCTAGGATGATGTTTCTTGCGTGGTATTGAGAATTCATAGCTTGTCATGAGTGTATTTGATTCGAGATGCTTTCTTAGTTTTGTGCAAAGCCAATCCCGAATTATTTTTCTAATTATTTATTATTACATGAAGATTATTATTATTATTTAGAACTTAAGCAAGGCGATGCTCCTATCTTAAGAAATAGTTAAGGTTTGGTATCCAAATTGATCCACAGCATTGAAAGTTAAATTTTGTTTCTCCTCATTACTCTATTTAGTACTCCACACTCGCCTTCACTCCATCCTCGGACAAGAACTAATGAAGACCGAAGAACATCCAAGAACAATCCGAAGAGGACAAACAGGGAGTAAGCTCAATGGACAAATAAAAAAGATGGAGTTAGTAGAAAGTTGACCAGTGACAGGAGAGCTAGGGCAAACAAATGACTCCATTATACATTGTATTCAGGCCGCATTATCCCAGCTCTCTAATAAATATTTTTTATTTATCCCCGAGAAGGGATAATAATTATCTCAAGACTTGTCCTTTGTACCACCATTCCTTTCTTGTCCCCCTCCGATACCAACTTATGTCTCATTACCGCCTCGATATTGAGGTCTCTACTAAGCTAGGCATCGGCTAAGTAACCGTGGTGTACCTCTAGTTGACTGCCCAGTAAATACTTTAATCTGATCTCCTTGCGTTAACTAAAGCACTTTGTTTGCCATTTCACTTTTAAAAAATCAAAATTGTACATCTGCAAATTAGCAAACTGCCCATGTATATTCTCATACTTCTGCATCCCGGTGAATTTGTGGTTAATTCTAACATTGTCCAGAGAATGTTGAATGTATTTAGTACGCACTCTTGTAGTTTTTGTCTAGAAATGGAATGGTAGAGGTAAAGCTTACATTACTTCGGGGCAGGACATATATAGAGCATGCAGTACTGCGCAGGTACACTTTTAGCCATTATCAAAGACACACGAATGAAGTGTATGCTATCACTTATCTTTATTCTTCAAGATGGGTATGTTTAATTATTCTAAGTTTAGTCTTGGAATAAGGTTCATACCTCATGCATAAATCCCTTTAACTATGCTATGCAATAATTAAGATGCAAAAGCATTTGCGAAACACCGTATGGCGTTTGAGATCAAAACAGTATCAAACTCCAAAATTTCCAAGATTAGTGAACCAACTGTATGCTCCACGAAGCTTTAGGTGGAACCGGAATAAAATCATAAAAAACTAATGCGGCAAAGTATCATGTAGGATAAAACTTTTTTAGTCAAAAAACGAATAACTGTGGAAAAGTCTATTTTTTTTATTTCGGAGTTATCCGTTCTGATCCCTAACCTCGAAGCTGAACATTGGTCTATTAAAACTATCTGGCAATATTGTCATTCTCCGCAACTAGTCGTCGGTTGGACCAAGATCTTCATAAGAAGAAGAAGCTACCGGTCTTTCTTAGAAGTAGTTTCCCAAGACGTTCCGTTACTTAGCTTCTTGCTTGAGGCTTCGTATTTTTTTCCACAGCAGTATAAACTGCAGATCCGGACATTTTAAGCCCCTTCCCGAAGATCATTTCCTCCAGCCGACGGATTTCATCAGCGCTACCGAACGCTGTACCGACAAAGGGGTGTTGTTGATTTATAGAGAGATGAATCGAGAGTCTTTGCTGTATGCCATAAAGTTGGTTCTTCCGATAAAGAAGTGATATGAGAAAATGTTGGGGCTAATTGTCATAGACGAATGATTAACAAAAATTATACTAAATGTCTTTCAAAATAATAATGGGTTAAGGATCATTTAGGTTAAAATATAATTGAAGAAATATCAGAAATCTATACAACTGTTTTAGATCAATAATAACCGCCAGCGTTTCACTACTACTGTAACTACAACAAGCTTAGCGATCAGCGGCTAACTGTGGCTATGTGAACTATCAAGCCAAAATGTTACCTTTATAAAAAAAAATTAAAAATAATTTATTCCGTTTTATTATATTCATACGTATCTATGAAATAAATATAAACGTATATGGAATCCTAATTTAAACGAAAATTAATGTTTTAATGCCTCTATTTATGGCCGAAGTAACTTCGGTTTTACTGTTTCTTTTTAAATTTTATCTAAGAAGTTACATTGTTACAATTTACTGTGTTCAAAATATTTATTTCAATTTATGATTAAATGATTTTTAGTATTAAGAACGTAGTAGATCTTAAGATAGAATGATCTTAGATAGAACGAAGTAGGTCTTAAGAACGTTGAAATAGTCTGAAAAAGTTTAAATATTGTTTGTAAAATTATCAATACCTAATGATAAGGGAAGGTTCTTACCTTATATACCTTGTAAATCTTGTAAATAAGTATGGAGGATGAGAATAAAAAAAAAATTAACAAACTTTCCTCTGAATTGAGTTTAAATTTGATTATTTCTCTTCATTCATTGTTAATAATAACCAAAATATATAAATATGAACTGTGAAAGAATTCGTTAACTAACTAAAAGAGAAAATCTTTTTTAATAGCAATTATTTCTAATTTAAAAAATTAGAAAAAACAAGAAATTACATTTAATTTGTAATGTACAGTTACTTTACATACTTTTACGTGAGAGAATTACTATAAAATTTACCCACGGTTTAATTTGTTTAATTAATTAATTTTGAAACAATTCACTAATCAGTTATTTACTCATTTAATTAATTAAAACCTGCACAGCAATAAGCGCAGAAATGTTACAGTATCTGCCGTGTACTGAACCTAAGAAGGTTCTTGAATTGTAGCGGTATAGGTTTTTATTATATGTTAACAAAAATCTAAGCGGCAGGAAAAAAAATAAAATTGATCACTTGTACGTTGATAAAACCGAACCATGGAATTTTTGAGGCAGCTGTTTTTTTTTTTTTTTCCAACATTCATTGTTGTTAAGTGTTATTGAATTTAATTCCACAGGCATTAAAGTGGAATATTCCCTTTAAAAAGATAAAAATGTATTTGATTCACTAAGCCCTGCAAATGAAATGTTCAAAACTGTTGGCTTTGAAACCAACCTATAAAAAAATAATCCTCCTGAATTAATGAACGGTAAGAATATATAAATTACATCACCTTTGACCATTGGAAAAATAATTAATTTCATTCGTAAATCGAGTTAATAATGGTATTTAAGCGTATTAGGACTACAAAAAACATTCCGGATTTTTTTTATTTTTATTATTGGCATTGGATACTTCCATCCATACAGCCGGCATTGTATTTATTTGGTTAACTGATACGTTAGATGCCAACAGCACGCGGCTTTTCCCAGATGGTTACCGCGTGTTATTCTCAGGCGGTCCCCCATTCAAGTCCTAACCACGCCCCGCGCTTAACTTCGGTGATCGGACGGGAAGCGGTGTGATCAACGTGGTATGGCCGCTGGCAAAAACATTCCGGATAATCAATGAAAAAAGTATCAAATAATCAAATGCACCTTATAGAATATGATCAAGACTTAAGTAGATTCCTGTCGGAGCGTGCAAATTGACACGTGATGACAATGCCAGTTCTTGACTCGATAAGAACACTCCATTGCCTTGTTAATGAAAGATGAGGTTGGCATCCATTTATCTCAACAAGGATTCATGGATGATTTGTAAACTGCTCGATGACACGGATGGCAGGGGCTACTGGTGTGGGAACTGTAGAAGGGTTGGTGGCGACATGGGGTTGGTCAGGAGGGGACCAATAGTGTTATCTCTCTCTGCTGTGTAAGGGGAGATGCATTGAAGAGGGGGTAACAATTAATTTAATACTCCAATGAGAAAAAAAATGATATGGCTCAAATTTTTATTTTATTATTATCATTTATGTTAAATTTGCACCAGTGTGGTTTGATCTCGATGCTCTTTTTTCAACTTCGATATGAAGGAATATGAAATTTTCGAACTGATTAATATTTTCTGTGCTGGTCTCCAGGCCATTTTCATTTTGATCCTCTAGCAAATCCGGATAACTGGGATAAGAAAAGAGAAAGAACAAGAGAACTTTGGTGATGTGTTGACGAGTAGAACGATGTGAATATTTGATGTCATGTATAGATCCGAAACCAACCAAGGAGCATTAATAATTTTTCCTAGAATTATGGATTTTGTTGTTTGTATCTTGTGTGTTTGGACATGTTCTGCTCCACATGTTCAAATAGGTCTTAGTATAGTGTTGTAGATTTAATATGAAAATACATCGTTTATATAAAAATATTTATTATCTCTTCGGATTGCATCGTTGTTCATAAAAATTCAACTCTTCAAGAATTCAAATCATAAAGATTATTAATATTTGTATGCTACATTTTCCTAAATATTTCACTTGAATATTTAAATAAAATATATAATTCATACAAAAATAAATAAATAGCGTTCAGACTGATCGTTGTTCATAAAAATCAACAATTTTTAATATTTCGTGTATCAAGTCCTTGTATATTTAAATAAAATATTGTATATATTTCATGCAAGGATATTTATAAATTTTATTGATAATTTGTTTCCATTTTAAACGATGTGTAATAAGATTATTTCAACAGAGAAGTTAAAAATGATTATAACTCTAACTATAATAACAAGGAACACGTCCTTATCATGACTTTTTTTTTTATATTATCTCTGCATATAATGTTCATACATGTGGTGTTCAGGATCAAACGTTGATAACTCAATATTTTCAAAACTTAAGTTTTGTACATTTTTCGCTAAATTAGTCAAGTTATCAAAACTTCCCGTATCTTACGGTTTACGATTTACGGTTTAGGCCCTGACTAAAACCAGGCAAAGTGTCGTGATAGATAAAATTTCTTTATCAAACTATTGAAAAAGCCAATTTATCAAATTTGGAAGCTATCCCTTTTGAATCCTGAACTTCTCACCTAGATAGTAATCTTCTCAATATCGTGCAATCCCTTCTGAAATAACCCTATCCATTTTGCTGGATATTTTTTATGTTTACCAGTTATTTCCTACCATTTCTTCGATTCAAAACCATGGGAACAAATAAATTCAGGTTATTTATTTTTAAATATGAAGACGATAATTCGGCTCATATGTGTGAACATACTTATGATGATTACTATTATTTGATGCTTATGACGTTAAAAAAAAAGGAATGATAACGTTTTGTGAGTTCATATAAAAACTATTTATATGAACTTCATTAGTACTTCGTGGGTTTTTGTTGTTACATAAAGTCACGATTTAAATTTTTAAACAAAGTGGCATTCCAGTATCCTCTTAACAGATAATTTATCCGTGACGGTGACAGATACCCGGGACAACATGGGACAATACGAAGATATACGAGGACCTAGGAAGCCTAAGCTAATGCAGATGTAATTGAGAAGGTTTGCAGAACTGCAGAGCCCCTCAGGGGCACTAATTAAGTGGGATTTGCATTGGTGGTCACATTTAAATACACATCTCTCGCAGGACATCTCTGCCAGGATCCCTTTAATTGGCTCCTTTATCCTTTATCCTCCACCACCGCTCATCTCCCCTCTGTATAAATATCTCTATCTAGTCCTCGCCATTAGTGGGCAAGGGTTTCGGACCTCGGCGATCCGCGCCTTGGACTGGTCGTGCAATGCTGCTCGTAACTTAAAGGCTCTATCATCGAATCTATCTATCCACATACCATGCGATATATCTATATCTAGTCCAATTTTGTACAAAATGAGGTAATTGGAATACAAATGAAATAAGCGGAATCGTATTGCTCTCGTAATACATAAATGACTCTCAGGCCTTGGTTTAAAAAGTAGTTGGTTCGAGAATGGTTTAGATTCATATTTCTATCCCAGTTCGACTGGGCCACGCTCGGCTCACTCTTTTATATATTATTAAAAAACAACTAGCTCCTTCAGGCCAATATTGCAACGCCATTCCAACAGTATATGTACTAAGAATGTAATTATTAATTATCTGCTATAAATAAAACCGGACTAGCCTCAAATTTATCGAAGGAACTTAGTGACAACGAAGCTATCAAGTTGATATTTCAATGTTTGAAAGCTAATCACTCACTGTCTAAATTATAGCGTAACTCAAATTGTATCTAAATGTTCTTCATCGTAACTTTGAATGTGTGCGTATGTGTGTGAATGAGCATCTGTGCGTATCATTTTTCCACAATAAATAACAAAATTCTATAAGGCAAAACATAAGCCTTGATGAACTGGGGGTTTTACGCTATAAACATCGACAAATCACAACTATCCGTTCGTCGGGTCCGGTATCTTAAGATATCCAATCCCTAACAGAAGGATTAGGGTGTATGTCCCTGAACCCCTAATAAGCGGTTGGACTGATTTTGATTAAAAAACTTCCTCCAACTGTACCATCTTGACATCAGTATTTTAATGATATATGTTTTTAATATATGTTTTTACATATATTTCTTTAAAATGGTCCAAATAATTCAAATCTATTTTTTTTAATTATAACCGTTGTAATTAATGATATTAAATATTATTTTATTTTTATAAAATTTATTATCATTAATGTATGTACATGATATAAAATTCTAAAATTCCTAGTTTTAACAGGAAAACGTCTGTCAAGTTCACTATAACCACCAGCAGTTTTTAGCCTTGAAACATAAGAGAAATGGTTGTTGGCGGGTCTATCATCAAGTACACCGGAAACATAGACATTTTTACATCAGCGTAATTATCCTAAAACGAAGTGATCTACTATAGCCTTTTATGATAAAGTGTGCAATATATCTTGAAGACAGAGGCGGTAGCCAATGAGCTGAGGAGGTGGTCAGGTAGTTGACCACAGCCTCCTAGATCACCAACGGCGCCGGGGGTCATTAGATTGTTTTTTGTTTCAGCTTGTAGCTTCCCTGGGCTCCCCTAGCCATTTCCAGATCATTTCTATCTCCGCTCTACTTCTCTCATCTATACCGATCGTTTTCTCGAAACAAATCTAGTTTCAGTTAAACAATAACATAGATTATATGGTACTTGTCAGTTTGGACGTCCGTTGACATCAGCGCGCTCAGGTACCACTTACTTCAACTATTTGGACCATGTCAGGTTATGCTGTCTACAATTTATTTCAAATAGTATTGCCTTCCATTATCATATGATTTTAGGAAATTAAATAAATGAGGAACATGTTAAGACGAAATAAAACTAGAAAAAATGAAACGTTTATTACAAGCAATGTTCATTAAAAAGAACAATATCTAACTAAAATATGATTTTTTTTTTTAGAAAAAACATCAGTTGTTTCTTCTGGTTTAGACCGTGTTAATATTATGGCCGAACATCGACTCTTAGCATTTTTTATTCTGTTCGATGAATCTATTATGCCTATTCTTGCAAAGTTTGGCATTAGTATAAATTTTATGATCCCTGCATCTTTTGAGAAAGGCAAGTCTGCAAATTAGACTAATTTTGCTGTTGAAAATAGACTGAGTTTCTCCAATATCTTCACTCTCCGAGCTATATCCTCCCTATACAGGCTAGTTAAATACTCTTTTAAGTTTCCACGGCCACTATTTATACAAAAAACATCAGTTGTTTCTTCTGGTTTAGACCGTGATTTGTTTGTTATTTTAATTTGTATGTATTTTTTCTTTTAAAGAGAAAAGATACGCCCTGGCAAATCGTTTCTCTTTAAAATTAAAATAATTAACAAAAAATATCATATTTTAGTTTCTCATTAAAATATGATAATATGAGAAACATGTCAAGAAACAATGAAACATTTATTACAAGCAGTTTCATTAAAAACAACATCTTCAGGAACTTTAACTATGAAACACTCTTATGTTTCTCTTCATATTCCTCCAAATATCCACTGCTGAGGCAAAATCCGTCCTGTGTTGTTTTTTCTTCTAGTATATAGATTTTGGTAAATTTCTACATACATCCCTGGACCTCCAATAGTTGTTGAACTTCTCTCTGATTTAAAAGCACACACTTCTCTCATATAATTGGAATAATCAATTACCGTAGAATGAGACATGTTGAGCTGTTCGTCACAACACTTTATGGAAGTCAGTTCCTCCTGAAGAAATGGGAGAGCTGATTTTTCATCAGTGACCGTGCGAAATATCTTCTTCAAATTCCAAGTCATATTATCAAAATAATATGAAAACACATTCACCTTCAACTTGACACAAACAATATCAAAACACTTCGAAAGGTTACGATAACAGTAGGAGATAGTTAAAAAAAGTGACACTTGGGGCGTTGGCGTCAACGGACGTCCAAACAGACAAGTACCGATGATGATACTTCTATAACTATCCTACATTACCTAAACCAGTTTCAAACCCGCCATTAATTACAACTTTCAGGTGACCAAAGAAATGGGAAATTCATTTAAGTATTGTTTACAAAATATATAAATAGTTTATTTTTTATTTTTTATTTTTATTATAAAATAAAAATTTTTTATTTTTTTATTTTTTAGATAGGCACTCGACCGGGATTTGAACCCGGAACCTTTGTCTCACCGTGACATCGCTCTGCCAATTGAGCTATCCAAAATAAAAATAAAAATATTTATAACTCATAAAAAATGACCAATAATCATAAAAAATTATATAAATAGTTATTATATATATCCTTTCTTTATCCCAGTTTGAACTTTTAACTCCCTCAGAATACGTCACAATTCGTCTTGATCCTTGAGGCTTCGTCCTTCACGCTGTACTCCAAGTTTGTAGAGATCGTGTCCTTCATCCAGCGCCTTCTTCTTCTTATCCGTAGAAAATTCTCTACACTTCTTCCTAGTCACATGGCCATCTCACAACCTGTTAATTTGCCAAACCCAACTTAATCTTCTTGACTTCACAAACCATATACTAATGATCTATGAGATTATGAAACTTCCAATTCTTCCTCCTTCACAAGGCACCTTGAGAGTACTCTGGACCGAAAATACGCCTTTATATTTAATTCTGCCAGTATAGATACGAGAGTAATTATACGAGAATGGATTAGATACTCTAAGTACGAGCAAGTCGGTCCACCAATGTCAAGATTGTGTCCCTAAGGCCTAATCGTGGGCTGTGAAGCACTCCAAGGGAATTAATGTCATGAATTAAAGCTTTAATTTAGACTATCCCAGACTTTTTCCTTCTAGAAGACTATATTCTAGCTCTACTTCACATAAACTACTATTTGAGGGCCTCTGTTAAGGTAGAATTCCGAGATCCGTAACAACTGGTCGGGTTGAATCAGTGGGATATTCCTCGGGGATTTCTCAGAATGTCACTATAGCTTCTTGACTTTAATCTAAATTATTATTTCTTTACCTAAAATAAATCACTAACCGATCGGTTTGGTAGACACGAGAAATGGACGGCGGTCAGTGAATTAATAGATTTATTTTTGTTCGATATTTGGATTTTGTATATCTGATTTTTTAACTTATTTATTGGAACATACAACTGTATTATGACAATACAACAAGTAAATATGACAGGAATGATACATAATAACGTGGATAAATGCAAGTAGAGGGGAAGTATTAAAATAACTCATTCAACTTGGAAGGCCAACTTCTTTTCAAACTCCTCGGAGGATTATCAGCAAGTGAAGGAGTAGCTAGGTTTGAAACTAGCAGGTTTGAGTGTAAATACAGTTTTTCATGAAAAGAATGGTATCGGGATCAGGTCAATTAAGAAACAAATGGGACTTTCTGGTAATTAAGGATGAGTATATTTGTGACGAAGTAGAGAGCATTGAGGATTTTACGAGGGATTTTGGCAAGTAAAGATTGGATACGACATGAATTCGAGATGGCTTAGTAAAGCCCCAAAGTTCTAATCTATAAGTTCAAATAGGTCTTATAATAGTTGTAATTCATTTGAAACTTGGAGCATTTGTCTAGTAGGTTTTGAAACTCATGTTGTACTATAAATCTTGAAATGTAGAACCCCAAATTTTTTTGGGGCTAGTTTTAAAACTATTTTGTTTTTTGTCGATTACAAATGTTCTTTATTGAAAATAATAAAAGTAATAGTTTTTTTCTAAATTATGTTCTATATCATAAAAAAATTACTTATTTAAGTAATTCACATACATTACAAGTTTTTATTCACATATCCTGGGTAATATTCTATATTTGATCACTTATTTCTGATTCCTAGCACTTAAAGTAATTTCTTTTGTTGCAGTACCTCTCCTGTTTGAATCTATATATAATTTCTTCTTACTCATGGATATTCATTAACTAGTGATAAATTCCTTAAGCGATATACCCAACTGAACAGCTGCAGATATGAAGTAGATTCTTCAATGTTAGCTATATCAACCGTAGCAGTTTATATCAGAAAGCAGATATGGCTAAATTTGTCACGGGCTGTAGCGCTACTAAAGCTGGTAGCTAGAGCCTGCTATGAGAACGTTTAGCCGACTGCCCCATTGTATATGTAGTGGGATATAATAGAGCCAGGAGATATAATAGTATATAAATACTAGTGAGAGGACACGTCGGAACGAATGCTTGTCACTGACGGGGCGAGGGTGAAGGCCATTCGTGCGTGCAACATATTTCAGACCCTCTTTATATCATCTGTAGGGTCGGCGTCTGTTAGGAAATTAGCAACAGATTCATTTCGTATCAGTTCGCACATTTCTTGAGAGCTTTCTTCCGGGTAGGACTTGTAATGGAGGGGTCCTTTCCGAACGCTGGGGTTCGTTCGTGGTCGCTTAGGATGTGTAATTCAGTCAGCATTATTATTCTATTATGTTTATTCCGAAATTATAGTGCATACTTAACGGTATTCATGAATTCAGCTTAAATTGAAGAAACATTTTTTTTAAGCAGTCATACTTATATAATACAATACAAATAAATAGTTTGTGAAAGAAAAGGGAGGAGGTCAAAAAGATAAATAGGAAATATGTTTAAAAACTGCTTAGTTCAGACCGAACAACCAATTCCTATGGCTTATAAGAACTTGTTTTTGTAATGATATTCTGTTCTGGTAATCATTGTTAAGTTCAACGATAATTAGATCTTATTTCAATAATTAAAAAAAAAAAAATAACTATGACAAATAAAATATTTTTGAAGAAATGAAAAGTTCAGTTAGTTATTTATTGATGTTTTGAGTTATTATAAGTATCAATTGCTCAACTACTATACGACTTTTTAGTTAAATATAGTTATTCTTATATAAATAGAGTTCTAACCTTTAAACTAAGGATAATTAAAATAAATTCCATACCTCATGAACTGGCCGACAGGTGTCGCGAGTCTGTTCTTGACGAGAACCCACAAGTTTACTCCCTACCAAAAGTCGCTAAACACGGACATTTCATATGAAACTACTGAATAAAACTCTTATATCAACTAAGATCAGGAAAATACAAGTCACCGCATGGAAAATATATTTGTATTGTAAAAATCTCCTATTCCTCAGTAACGTATGTGAATAAGTTGACTTTTGGCCTTTCAGGGAAGAAGCGCCTGAGAACAATTGCTGTGCGAACCCCAGGGGGCCCGCACTCAAAAGTCCTTGATGGTAAGCCATTAGAACGCTAAGTGCAGCAAGGACCTCGCTAACGGGATCTGACAAGGTGCACCTTCAGTCAGTCCGTCTGTCGGATTATCCTCAGGTCACCTCCTCTGCTAGGATTAGACTTCTCCGAACTGCGGGGGTGCCTGTCAAGGATGAACCTGAGGATTAGGCTGAGAAAGATATACCAAAGGATGAGAGGCTAAAAGAGTTTGACAAATTGCTTACAGAAAACAGATTAATCTGAAAACGATTGCACTTTCTTAGCCACTTAAACTGTGTGTCAAAAGACACCTGTACGCATGCTCAGATAACTGATGTGACACACCGAACTGAAGCGATGGTACACACTCTGTCTGTCGTCACATCGGTCCACTTTTTCGATGTAGGCTCACATCAATTTAGCTTACATACGGTCAGTTCGATGTGAATGCCGTGTGTAGCAGCCTTAATACTACCACTAACAGAAAATAACAAGACAATCACCCGTCTAATAATAAAAAAATATTTACAAATATTTTTCTATAGCTATCAAGTTAAAGAAAAAAACTAGTTAAATAATATAAATAACTAAGTGAAATAAACTAGTTAAATAATATAAATAAATAAGTGAAATAAACTAGTTAAATAATATAAATAACTAAGTTTACGTGAACTGGTGATTCATCAATAAAAATGAGAGCTCACGGAAATATATTTGAGGAATATCATTCATATCTAATATAAGAAAGCTGACTAACAATGTTATTTTAATATTAAATGTGGCGTTCGCTCGCTCCTGCCAAGAATTTGACCGAATCAAGAATTCAATTCCGCTAGCTGCCGTTTGGTTATCGGCCACTAGAAGTATTTTGATGAAGTAATAATTGTGATTGGACTGGGTTTTGAGAATCACACAAAGTGCCTAAGTGTCATTTTTAATATTAAGAACATCACTTTCATTCCCAAACAGAATTGAGGCATGCTTTTTAAAACTAGGTAAAACACAATCTTCCAATATTGTATTTTTTTTAAATATAATTAATGGTCAACGTTTTGGTGCTTAAAAAACTACACACATAGATATATAAAAATACACATGCATATACGTTTATATATACATATATATTGGTACATACTTATGTTGATAATATTTTATACAACTAGATAAAAAATATCCCTAAAATTGTTTTGTCGATCGATATATCAGTGTGTTATAAAATTTTATAATATTTAGTAATTGGAGGCGATATTGTAAAAGTGGTCTTGTTTACCTACAAAATTGTTATTATATTTCCATAAATTTCCACACCTCTTATAATCATTAGCCTGTTATTTGTTTAAATTTGTATAAAATATCTATCTTTCTACACTAATGAAACCGGTGTTAAATATAACTATTCGGTGATAAATAATAACTATTAGTAATCTAAGATTTACCTGAGCTTTAGATAAATCTTAGACAATATGTTCTTAAACATAAAATAAAAACTACAATCTTGGTTAATTATTTTTAACCGTATCTCAATGCATTTTTTCTATTATGCCTGGTTACTTTTAACGTTATTTATCACCAATATTAGTTATCTTCATAATAATTATTTCTAGTGGAAAATATTGTACTGTATCTTAAATAAACTTACTCTTGCTTGTTTCAAAGCGGTTATGGTCGCGCCACAATAACAATTATAGCGGATGACTTTCCCATGGGAGATAATTTCCCGAAAAGGTGAGAAGTGGAAGGCAAACAATGAGTTAAGAAAGTACCTGTCACAAAACAGGGACTTCTTGTGTGGTCCCATTTGGGGTTCGAACCACTGGGCTAGTGACTTCTCAGGGACATGTGACGACTCTGACAGTTCTAACATAATTGCTGTTTTTTCAGGACTCTTGGTAGTGCCAGTAATAGTTAAAATTAGTTAGTTTTATAGACTTTAAACAGTCTTGAAACTTCTTTTAGTTACCAGATGTGAAAAGAAAAACGTGTTTTATCAGATGAAATTTACTGTTTCCCATTTTAAATATGTGATTTTCCCATATAAAAATATTACATTTCCCTTTATACATGACTTCAAATTCTCTGCTTTTCCATACAAATCCCGTTGTTTACCTGTATTGTAAAACATTAGTAAATATTAGTTAGTATATTAGTACAAATCATATACTGGCACTATTCTATTCTAGTAAATAATACAAAAAGCTTCGATCGAGAAATGAGACATGATTATTATTTTACGCAACTGTCCTTTTGTAAAGCCTTAGCCTCCTACAAAGGATTTCACCAGTCGTCCTCTCTATCTAGCGAAGCGAAAATAAGACATTAAGTATTACTAAATTATTGATTTAATATAAATTATAAATAAATTCATAAATGAGTATTAGTGTTTGCCGACAGTTTGTACTGATTTGTAGGTCTCTTCAAGAGCAAAGGTAAGATTTTCACCCCAGCTACATATTATATATGGAAACCATATTTTTAATGTTTAAACAAAATCCTCTTTACAGTTTAAGGTATGTTGGAGAAATGTAAGATACTTTTTTTAAAATATGCTGATATTGATGGCATATAATTTTAATATGATATACCCTATTCGAATTTCACGCAATGAAAAAATATGTCACAGAGGTTAACCGATCATCTTCAGTAAGATTCATTTATGTACGTCTCTGCCACTGAATTAATTTAATATGGGGCTTGGAATTTAATTTAACTAACATTTTTTAAGAAAAACTCTACGGACACACAAACCCATTGATACAAAAAAAGGCCACGACTCTCATGCTTGAGAACACTAGGAGGAGACTAAAAAGGACGTGGATGAGAGATCTATTACAGTAGGAAATTAAAGAAAGCCAATGGAGAGGTACCGCTGGGTACTGTTCTTCGTCATGCCTTCCATGTCATTCTGTATTATTTTCCAGTCAGCCAATCTGCTGATTGTCAATTACTTGTATTTGTCAGGGGTGGATGAAAATATAAAGAGAAAAAAAAACTGACATTTCGAAGAGTAGATGATATACATGTTTGTTGAAACGTTCATTTCTTGATGAAATGATTACCGAAATATACATATTTCCCATAATTACCTTCTCTTTTCCATACTAAATCTCACAATAATTTGTATTTTTGAAAAATATTAAATAGGAAACGAATGAACAGTTAAAACTCGTTGTAAACCATCTCGAAGCGAACAAAAACATAATTTTTTCCTAAGTGCTGTGGTTTAAAAACATACCGTTTGCCCATATTTTTAAACGCAAACCCGTAAATATCTCCAATGAAAAAAATTGACTTATAATACTTTCAAAAATAACCATTTCATTGTAACGAGTTTCTTTTTCTTTGTAGCTAAGTTCGTCCGTCATGTGTCTCTACATATGTGAGCTCTCTCTATTGTGGGTTGTCGTTACGTGCGAATGCATATCAGTGGTTTATATGGCCAAGTAATTGCCAAATTTTACTGATTACCTTATATTTTCTTTGCGGCTCAGCGTTGGTGTTATGGTTATAGCGTTGGTGTAATGGTTATGCCGCTTGGTGTAATCATGTTACGAACTTTATTATGAATACAACCTACTTTTTTGGAATTTTTATTTAATCAATTTGGACCTTGGACCGAAAACCCCACAACCTGGTCACAAAATATTATGACAAATAATGGTTAAACTATATTAACCGTTATTTGTAAAATGCAATGGTTATAGCTATTCTATTTTGAACTACTCTATTCCTCTTGAGTAGATTCCTTCTTCGTGCTTGCTTAAACTCGACATTGAAGAATCTGTTGTTTTTGCTGAGTCTGCCTCTACTCGTACATCCAGTAGCTTCTGCTCAATCCGATACCTTGATGAGTTTTAGTTGAAAACCTGGCTTTCTTATGATTTATAGCAATATCCAGAGTAGCAGTAGCAGACAGGATAACAGAAGAGGAGAACTCAGGAGCGTAGAGGAGACTTAACAAAAAGGCGAGGGATTCAATGATGGCGGCACTCACTTTTTCACCTCACTGTGGATCAATTAATTTTTTGCATCCGGCCTATTTCTATCCGCCCTCTTCGGAAAGATATTAACTCTTCTAATGGTTCGACTCCAATTTACCAAAGGCCCCTTCCTTCAAATGCATTTTATAATTACAAAGCTTTACTGCAATTATAAAATGTTGTCGCAGCTGCTTTAATAGCCACTACTGTACTTGGCCACAATACCATCGTAAAAAAGGCAAATGGCCGCCGTGGTCCTCTAGTTGTATAATCCAACTTAATCTAACCCGTAGTAACTCTTCCAATGGAAGCCGGTTCATTAGCGGAGCAATAATGGACCCAATCATACTAACCATTAATGGATCCAATCATACTAACCATTCCTCCATTAAATTAATATTACTAGTTTTATTTTAAATCAGCGGGCATAAATTAGTGAGCCCGAGGTAAAAGCTCTTAATTTCCTAAATGAGAATTAGAATGAAATATAAAAGCTCGGGATTGGAAATACCTCCCTTAAGTTGGAAATACCTTAAGATCTACAACTTCGGTTTGAGGTTTTTTTTTAAAAAACTTAAAACGTTTTCGAAAAAAATCCAAAACACCTCAAATTTTGACCTTTGACGCCGAATTACTTTTGTAGGATCGATGGAGATTTTTAAGACTTTATTTGTAATGGTAAACCAATATAAGCTCTCCACCAATATTTGGCTCTCCGGGAATTTTTGTTATTTTAAATGACTATATTGACCGGACTATTATAGATTTTTCTTACTGCTTTAGTCCACGTAGTGGCCTTTTTCACAAGAGTAGCCGACTCAATGTATGCTTGATATTAAATACATTTATTGATTGAGTATTTTTTTATTCTACTTTATTTTAACAAATATGGCCGGAATAATTTGGATAATAAATTCAAAATAATCATTTAAGCAAAATATCTGCTCAAAAAAGTTTAATTGTGACATACAAAATAAATTTCTCCAATAAAAAATTCCTAATTTATTTTTCTTAAGTGATTTATAGAGTCCGAATTTAAATAATCTCCCTTGATTTTTTTACTGCCAATTATAGTTTTGTTTTAATGATCACGCTGCGTTATCGAACACTTTTGATGGATTTACGGTGGCCAAACACAGGCGGTATAACTACTTGATTACTCCAACGAAGTGTTACGTCGGAGCTACTAAAAACAAATAACGGTATTTTCGGCTCCTTTTGATGTTGCAACAAACCATTGTAAATAAATTAGTTTATCACCCTGAACATAAATTAGTTTCGGGAGAGAAAGTAGTAAACCAGGAGGTCGTTAAAATAACCATAACCACCAAGGATTATCCTTGGTTAAGTATTTATATCCCGAAAAGGATATGTTTTGGAATTCCATGTCAGAAAAAAATTGTTATACAGAGTATAGATTCTTACTCTAATGCTGTTTTTAAAAATAACCAATGGCCTTTAGTATGTGCACGTAGTAGTAGGCATTTTTTGTATTTTTAAGAGAAAGTTATAATCAAGAAATGCAAAGAAGTCAATGAAATAGTACCCGCATTCCATGTAGGCATTGTTTTAGAGACTAATAGAATTTATAGATAAAGGTAATAGAAAACTTTACTTGCTAATACTTTGTTTTATTCTAAAACTCCTCTGCTTGCATCATATGTTAGCCTTAGCCCAAAAAGATGTATTGAATCCCTTTACCCAAACAATACAGAATTATTAGAAATAAGAAGCTTCGTGTGAGTGGCGTGTATGAAATGTAATGTAGTACCATGGGTGAAAAAAATGTATTTATCCAAGTCAATAAAACATTTTAAAATAATATAAAACAGATATATTGTTATTTAAGGGCAAAAAATTGTTACTCCCCACATGTTACACTGTTACCTTGTCGGGCAAAATAAGTTCAATTATTTCCACTAAAGCACTTTTATTAATTTGACAATTTTATTTCTTTTTATTACACAAGAAAATACAAATGTAATTCACAAAAGTGTTCCGCACTAGTTCGTTATCAACAACCGTACTTCACTATAACACCTTCACCTCTTATCACCTCCCAACATATCGTTGATCGATAATCGCGGTTATTTAATTTATTATTCAATCTTGCCAGGCATCGCTACACATTTTGGTTGTTTTTTTTCCTTTTATCGCATAGATCGCAGACGTTGAGCCTCAAAAGGATGGAAGGGAAAGAGATGCTCATTTTAGACCACTTGAACCTTCCGCGTTCTTGGAGACAGTTACAGTTAGCGAGAACTGGAAAATGGGAGACCTATGATCTCTATGGAAGCATCGTAGCGATGAGGCTCTTCAAGTATGGAAGACTGCGTTGCTAGAAGAGAACCCTGCAAGATGGAAGATATCGAGAAAGCTGCAGGATGGAAGGCGCTACAAGAAAAGATGAAGATGCTATTGTCCGCAACTGGCGAGCTACTATGCTAGATTGGTGAAGCATTATGTGAAGACCAAAGACCACGTCGTTCTTAAGTGCCACGGAAACAGTTAAAGGAGGGTAATTAGCAACAGCCAAATTGCTAAATGCCCCAAGTCTCCTCCCCAGAAGGATTGATTGGAACCGGAGACAGGAAATGTTTTTATCTATACATTACTCCATTACTAAGCGAAGTTACCATTTTTTTAACCAGTTCCACCGCAACAAATGAAGAGTGTTGGGTTCAATACGTGAAGTAGAGACCGTACTGTTTTTAGTACAACAGTTTTTCAGGTCTGTCTTAGATCAGGCTCAGCCGCCAGATTGTCTCCCAATTAAGGGTACCCAGTTATTGACAGTTAAATTAATGATCTGCCGGACCCAGGATCATCTGCACGGCATCTTACTGCTCTACTACTGCGCAAACGCACTCCCTTCCTCAAGATACCCTAAGACAGTCTTGACCGAAAATTCCTACAATAAATAGATCGTTACATTTACGTTTTTGCGTTCTTTTATTTTTAGTAAGCGTAAAGCAAGAACTCGTTCCGCACAAAGCAATGCTCTCCGTGATGTTTTGACGAAAATTGGTCTAGAAACTCAAATAGTAGAGTAGACGCTAGACGGACTGCTCTTAGGCCGTTGCTTAGACGGACGTAAAATAGACGAACACTTTAATCAAACTTTTCATATTTCGAGTAATGCATCGGAGATAGGTTTGGAAGGAAAGTGTACACTGAGACCACACCCTGGCCAATCAGTCGCCAGAGGAGCTCATTGCAGAAGCAGATAGAGGAAATATACCTAAGGAACGTGATGATCACGACATGTTTATTGAACACGAGGGGCGGTCGTGAGGCCATTGTGTCGCCCCACGGCCCAGCCTCACCCCAGCCGACACTTCCAAGTCACGACTGTCGCCCCCGCTACCGGCTCATCGCTGTTGATTAAGTCATCAACTGCCTCGGGGTCTTAGGCTCCCATCGGCAGGCTCCTATCCCAATAAGCCAACTTGGTATTCCTCTTCAGGTGGCTTCTTTGGTCGATGAGATCATTGGCTGTGGAGGGATGGAGGTGGTCTCTGTTCTTCTGGTAATAGAGTTAATAAGATCATAAACATAGTAGCAGATTCAGGATATAATAAAGGAGGTTAACACTGGGAAGGGGAAATGTTATGATAACCTCATAGGAAGAGAAGATATGAGCGAAATATGGAACATTACCAAAATCAAATGTGGATATTAAACTCCATTGGAAGCAGTGGAATGGAACAATTAGAATTTCAGTTGTTGCTTTGCTTTGTTTTTATGCAATTTTTTAAAATATTTTTTGCTTTAATTACGCCATCTGTTTATAAAGATCTATAATAATTTCTCAAAATGAATTTGTTGCATCTATAATCCTTTATTAAAACCAAAAAAGATTAAAAAACACATTTTATTATGTAAAGGAATATTGGCAGAAAAAGTGCATTGCAATTCAATAAATACATTTAAGTAGAAAAATAAAAAAAATTAAAGAGACACGAGATGAGGAGGGAGGGTTTCAAGGAGACCTGCGAAATCACAAATATCTTTCTTTCTAAAGGGATCTAGTCCCAGAATAAAACACTTTTTTATTGTATTCTATTCTACAATAATGAATTTTTCTAAATAAAAGAAGATTTCTTAAATATTAAATTTATAGGAAATGGGCACGCTTTATTTCGCTGGCCAGGACGTAGACGGGGAGCTATTGAACATATTCTAGCGTTATTTATGAAGTGATGGGAGAATTAATAGCCGAACTAGGACATGGAAAGAGGCGATAAGAGCTAAGCCGACAGAAGTCGGAAGCGATACCCGCCAGGACAGAGACGACAATGAGCAGGAGACAGCTCCAGATAGATGGAATGCTTCTCCAAAAACTGCTACAATCATTTTTATTCCTCTCGGCCGTATCGGAGCGTATGACTCCGCCGGGCCGATTCGCTAACTCAGATCTGTTACAATGGAGTCCACAATAGGCCAGCCAGTCTGTTACACCCTCTTTTCATCAAAGTACCATTTGGATTCCCTATACAATAGTGAGTCGAAAAGTTTGCTAGTCCTCTTTTATTTTATCTGACAAGTTACGCAATTCAATAGTTTGCAGCAGAATTGTCCTATCCATTTGGCCCTAGCTTGTTTGTCAATCCGGCAAACTGAAATATGATTCTACATTATTAGGTTGTTGTATTTTAGAATATAATATTGCAGCATTTAATCAGAATATAGATCCTCTCTGCTTTTTTGATAGGTCTCATGAAAAATCTTTTGAAGTCACATTTGATTTCGTCGATCTTCTGTAATATATTTAATCATAATTTTTCTAAAAACTAATGAAATTTTAAGTACATATAGTTTTCAAAACATCCACAAAAAAAAAAGATTATTACTGATTTTAAATAGATGTAAATTTAAATGAAGACAAAAAAATATAACCGCTATAAAAACAAAATGTAAGATTTGAACAATACCTTTGTTGGCAATCAATGTACACCTGTATTAATTCTGTATCAGATATCAGCATAGCTCATCAAATATTACTTCTTTAGCAAATTAGATTTTTCATTATTATTTTCATTTCATTATTTATATATTTAAATATAATATTGCAGCATTCGTGGTTGTTTGTAATAGATCTAGCGAAAAATCTTCTGGAGCCACATTTAATTTCGTCATTCTTAAGTTATATATTTGATCGTTATTTTTGATTTTGTTTCTTTAAACTAATTCAATTTTAAAATTTAATGCATAAAGATTTGAATCCATTAATAAAAAAAAGAGTATTACTGTTTTTAAGTAGATTTAAAATTTAAGTAAAGACAAAAAAATATAACCACTCTAAAAACCAGTCATATTGTTTTTATTTTGTCTACAAGGTTTTTGGAAAATAGTACACCAGTATAAATTCTAAATCAAATTAAAATATCCGCGTAGCTCATCAAATTAACTTCTATAACAATTGTTATACACAAAATAAGATTAAGTTATTTTACTTGTGTCAACGTTCCGGCCGTATTTTCAGGCCATCTTAAGGGCAGAGGGATGAAGAGTTTAACCGTAAATAGTTGAAATCACAATAATAATTAATAAAAATAAATTGTAAATAGTTACAGTTAGACATAATAGAATTATAGTTGGGCAATAGATACATCTACACGGGAGGGGATGATGGCGTAAAACTTAGCCCGAAAGGTTGGTGCAAAAAAAATCAGTTAAACTCATTTTGTATCAAATTATTCACTGCTGCTCCCGAGCATTTTACAGTATTTTAAGATATAACTACTATTTGTTTGTATTGCAAGGATTTAACCTCATGTGTCTATTTATCGAGCAAGTTGGGCACGATGTGAGCTACAGCGGCTGCTCAGAGGATTTTAATAAAACTTCCTAAAATTCTTGTATTTATGTTATTAGAACTATATCTACATGTAATAAATCACAAATAAAAAAAGTTCTCCTGTGCTTTAATTGCTTCTACTCGCTCGAGTGAAAATATGCAAACTCAGATTCTGAGGTAAGAGGGTAGGGTAGCTTTCAGTGCTATGTTCCTGAATACTAATCCGACTACAGAAAACATCGTACATTCTGTTTATATCAGACATGGATTGAGCCAGTATTGGATTGAATTGGGACACAATCATCCCTAATTAATCAGGCACCTCCAAACTTGTATATGGTTGGGGGAAAACATTGGTGTTGAGAGTGGTGTGTGTTGGTAAAACGGGTATATAAAAAAACAAAACAACGCTTACCATTTCTGATCATGTAGGTGAATATCAACAAATTGTTCTAGCGGTTTCAAAGCAAGTATTCCTTTTCGTTATGAGATGTTTTTTTACTATTATATTTAGTTTTTTCTGCAAACAGTTCAATATATGTACATGTATATATAAACAATTTTAGGAATTAAGAAGGAAGAGAAATTTATCTAGAATGAAGTTGGATACAAAACTATACTGACGTTTAATACGACTAAATGTTTCTATACAAGGAGTTCAGGATCAAAAGCGGATAATTCGAAATTTCAAAAATTTACTTTTTCACATTCGAAAAACTATGAGAAATAAGGTGGTAAAGTATCCTGTTAGACAAAATTGCTTGACTGAACCAGCGAAAATGTTAAAAATCCATTTTTTGAAATTTTGGAACTATCAGGTTTTGATCCTGAATGCCTCATATGAATCTTAGATATTAAGGAGTAAAAGAGTATAAAGAATAATAACTTGGATTTGAAGTTATTATTCATTAACCGGCGGTATGTCCCTTCATAATATAAATTGCTAGCATGTGATGCCGCAAAAGTACCATCAATATTGCATTCCACTTTCCTTATATTCTAAACAATGGCCCAGCACTCTCCAGTGGCCATAAGCTAGTTAATAGAGACGTCGCCATGACAGATAAGCCATACGCCGTAGAGCACATTGAATGCCGATAGAGGCTGGAAGAGTAAGGACTCGGACTGGGTAAGACTACATTATCGTTGCATGAATCACGACGCCATGGACGTGCAAGCACGAATATGCAAGGGCTAGTAAATACAAGAGGCGTGGCGCCATAAATTGCGACTCCCTAAGCAATATTTCCACGAGGCCTTACTTGGAGAGGGCACCATCGCACTCTTCGTTCCGAGGGGTCGGAAACCCTTCAGTGGAAATTCGTTGATTTCCACTCAGTCAGCATGTTTACTCCGTAACAAAGACGCATTATTTGATCCATTCAACAGTGTCATTCTTCTGTTGCAAATAGTATGTTTTAACACGCTTTTATTAGCTTCACCTTCTGAACATATGTGTTTAACACAATGTTTGAATTTTTCAAAATGAATTGATAGATCCTCTAGTAATACGCCGTTCCGCTAAGCAGAAGGAACTATAAGATAAGATTTTTCTGATCCGTTGATTTGGTTTTAAATGCTTTTTAACACGCTTTTATTAGATACACCTTCTGAACATATGTATTTAACACAATTTTTGATTTTTTTAAAAATGTATTGATAGATCCTCCAGTAATGAGCCGTTCCGCTTAGAAGAATGAACTATAAGATATGATTTTTCTGATCCGTTGATTTGGGTTTAAACGCGTTTTAACACGCTTTTATTAACTTCACCTGCATTTACGAAAATATGCAACGGAATCTTTGAAAACGATTTTTGTGCACATTAAACTATCTAATTAAATTGAAACTTTACACACTTCTTAATGGCCGATGGCAATAAAATAAGTTAATAAGTTTGTCTCATTATTATGGCCAGGATCTTTAGGATAACGTTTTTCATATCTGAAGACACGATAGTATCATGTACCTAAGTACCAAGGCCTGTATTAAGACATAAATGGTTCAATTTTTGAAATAAGCATATGACTGGGAGGATCGATTGGGGGGTTTAATATATTTTACATTAAAAAAAAAGTTTGAAAAAATTTTTAGTTTTGTTTCATATTAAATTGTGTTTTTAAACTATTATTTTTTGTACAATCTCGTCTGTTTATTTATGTGCAACCTCTGTTTATTTGCGTTTGATGCACTTAAGGCTCATTAGATCTTTTTTATTATTGTTTCCAGTATTTATTTTTTTTATTTTTATATTTTTCACGAATCGGCCAACAAGGACCACGCAAATATCACTCAAATCTTCTCACTCTCCGCCTTCTGTATACTCCAATACTCTCTCATCTTCCTGGACCGTTCCTCTCGCTCTTCATTAGTCCATTTTCTCCCTCGTCTCTTCTTCCTTCCCGTAAGAACCCCAACCTCTTTTGTTTTTATTCCCAAAATGCTCTCTATCCATGCAGTCCTTATCCTTGATTTTTAGCCTATACAACTCCACTAGTATTTATTTTATTTTATTAATATATTATTGTTTTATATCTCCTTGGCCCTATTATTGTATTTATTTTTTTTGTTCATTTTAAGATGTGGAGTGGAAAAGGTTCAGATTCTTATTTATTTCTTCATTTTTTTTTATGATGGGGCTCACAGTGTCCTTTTGACTTTTATTTGTTTATTTTTATTTTTCCCAGTCTACGCTAAGATTCTGAACACAATCTTGCCATCGAAAGTAGAATTGACTAAGAGCATTTATCAAGAACCTCTAAGCGAGGATGCTCTATGTATAGAATGCTGAGTTCTGTGAATAGAGTGCTGAGTTCTAATACTGAGTTCTGTGTAGAGAGTGCTGAGTTCTAATGCTGAGTTCTGTGTATAGAGTGCTGAGGTCTAATGCTAAGTCCTGTGTATAGAATGCTGAGTTCTAATGCTGAGTTCTGTGTATAGAGTGCTGAGTTCTAATGCTCAGTTCTGTGCGGAGAGTGTTCAGTTCTAATGCTCAGTTCTGTGCGTCGAGTGCTGAGTTCTAATGCTGAAGGGCCCTTAAAAATATTTAAATCTGTGACAGATAAATATTTAAGTGTGTTAACAGCCACAGATAGATTAATGTTCATGAAAACCATCCTCCCAGGTAGTTAGCTAATATTGTGCAGGTGGCTGGAAGTAAGGTTTTTCCTTTTATAAAAATAGATAACGGATTGGATCATGATCGGATAGTCATCCATATAGCTTTCATGTTGGATAAAATATAACCGATCGAACTTTAATAGCTAAAACTAATGAGACATAAAATAAAGGAATGTTATCATGAAGGTATGTTTCTTTTATATAGACAGCATTTCAAGAACGTCAAACTTTGAATATATATATAAAAAGAAAGTTAAAGACGCTAAATGAAACCTCATTATGAATAGTTATTTCTGTTTCATTGGATTTTTAAAGAATGTTAATTGAAGATTACTAATTTATTAATTTTTTCCAGTACGAGTACATTCATTTTGTCTAATATATATGTGTTTTTATCGGTTCGTTATTTTTTTTTCCGTAGTTAAAATACTATTTTTAATAAAGAGTAAAAATCCATGAAAAGTCCCCCTGTTCAGAATCTTGGAACAGCCCTTAAGAAAACTTCTGATCGGAAAGTGGAATATCAATAAGGCTTTAAATGTTTTTTAATTGTTCTTCACCGCCATCCCTAACCAACTAATTCTATATTCAATAAAAGATATCTATAAATACTGCGATCAATCAATATTATTACAGGCATTTAAACCATATACCAAATATTATTGAACATTATTTTTTGTCAATGCTCATATTTATTTCCATTATTACGAGTCCTTATTATGGTCTGCTGTTTTATTTGTAATTATATGATTTTTATTAAAACAAAGTGAAAAAACTGGTTTTAAAAGAAATATGATATAAACCCTCCATCCCTGAAACCTTTTCTTTATTTCCAAAAGAAATACCTGTTAATACAGTAGAGCTAGGTTTAACGGAAGTACCTCAAGGGACTGTGCTTGAAGTATGTCTTTATTGTTTTGTTTTTTCACCCTCTTGAATGATAAATTACTACCGCCTTTGTAGCCACATCTTTACCAAAAAACGAACTATTTTTTATAGCTAAAAAAATACAGAAAATACATTTTTACTGAGACTAAGAAACATACATCTTACATTATCATTACATAAATCAGGAAAACTGGTAAATTATATAGAAAAATAAAAGGTTTTTATTGATTAAAAAGTTTTTAAATTTAATTTTTAGCGAAATATTTTAGCGAAAAAATCAATAAACTGTTTTGGGAGATGAGGTTTTCGAGAAAATTACTTTTCCAAGCAAATCAATGATTACTAAATCAAGTTCTTTGTGATATTTGCATTATTCTTGCATAATCAATACTTTTTTTTGTTCATTTGCTAAGAAAAAAATTCTGATATTAAACATAAAACCAGACACACAAAATAAAATGTGCCTTTCGAAATACCTTACTTTTTTAAAGGAGCTCCAGAGTTGCATATGCCTTTTTCCTCATATTTAAATATTTTAGAAATTAAATAGACAAAAAAAAATGTTTTTATTAAAACAGAGAAGATCCAACCCCTCGTATTCCCACCATATGGTATTGTTAACAATAACTAATATTAGTTTCCAACTCCTTGGTAATAATATGAAATATTCCTTATCGAACATACAAAATATAACGATCACAACTCAAACTACCATGGGCTACCCTTTTACAACCTTCCATGGGTTGTAGGGGACAAGGTGTTTTTTTTTTTAAATTCAATATTGATTTGCTGGTACTAAAAATTTTCTTAAATCGATGTATGAAATACAGCAGCACAGATCAAATAACTGAAAAATTCCGAAAATTTCAACGGTTTTAAGTGATTCTCGAGTAAAAAATGGAAAAATTTCAAATTAGTATATCTGAATGTAAAATAAATTGAATAAAATTATTTCCAACACTTAAGAAGTTAACAGTGATCTTCAGTGTTGCTAAAGCTTAACAGAAATTTTTTTTTCGTATTGGCCTGCTAAGGCCCACGTCATTTCAATAGTCTTCTATGTATTTGGCGTCCCTCATTCGTTGCCGGTGCTGTTCTCTTCTTTCCTCCATCCATTTCTTTCCCATCTCCAACTTTGATTTTTCCTTACAGCCCAGATGAGGATCCAATTTCATCCTGAGACGGTTGCTTTCTAGAACATCCTCGCAAGTAATCTCCATCTCTTGTAAATCATTTCTACACCTTCAAACTAGGAAGGTTAGGTCATCTTTTCTTTAAATAGGTAAAAATCCAGTTCACCAATCTGATGGGTTTCATTGAGGATAATTATAAATGATATTCTATACAATTGAAATAAACGACCGATGTTTTTGTACAAGTGGGATCTAATTCAGAGAAACGAACGTATTTATTGAATATAATATACCAAGTTAACTTAGTTTCAGACATAGAATTAAAAACTTGGAAATCCATTAGAAGCCCTTAAATAACAGAAAAGTTACCTTCCAATCCAAATTTTCCAATCGTGAAATATGCAATGTTCCTATCCTAAGTTGTTTGTTCTTTCCTATGTTAAAATACAAATACAATTATTTATTTATTTAAACATCCTTCCCTGCCTTATGCCCAAGCTGGTTTTGACAACATTTATAAATCAGACAAGGTTAATACGTGTAAATATTGTTTATAATACTCATAGAAATTTAGATCTTTGTGACTCAAAGACGGTGCAGTTTATTATGATATTCTAAACAGACCCCGGAACGACGAAGCGACATAAAGTGTCAATATCCTTCTCTTGGCTATAATGTTTGGGTCGAAAGCCTCTATGTCCTGTGGGGAATTGCAAAATCTAGTAGTCCGGGAGAATCCATTGTGCTGTTAGTAGTGGCCGGACGACAGGAAAGTATTTTCTCAAGGTAGCACCTTTTGTGGTTGTCATCCACCCCACTTGTATCATCCCGGATTATTGCTTTCCATTTCCTTGGGTTCTCGGCTATTTTCCTAATATCCATATTGTTCGATAGACCGACCCGATGAGCCTTCCTTTCCAAGATTGAATTTAAGTAAATCTTCCTGCAGGAGGAGGTCGATAGGTACCGCTCCTTCTAATAACTACACTACCTCTTGACATACACTCTTGTCATATCTTGAGACTCTCAGCAGAGGCCGTCTGCTGAATCGTTTTTCCGGTGTGAGAGGTTTTTGAACCTCACAGAAAATAAGTTCCTCTGAATACCTAGTACCAATCCTTTATAAATGGTCATTGTGATCTAGTATCTGACACCCCAAAAGTCATCTCCCAAGTTACTAAGGTTATTCAGGCCAAGGGCCACCCTATTTCCTAGGAAGTCCAAATGAGGGGTGACAATATTTCTATAATAGCCCTAGGAACATTAATAGAAGAGTAGGGTCATAACTACGAGGGCTTGTGCCAGGGGAACAGACGTGATTTTTTGCACCTTTAATCTCCCCACCTTTGTCTCTCTCTGTAAAAATCAACAATTTCGTAACGTTATTTTAGTTAATATATAATTCTAAAATATCTTACAACTTCAAATGTTTTACTAACCTACGTAAATCCAAAACAAACAAAAAGTAGATATTTTTTCTTTACACTAAATAGCAATCTATAGAAATTTGCCACCCTCTAATTTCTACCACCTTTTTCTTTCCCCTCCGTGTTCAGTAGGCCTCGAGGCCCTAGACTTCTAACCCACCTCTGGACCTCTAGGCCCAAAAGTACGCGGGGCAGTTGGTGATTTTTCGTTTATTTTCTTGCAAGAGTAGATCTATTTAAATCGACATTATATTGCAACCGTAAACCAAATATTTTATGTGTTTGCGAACATGATGGAATTGTCTGTTTTATCTTTGCTTATAAGGATTATTTTTATTAATTAAGCTTACTATAGAACGCTGAGCAGTTAAAGATCCCAGGTTCTAAGCCGGCTGTGACAGGTAAATTATTTAATCTGCTAAACAGTCGGATGGACACTGCACATTCTCCTGAGCCTCGCCTAGTCTCTATGAACGGGACATCGTTAATTGGGGAAAACCTAACGGTTTAGAGTAGTCTCGGAGTAATCACCTCCCTGTATCAGTACCATGTTCTCAGCCCAATACCCTACATGGGGTGTAGTCGTACAGGTTTAAGAAAGAAAAATGTTTTCACTGGAACGTTAAATAGCACTAAACCCCATACATATCTTATATAATTATTTAATCATTCGTATCAATAGATCATTATTATTATCATTAATCATTATTATATTAGATACGACTTTGATTAGGATTTTATTTTTATAACACTTAGTCGGTACAAGCAATGCTCTGGTTGCAAAAAATTTAAGATATATTTGGGGTGTAGTGGTAGTGGTACAGGTAAAAATAAAAAGTTTTCACTGAAACGCCTAGAACACGGCATTTACCGATTCAGTATGATAAAAATATATACTAATCATCGTCATATCTGGATTAAATGATTACTTATTGATGTGGATTATTAAATAGTGAGATAATTATTTAACAGGTTGTCGCTTAGAGTTGAGTCACATGCTTCAACTTTTCCTTCTTTCCCCTTTTAGTATTTTCCAGATATACCAGTTATCAAGGACTTTAGTACGGAAAAGAGAATGTAATTATGGGAAATACTACAACAAACATTCATCATCAATACTTCGAGATTCTAGTTGTAACTTTTATTTCTTGATGAAACGATTACCGAAATTTACTCATTTTTGGAATATATTAAAAATGAAACGAATAAAGAGTTAAAACTTGTTGTAACTCAACTCGAAGTGACAATCAGCAATTTTTTTAAGGGAGTAAAAAATCCTTAGTTACGCCGTTCTTCGGAAGGGACGTTAAACGGGGGGTCCCGAGCCTGTACGATGTCAGGTACTCGTTAAAAATCCCTATCCTAATTAAACCTGGATAGGCAAAATTTATAGCTCCCATTGTAGCATCGTCCGATTAGCCATAGCAGCATAAAGTGACGTTAAATGAACAAAGAAACAGCGACAATCCGTGGAACAGATAACAATAATATTAATAGATCTTATAATATATTATTTTCTTATATTAGATCATTTATTAAACACCTGGAGCAGAGGATAATCCCACTGAAAAAAATTACAATTGCATTTTTGTATCTTGAAATAGCTAATGATTCAATTTGATTCCTGCCCAGTTTAAGCTAATTTAGATTTTTTTTTTTGTTTGTTCAAGTCCCAAGTTATCCACCATTAAACAATGTAAGGTTTTAAAAAAAAATAAAATAAAAAATAGTAATACGACATTTCCCTCCTCCAATTAGAACACAAATTCTTGAGGACAACATAAACAAGGTGAACTACCGAAGGCGGTAGCTAATTGGTCGAGACAGAGGCAATTACCTAGATATCGAGCCAGCCAGAGGTAGGCACTCATTAGGGGAGGAAAGACTTACGGCGTCGTTAGGGCAGTCAATCTGTCCGCCGTTGACGAGTATATCCAGAGGACCCGCCCCTCGATGTTCCCATTGGTCGGGAGGCGTGGCCTCTACCACCACCATTCTCTCGTACGTGTGGGCCCTTCCTGTCGTACTCCTCCACTTCTCAATGGAATACCGTCTTCAGGTTCACTGCCCCTGCAGCTTCTGTAGTAGGTGCACCTTCAGGAAATCTATTGATGATATATTTATCCTTTTTAAAAAAAAGTTTCTTATTCTTAACATATTCATTTATTTAACAGTAAAATCAGTTAAATTAATAGCAAGTTCAATTAACTTACTAAACCCGAAAATACCCCAAATGATTTTCTTTTATTGTTTTTTAGTTATCTCATCATCTCTGATACTTCCTACAATACTTCACAGACTTCGTACTATTTTTCACCCCTCGAACTTTTAAGTTCATCGTAATGATATAATCTCCCAGTACCTTTTTTTATGGACTATTAAGAAACCACTGTCTGGTTTCTTACTTGATAATAGGGTTTAAGTAATGATTGATTCTTCAGAAATGAATAAAAACATACACTACAACAAATGAAAAGTCTCCGGCTCAGCATATGGTATATACTGTACTGTTTCTAGTACAACTGTTGTGCAGAAAGATGATTTGTTCGATATCCGCCCGTTTTTTTACCAATTGAGGGTAGCCATTTTATAGAGATTGATGAGTGTCTACAGATCCCACAAGATCTATCTGAGGCTGTTAACAAATTAAGTAATTCTTCCACTGCTGGATTTGAACCCGTAAACCTCAACACAGTGCTCTAAAAATTGAGCTTTCCTATTCTATGCCTGTATATAAACCAAAAAGTATCGAAAGCAGTCATTTTTTTCTTGAAATTTTTTATAATAATATTTATTTATCATTTTGGATGGATATACCTACTTTAATAGAATTTTTTTTGGGACTGTTGTGAAAGTTTTTCTGTTTCTGTTGATGTTATGAGAAGTCACTAGTATATCTATTCCTTTGTATGCTGTAATATGTTTGGAAATCAGGCTGTATTGTTTTCGGAAGATGAGTTGAGGAGACCATAAGTAAAACTTTAGAAATCAAGTACATTCACTAATCACTGAATAATTGAAAACATATATTCAATATCAATATTTAAAAGCATAGTATACTATCAATGGAATATTAATCAAACGTCTGAAAATCAAGGTTGACGTCTCAAAATTCTTGTTCAAGGCATGAACAAGAATTTTGTACAGAAATTGGTTCAACTCTTAGAGCGTTGCATCAGCGAATAAAAACGGCGTTGATATAGCATCTGCAATAAAACATATAAAATATAATATAGCATCTACATAATGAGATGTTTTAGTTAAAAATATTAGTCACCTCATCCCAATGTACTGGAACATATCTGCACAAAACTGATTTATTCATAATAACGGAAAAGGTTAGGAAGGGGATTTTTGTTTTTGTTTTTTTTAGTTAAAAGATGAAGAACCTTGCTTAAAGTCGGAACTTACTTCTATTCTGAAGTATAACAAAACATGGACCCAGAAAAAGTGCCACATAAATGTCATATATAGATAAAAGCGTGTCGTCACTCAACTATAAAATAATATATGAATGTCAATATATAGGATAATTAAGTATAGGTCCTCAAGTTCAATTCCTAAAGAAAGAGCAGTCGCATTAGTGAATGCCAAAAGAAGCTGCTGAGACGTTTGACATCCTCCAAGAAAGTTTTTCTGGGACTGCGCATTCGAAAAAACATCGGGCATATTGTATACAACTGTAACATTTTTCGTCACCTTCTTTTTATGTCTGTTAGAATTATCACTTAACAATTATAATTTAATAGAATCCACATAAAACTTAATTTAAATAACTACCTATATTTATCAGATAAATGATTTATTATTGTTTACTAAATTTTCCTATGAAAAGGATGAATGGAAAATTTTCAAATGACTAAATTTTTAATTGCTCGTTCATTAAAAATGATTCGCTTCATTAGGTAGCAACAATTAATATATTAAAGTTATAGAGCTATGTACTATTTTTTCTATGGAACTATGTACTGTACAATCCACAAAAATTAAAACTTTTTGGTCATTCATTATGAGAGATAAAAAGAATTAGAAATTAATTAACCTTAGTAACGTATATTGAAGAAGTTCCATTGGGTCCTCAAAGATAAATTAGAAAAAAAAATACATATTATGTGCCGAATCCTAAGACATTACTAAAAACTAATTCTTAGTTTTAGGCACTGATAATGGCAAGTCGAACAAGAAAGTAAAGTCAAATAAAAATATCGAAAAACATTTCGATAAATAATACAAAAACTACTCCCAGTAAAAAAATCAATAATCAAAAACTAAAAATATCAATATCAGCTCCTTGCTGTTTGAAAAGTTTTACTAATGAATAGATATTTAAAATAAACTAAAAAAAATGACAAGGTGTATTTAATATATTAATGTCAAGGAGTGTCTAATCTTTAATTACCCTCAATTTTAGTATACTAAATCATTAACAAATAAAAAATGGCACATTTCCCTATCGTCCCCATAATAAACTATTCACATAGTTTATTATTTTTATTTTTAATTAAGGAACAAAACATTGAATTCATAAAAAAATTCATCGAAGACACAGGCTTAGGTTATTAAATAAAAATGGAAAAATTCTGGCACAACATTTACTTTATTAGTTATTGAAAGCAATACATTCTGCCATAAATATCTAATTACTGCCATGTTGGGTACAAAGATTTAAATCATGAACAAACAAGCAACCTATTTATTCATAATTTTTCTTCATGGACATTTGAAATATGAATTTAAAAAATTTATTTTTCTAGTTCTTTATTTTATGAATAAGATAAATGAATATTTATTATACACTGCTTTAGCAAAACTAATGTAACACACATTTTAAACCCCGTGAGAAATATTTTAATTGACCGCCACTGCCATATGGTGAATAATCAATTTAATAAATATATTTTAATTCAGTTAACTATTTGAGATGAAGCACCAAGTTTGTGTTAAATGTTTGATAAGAAAACTACACCTTATTCGGCAGATGGTTCTTACGTCCAGGAATTTCACAGCCCCCTCCCTCTTAATAGTTTTTAATTAAACACACCATTGTGAGTGTGATTATATTCATTTCAACAGTTATTATTAAAAACAATGTTTAATATATTAAATGAGAGAGCCTCCTAATGTTTTTGGTCATTACAAATCCAGATGTTGGCCTATGTATATGTATATATGTATATATATATATATATATATATATATATATATATATATATATAACTTTTATAACTATGTTACTTTTAATTAACAGTTTAAAGAAATGCCATACTTTTTTTAACATTTAGTATTAAACATTATGATGTCAACGTTCTATTGCAAATGACACACCAGTTACATTAGGATTAATAATTTAGTTCGCTGAACAATTTATTAGACGTCTATTTTGATTGAGCAAAACCATTAATAAGAACATTAATAACTTAGGATCAGTATAGTTTAATTACAAAAAGTAACATAGTTATAACACAGGTAGCAATAAAAAGCATTTCTAACTATGAAAATTTCTATTTATTATTTGAAAAGTATAAATATCAGCAAATGTATTATTTTTTCATATGCTTTGTAAAACCGAAATATACCTAAAACCCAAAAACTATTATTGTTTTTTATTTTGTAAATCAAAATAAACTTCAATCAAACAAATACCCAAGAAATCGAATAGATGCGCATTATACTTCTATTGGAAAGCAGATACAAATGCGATACAATGATTGTTATTTTATTATATTTTAATGCACTAATGTAGATCTAAACATCAAAAAAATACTGAGCCTATTGCTTCTGGTTTCAAAGATTTCAAATGTACTTTCAAAATACGAACAATTTTCAAATATATTTTTGGAACTAAATATCTGGACATGTACTGAACATAGTATATAAATCGATCCTTCTTGAATGAAATGATTATTGTTTTATCAATATATGTTACCCTAGCTATGAATAATAATGAAACGACAAACATAGAAATATTTATGAATAAGTGTCATTGGAGATATGAGAACGATATCAAATAAAGTCTTATGGTTTTGGGCTCTACTGTAATGCAGGATTACATAAAAACAAAATTCAGATTCCATCATAAACTAGTCGAGCAACAAAATTATTAATTTCATCTAATTTTCATTTTATCTAATTTATGTTTTTTATAGATCATGGGTCCTTGGCTTATATATGAGCCAGTTCAACTTTAAATCTGAACCAAATAAATTGATAAGAAAATTTTAATAGGATCTTACTCAGAATATTCATTCGTCCTCCATTATAAACAAATTTATAACTAAAGATTTAGAGTGATCTTGGCCAAAACACCTCCCTGCACAACCTTTGGCTCTTGAGACAGAACAGTCCTTACCTTGTAGCGAACCCAAGACTCTTCGTAAGTTGTAGCACTTTCAAGCACTTGACTATAACAAAGTAGTGTGATATAGAATTGCAAATATATGGAATGAATCATGAAGCATTTCTCGAGAAAGCTCCAGAACTGTCCACTTATAGCCGTCTCTTCAATCCACTAAAGAGTAGCAAATCCATAAGGATGCCAGAAGGCCATAAGCACTAAAGACCAGTTATACAGTTAAGGCAGAGCTGCCAGATCGAAATCGACTCTAGATCGATAAGGATGGACAGCTCTGAGGAAAGAAAAAAACAGAAGAAAAAAGGCGGAGTTCCATTTAGAGAGAGACGAGGCAGTATATTGCTGCCCCATTAATTAGCAGACACTGGTCACCATTGTAGACTTTCCAATGTCCGTCGTTTGGCATTCCTTCTTTCCTGGCTCCTACCTCTATGGCCGCCTCTCAAGAGCAGGACAATAAAGCCTCTACTAAATCCTCATCAATGGCCAACATATCCTTCCGACGTGCAACACTTCGATACCTTCCACTTCTAATAATCATCTCGAGAAATAGCGCTTCTAGCGATGTAAGAAAAGTTGATTCCTACTCGAATGCTCCAAACCACATACGGAAACTCGGATCTCGAGTATCTTCAAATATGGAGTAAAAACAAACCTAGAACATCTAAGCTGTATCCTTAAACGGAAATGGTAAATGGCTGTAATATATCTTGTTTATAGAGACCTCTATTGGTAGATTTCACGATTGCACTACACAATAAATATAAAATAAAACATATCTATTTATATCATCATCAAAATTTTTTTATGGTATGCGGACACTGACGCGAAAATGGAGATTAGAAAACCGTTCTATTCTCAGATTATAGAAGTTTTTTTTAAATTTTAATGTACCATGATTCTCCAAAAAAAAAAAGAAAAGGGAGAGAGAGATTGTTATGGCCAATATTTATTTTTTTGTTACTCCATCTATGCAAAAAAATAAATATTGGCTGGTGTAATAACAGCAAAGTGGTGCGTTTAGAATATTACAAAATTAGTTGGGGGGTGAGTGGTATTTGTGTTTCAATACGAAAAATGTAGGAGGCCAAAGGACCAGGGCCACTAATCTGACGACCAATTTCCATGCCAAATGGAATAACACCAATTCCATTCTCTTCATCTTGTCCGGCAGAGACTTCTGTCCAACAGTATTCTTGTTATCCATAACTTTTTTTTTTTTAACCCCCTTCCCTGCCTGTGAGGCATACAAGGTTTCCTCCAGTGGGGGTTCACCATTGTTATCCATAACTAGACCACCGATCAAATACAGTCATCCAAGCATGATATCATTCTCAAATCAATATCCTATCATGGTTATAGACCTTCTCATCTCCCCACTTCCCCCTTATCCAGTTTTCGTCCATATTAATAGTACCAAATACAAGAATACCTTCAAAAACTAGGATATCCTTATGTTTCGTAATTGAGTGTCAAAGTAGCCGTTCCGTCGAACGGAGTTCTTAGATACGGCATTTCGATTCTTCAAAAGAACAACGTCAAAACTCAAAAACTTTTTACTTTATATTTTATATTTCAAATAGTGATAAATATAAAATTTGAATTAATAAATATGAATTTGAAAGTTCTATGTGATTTACAAAAATTAAAAAAATGGGAATTGGTAATGCAAAGCATTCCTATAGTGATAATTATTAGCCATTAGAAAATGTTTATAATCTTGAAACTATGATTTTAACCTCTGCCATTTTTCCCATGAAACTTCAAGTTCAAACATGATACAAAATATGACATTATTAAATAATATATGATGGAAACGGAATATCAGGTATGTCATTTCTGAATTAAGAAGCCACAACCAATACAATTTCTACTGAAGGTTTAACACAAAAATGCCAATTTTTTAGTTATATCGTTGTCCTTTTAAAGGTAATACTAATTGTTTGATGGTTGAGTTTTTTGTTTGAATTACTAGGTTCTCCATTCTGCGTTAGATAATTTCTATTAACTAATGTCTGTTAGTTGAAGAAGACACCTTAAGAGACCTTGCAATAACAAGAAGGACCTCGAGGCCATCAATCGCCACTAAAGACCCTGGTGCTAATGACGATAGGAGATGAACCGGAGGAAGAGCCAACAATAAATCCGCCCAAGAGGAAGGAATGCTATTCATTCGGCTATTTTGGGAAGTGGTCCGGGAGAATAGCGGTCTTTAGTTATCCCCAACTGCAGCTTAATATACCCCGCCGCGATTTATTGACTGACAATAGGAAACCTCCTGATATAGAACAGAGATCACAGTTTCAGCTTACTTCCCATTATAAGGATGTAGATCATTTTTAATTAGCACGGTTTTGTTTCAGGGAGTTGATCGATGTAAAAATGTTCAGAATTTTTTTTTCCAAACCTTATCATTAATCATGTCATATCCAACGTTTGGATTTATAAAAAAGATCAAGACAAAAATGTTAGATCGATTTTATAATAATGAATCGGAAAACTATATCATATTAGTGAATATTATTTTTTTTAATTTTGTGTAAAGAGATGCAGAAATCTGGCTAATATTACATAATAATTATGGGATTAGTTCCGAGGGTTGTCGCTTCGAGTTGTGTTAATAGAATTTAATTTTTAATTTTTATTTTTTTCTTAATCTCCTTTATTTTATTAAATTGTAATAACAATATATATAACAATATAATATGTACATGCACAATCTACTGCCTTCTATTACCCGTAGGTATGTCAAGGTTAAATGATACATTATCTGAGTCCGCTGAAGGCGGTTTCTGCAAAAACGGCACATGGCCGCTGACTCTATTCAATTCAAAACGGGAAGGGTCTGCTTACGGGATTAGGAAAGGAAGTGAAGAAGAAGGGTGAAGAGAAAGGAAAAAGAAAAAGAAGAGAAGGGAGGAAATGAAAGGAAAGAAAGGATAAGGACAAGTGAGTCCCCACCCCATCTCTAGATCAACGAGAGCACAAGGGGACACTGCCCTGCCATCTTCCAGGTCTAGGGTGGTTTTATGTCCCTAAATAAGAGGTTCGCACTGGCCTTCAGCCCATCAAAAAATTTGACGTGCTCCCAACATATATACTCGGGCACCGAGGGGAGCCGAAACTCCTCCCGGATGTGCCCTTTCGAGCGATGTGCCTCGAACAGTCCGTCTAAGGATGGAGTTCTGGTACTGCTGCAGGCGCATCAGGGTTATTTCGTAGAGGTGTCTCAAAAGCGGAGCACCAACGAGCATTGTAGGTCTTATTATGGACTTATAAATTTGCAGTTTCAATCGCAGTGAGAGAAGCGGCGACACCAACAGGTAGTAGAGCCTATGGGATTTATGTCGGGCCAACTTCAACCTCTCCTGGACGTGCCTTCAGAAGGTGAGATGCCTATCAAAAGTAAGACCAAGGTAGAGCATTGAAGAAGATAAAATACGATCCTCACTGTCCACTGTGAAAATACTGGGAAGCCTCTTCTTGCTTCTATCCTGAAATGACATCACGATGGCATCCGTCTTAGACGGATTCACCCTGATGCCATTCAGTTTGAGTTCCTCTACTATCGCCTCATCGCCTTATTAAGTGCATGTGTGGCGCTGACGCTGGTGGCATAAATCCCTATATAGATTTAAATGTTTATTCGCTTTCTTTTAAATGTTCTCCAAAAACTACAGAGCTTTGAAAAAAAAGAATATAATTATGGGAAATGTGTATATTTCGGTAATCATATCACCTAGAAATGAAGTTTTAAACAAACATATATCGTTCATTATCTATACTTCGAAGTGATAGTTGAAACATTTATTTTTTGATGAAATGACACCGAAATATGCACATCCCCTATAATTACATTATTTTTCCATACTAAATCTCAAGACAATTTGTATTTTTGGAGAATGTTAAAACGGAAATCAGTTAAATTTTTAACTCAACTCGAAGGATAACCTATGGAACTAATCTCTTAATTATAAATAGGCTGTCATTATACCCCATACTCGTAATCTTGAGGCTGAAGGATAAACCACGTCTGAATGTATTTGTCGGAAAAATTATGAGATCATTGGAGAATTAGGGAGATTACACAACGCGGAATTGTGGAGCATGTACCCGGATAATATTATTGAACTGATAGCGTCGCGGAAATAAAGAAGCCCATCATAAAGTCATTGGGCAGAACTAGCGAATTCCTAAAATGTTAATAAACTGTGTGCCGACTGATTAGTCACAGTATTAGACCGAGGCGTAGGTAAGGGAGGATTACGTCAAGTGTTATCTGGCAAATTTGGTTTTGGTTTGTGGTCCGTGGACAGAAGTTTGTAGGGAGAGATTGGTGGCATCGAGCCTTCGGGTTTTCTGAGTCTATTAGGCCTCAAGCCAAACAAAAATGAAGAAGACAAAGAATAAACTCTTCGCCATTCTAGCATAGAAGAACTAAATGACATACAATAATATATACAGATCAGAGATGTCCTCTTAACTCAGATCTTATGTGATCTATCAGTTCTATCAATAAATACAAAAATTTGTAAAAAGTTCAGAAGATTTATCCACCAGCCTTAAAACAATTTTTACATGACATCTCCAATTAAAGAAATTCCATTAAAGAAAACTCTTGGAAGGATGTACGTATCAGGTTTGGAATGGTAAATGTCTAAATTTAATTCATTGGTAACCGCATTTACAATATTCCTTTTATATTGACAAGTATAATCAAAGTAGATATTAGTAAAAAATATTACTGCATTTCTAAATTAAAATTGTAACTAAGTTGATCTGTATTTTAGTGGGTAATTAACGTTTTTACATAAATCGACAGCTGATGAAAATACAACGCGCATTAAGGCCGTCGTCCTTTCATCGTCTTGCATTTCAATATTAGCAACATATGGATAAAGAATGTAAAGAAATGTCATGCATTTCAATTATAAATGAAACAGCTGGAATGCATTTTGGAGTCGAGTGCCTACATTGGCTCCTTCTGATCCATTAAACACGTTTATATCCGATGAGATGTGTTCATTATAAATAAATTTTGCATAAAACCATTATACTGATAATAGAACCGACATTCCTATATTTCTTATTTACTTGCTAATGCTCTGAAGTGTTTAAGCATTAATAATAACGTTTAAAACAAAAACGGGATCATTCAAACATTTATTTAAATAAAAATTATCTTATCTTAAAATTATGATGACAGAAAAGTGCAATTTTATTTTATAAAATTACAAAAATAAAATTTACTTAAGCATCTTATTTCGGGCGGATTGAGGACAGGCTGGTTAGTTTCGTAATCATTATTAAACTGTTCACTGACGCCATGCAACAATATTATAACAAGAAACTGGATGAAGAATTGGAGAGAAACAGCGAGTCACATATGGCATCCTCCACATATAGCATTTCCTTGTAAGTAGTTTTATAAGTTGTATTGTAAACCACGATCAGTACAAATAAATATCATTTTATCCGATTATTATTATTATTTGATAAACAACTCCCGATCAGTCAGCCACGTTAACCTTTGGAAAAGAATAAGAAGGATTTGTTTCTTAGCTACTTAATATATTTTAAGTAAAATGATCTCAAGGTGGCATCCCATTTTATTATTTAAATCTAAATCAGATCAAAGGATCTGACTTTTCCTTGAGATCATAGCTTGGGCAGTAACGCCAATATATATCATAATGAATAGTATGTTGTTAGTATGTCTATCCAAATCATAGGCGTAACGTTATTGGGGATGTAACCCCACCATTGCCTAGAATAATTTTTTTAAAAAATTGTAAGTAAAAATTAAAAAAAAAATAAAAATTTGAAGGATTTTACTTTTTCAAAGTTATTATTGTGGGATTACAGAAGTATGGGTCAATAATGCCAAAAACACAACAAAGAAAGTGCAAACACAGTTATTTTAATGAATAAATGGTACACTAAAATGAAAAACCAAAAAGGTAATACTGTTTATTTACAATTAATTATATTATTATAGCGGTAGTAGTGGCATCTAGCGGCAACAATAAAATCGCAAATATGAGAAGAACAGTTTAGACAATTCTTAGAATCAAGAAGTAAAGTCTGGATGGGTGTAGAAAGTTCCCTATGCAATTAAGTATAGTAAGTTATTGTAAACAATAAATAGGGTTACTTGTATTTAAAATATATTTTTGATTGCCTTTCCAAAAATAACATTTATAACTACCAAAATAACATTTATAAAAAATTTTAGTCTATTTATTTAATTTGAAGCTACATCGTTTTATAGTATGTATAATACATATTATACCTATATTATGAGACATCTTTTTTGAAGGGAGTAATATGTTGGAGTGGTTGAATGGTGAGGGTTACCCTCCTGAGTCAACTGCAGTTACGCCACTGATCCCAATATAAAGCAAACTTTCTCATAAAATAAATTTACATGAATAGAGGACGCTGTGTCCTAAAATATAATTGGTTGTTTATTCATTTAACGTCGCATTAGGCTATGGGTAATCGGATGATGCTATAGTGGGTGTCCTAAATTTTGCCTATCCAGACATAATTAGTGTAGGGATTTTTACGGAGTATCTAGCACAGGCTCAGAAGCCTCATTTTACATCTCTTCTGGTGGATTTTTTACTCATGATGAATTGAATTGATCAAGGGGTGCATTCAAAAATTTTTAATCCCTTTAAAAACTCCTAAGGCGCAATCAGTATTTTGTACCGAACCAGTCGGAAAGAGGAAGGGCAGAAGAAAAAAATTGGCAAGGCTCATAGTGCGAGTGGTGATGCCAGAACTCTAGGTATAAGGAATTGCTGGGAAGCAGCTCAAGATGGAGAAGAATGGAAGGTTGGTCCCTGGGCCAGCCAAGACCCAGAAATGGATTGTGGCGCTTAGGATGAATGATTGAGTGTGGGATTTGCAGACCCTCCGTAGGATCATCCAGCTACTTTAAGGTGGGCACCCTTAATTGAGAGGAAACCTAGCTGAGAGTGCTCTCGGACAAATCACCTCATTGCACAGCAATCACTCTCTACCAAAACCTTCATGAACATTAGTGGCACTGTTTTTAATGAACATTTGAAGAAACAGGTCAACATATGGTTTTCTTGAAAATTTCAGATCGAATGGACAAGGAGGAACACTACCCCCGGGAGTTATTGGGGATGCCCCGCGAAGATAAGGCGGCTGGATGAAGAGGAATGTAAATGCGGACGGAGGTAGGTGGCTGGTCCATCAAATAGCGCGCGCCCGATATGGCGAGGTGTCTCGTTAGGAAGCCCTCAACACCCATTATATCTGAGGGCGTCTCCTCCATCGACATGTCCTTCACGTAGCCTCTGCGGAGGAAATCACTCCAAGAAGATTCGGTCCTTAGAGAAATGCATTTCTCCCTCTTAAGGAATACACGAAGAGGACCAGGAAGATTAGTGTAAAAAATCGCAACTTAATTTATTCAATAACTGTATCAGTTTTTATTTTACATTAATATAAATAAGATATGTCCTCTTGTAACTATGGGAAATGAGTATATGTCAATTGTCATTTCTTGATGGGAAAAATTTCAGCATATGAACATTTCATATCATTGTTATATCATCTATACTTCTAAATATTTGTTAAAATCTTCATTTCTTGATGAAATTATTACCAAAATATTCAAATTTCACATAATTATAATCTTTTATTTATACTAGAACTCAAGATTATTTTTATTTTCGAGAATATTTAAACGAAAACGAATGAAAAGATAAAATTCGATGTGACTCAACTCGATGCGACAATCGGAACAGAAAAGTTTTCTATTTTTCTTATTTAGAAGGATGCATAATAATGACATACAATATAAATGCATCCACTATCATTATTATCAGTCTGGATGACACAGAGCATAAATTATCCATTTTCTTTATTTTTTAGTCAATAAGAAGAAATTAACTTTAAAAGATAGCGAATAGCAAAAAATCATTAAGTACAGGAATATCCAAAAATAATTCGTTAAATCCATTTGTTTTATGTATGTAAATGAATAAATAAAATCTAACTTTAATTTGGTACAAATATATTTCGATTGTCCACATTCATTACTATTTCTCAGTAAAGTGTACATCCATTTCAAATGATCCTTAAAATAATTGGAATCCTACATTGTTAATTCATTTTATGTAGCTTTATGGCACTGAGGTTAATCGGAAGATGCTACAGTGGAAGCCCAAAATTTTCTCTAACGAATACCTGACACCTTACAAGCTTAGGACCCCCCCCATTTTAAGTCCATTCCGAAGGGATAACTTTTAACCCCCCCCCTCCAGAAAAAATCGTAACCTACCAACCGGGCTGCGAACTGCCACGATCTTAGGCATTTTAGGTTTTTTAACCACTAGACCCGGTTATCCATAAATGAATGAACAGTTATTACCGACTCTTATAATTTAGTTCGCTTATATCTGCTATTAAATCTAATGAAGTGAAACAATTTGGGTTCTGTAATCTTTTTAAAAAAAAAAAACCTGTCTTTCGTCAGATTACTACCAGGTACCATGGTAGACCATGAGAAAACTATCCACTAAATCGCTAGACTAGACTGATTGTGGTTGCATTTGGCTGGGGATGGAGTGGGGAACAGAGTGGGATTCCACCGCGAGGCACAATCGCAAATCCTCAAGCTCACTAACGAGGCTGAGTGAGGACATATCTAGCCTTTATAGAGCCATTCCATTCCTCGCTCCACCTGTGCTCACTCTGAGGACGTGTTTATTGAGGCCGCTTGTTTACCCAATGGGGCTAGCTTATTCAACTTCTTTGTTCTTCCTATATCTATCACTCTGGCTATACTATCTGATGTCAGGTTTATCAGAATCCATATTATACAACTATCTTCCTAAAAGCACCGATAGTGATAATCTGTATTAACGACAATGACTATCTTATTTTAAATCTATTTATTGAAATTTAAAACTCTATTTTAATAATACAACAAATAAATAGAATGAATGATGCATATTGGCATGGTATAAATGCAAGGAGAGAAACTACCTAATGGTAGCACTCAAATAAAATGTCAACTTAGGTCACGAGGTCATCTAATGTTCAGACGCCTCGGAGGATTATCGAAAATTGAAGTGTTTTAAAACTATCGGGTTTCAATGGGGATAAAGTTTGTCATGAAAGGATTGATACCAGACCGACCAAATCAGCAACAAATGGGGCATTACGGTCATTATTGTTGAATTTATTTGTAACAAAGAAAAGAGCATTAAGGATTTTGTAAGAATTGGATGGCTTAATGGAATCCCAATACTTTACTCCGTTAGTCCATCTAGGTCTTATAATAGTCATGTATATGAGTCTTTTGTAGGTAATTTGGTGCTTAGAGCATTTGTTTAGTAAGTTTTGATGTAGCCTGATACGGCTTTTCTTGCAGTTTCTTTTCGTTTCAATAATTATTATGAATAATAATTACATAATAAATATTGATAACTGAGAAATTGATTTGTGGTTCTAGCTATTATTAAACATTTGAAGAGCGAGCCAGTAATTCTTTTATTTTATTATTTGTCTGTACCCAAGACCTTTCATGGGGTGTAGTAGTTCAGAATAACAGGCTTTGCGTAGGAGTACTCCAGCACTTTAAGGTTTTTTGTTATTGTTCTTTTATAGAATTAAGAACAATCATTCCCATGATTATTTGACTATCCTAGATGTGCCCCGCTTCGTTCAAAGAATACCTCATTTTATCGAGGGCATTATAGATTGGGATTTATAGCGTTAATTCTTGACTTAGAAATCAGCCTCACTGCATTTTATTTCTTGTGTCATTATATATTATATTACTTGTTTTTTCCGAGTAATATTTGTACATATTACCGAACTTTGTTTATTTGTTGCCATATATAATAAACATAAACGCTAATCATGTGCAATACAGTATGATCGATGGGGTATCAGGAGCTTCCACGAAGGGAGATAATAAAACACAACGAGGTTATTAGAGCAATACGCGGCGGTAGCAGGAACCGCACCGTCATTAGAGGGCTCTGGTTAGCTCAGTGATGGGATCCCACTATTAACTTAACGACCTCTACGTAATTAGTTCGTCCCTTATGAGCTACCGGCTAATTAGATTTTTTCTTTTAGAGATGAAACAATTTCCTCGGGCCTCAGTGGCTATTGTGGCCGAAAGCGGTGTGTGGTCAGTACTGTCAGTAGGAAATATATCATGGTATCTAAAATTATTCTTCATTAAAGGAAACCATTAAATTCTAAATGATCTTTTGTTTGTTACAGGTACGTGGGCAATTTTATGAAAAGCGTTTTTTTTTTATTAATTTTTTCATATAAAATGTCCATTTTCAAAGGAATGGTTATTTAGTAAAACAACTTTATGAAATCAAAATACTTTTATTCAATATATTTACCCTCAGTATATTTAAAAGATGACAGAGGTACGAAGAACGTGTAAATGAAAGCCTTGGGTTGTTTGTGGTCCTTCAAGACTGCATTGACTATCATTGGAAGGGTGTCGAAGATACAATTTTGGAGGATTGAAATTCAAATGACGAAGAATGCAATGATGACAATCTAGCCGACAAACGAGGTTTACAGACTAAAGCTTCAGGGCGCACCCGAGCGAGCACTGAGTAGTATAAAGAAAGAAAAGGGACTGGAAAAGCTATCAGATGTAAGAAGCTGATTCGTTTAGTTTATTTACTGTTTGTCGTGGCAAAGGTTTTAGAATTGTTTCTGGAGAACTATCATCTTTTGAATGGAACATCTAGGAAAATATATGGATTGTACTGCAGAGCTTTCAATACAACTGATTTAGTCAATATCAATGGATTCATGACTTTGGACTCTATTACTGAAGAGATGAAGTGTGCCAGGCATAAAAAAATATTGGATTTCTAGGTTTTGAACAATCGGTTACAATATTCCAATAAAAAGTTTTAGAATTTTGACATGAATTTTGTCCAGCTAGCTCCTACTAATCGAAACACTGAGCGACGGCGAATGGTCGGTTTGTTACAACACCCTTCCCCGAACGCGGTGGTAATCTTTCTTGCAGCTTGGGCTCCCGAGTGTCCAAGTGTAAACTGAAAAAAAGTACACCTAAATCGCGTATTTCCATGTTCGTATTTGATGGGATACTAAATAATGTTCGTTCAACTGTGGTGAAAGTAAATATTACCGAAAAAAAGAGAATTAATAACAGATCATTACAATCTGTAAACATAATAAATAACAGATGTCTTATTCCACTTTGAATTTTAGAAATAATAAATACGAACATTTCATAATGTGAATTTCGATTATCAAAATTGCTGACCAATTTTAAAATGGTTATTCAGTGAAATTTTGAAAATATATCAATCTAAATTGTTATTTGTTGGGCAGATTCAACCTGCTGGCCGATCGTTATAAGGCCAAGAAGCTGGCATTAGATATTCCAAATAGACTATTCTTACCACACCCATGTTCCCACAACAAAATGACCTCAGGGAACATCTGTTTCATAGATCCATCGTTTTCCGGAGCTGCGTCCAGCCTGGCGTATCTTTTCCCATTCATAGTCATCCAGTGATAATCGTTTTCACTAATAGACCTCAAATAACCTTCCTAAAGTTCCTCCAAAGTGTACCGCTCTCTGGATTCGGTAAAATTTAAATTCCCCAGCTGCTGCATTATGTAGGCTGATGGTCTGGTCTGTGAAGAGGGGGCTACAAAAAACGCCAACCCCCCTCCTTATACACTGCCGATTGTATTTAAATGCAGGGACCGTGTCTCCGTAATGGCCGCCTTATTAGCCTACTCCCGCCGGCGGCAAGCACACATCATTTTGGCGGGAGAACACTCTTCCCGCCTAATTAGCAGTGGCTTCTACCGCGCCCGTCGGTTTTATTTTAAATTAACTACCGCCCCCTACACTCACTTAAATGGCTTTATCTTCCATCCAGTTTGGACATTATTCTTTTTTTCTTTTTTATTGGTTCATTATACATGTCCCAGTACTATTAATCTCATTTAGACAGCTGTTGATAGGCCGTAAATACTTTTTGAAAAACTTATTGAAATAAGTTTTCCTGCTTGAGCTGACACGAATTCCTCACTTTGCACTGGATCCAGAACGGTCTTTTCCTCTTTTGATTAGGTATTGACTTTCTCCTCCTGATGAAGTCCTCTTCTTGAAGTACAAGAAATTGAGAAAAGTTAAATACTCCTTGAATATAATTATCTCATGGCAAACAGATAATACATTAATGTCAAGACGAATGAAGGGGTCCGCTACAAGGGGCGTTCAGAAACATTAATATAGTTTACGGTGAAGATACAGTGGGTGAAACTACAATCTTCCATTGGTTCCATTAGTTCACAACTTGGAGTGCAACAGTGTGGAAACAAGTACCCTGACTGTTTCCAGGCACCTTAAGGAGCTTGGTAAGACAAAAAAGCTGGAAATATGGGTACCACATGAATTAACCGAGGCCCAGCAGCACAATCGATTTTTTTTCAGGAGCTGAATATAGAGGTCCTTCCTCACCCACCATATTTTCAGGACCTTACACCAAATTATTTCTACTTTTTCAGTTGTTTGGATAATTTTTTAAGAAATAAAAAATTTGACAACGAAAATGCCCTGAAATCGGCCTTCCAAGACTTTGCTTCTTCCTTGACACCAATTTCTACAGAGCGGAGATATAAATGCTAGTTTCACATTGGGAGAAGTGTATTGAAAGTGAAGGACCCTATTTTGATTAATAAAAGTATTGTTTAATAATTTTTTTTGTAATAATTTAAATTTGCGCCTTCACTAAAATTTCATATGTTCAGTCAATCCTATGATTTTGATTATTGTATTAGGTGTGAATTTTAAATTTTTAAAAACAATATAATTTGTTTTTGTTATAAGTAAACATAGTTAGTTGTCGCCTACCAATATATAATTTTAAACAGTTCGTTTGTAAAAATTCACTAATTTTTTTTTTTTTTTAATTAATTCACTTCCAGAAGTGAGGATTAAAACGTATGTCGAGCGATAAACTTTTTATTGATGGCAGAAAATATCATACGCGAAGTAGCAATTCCTGCATTTATTTCATCAATTTCCCATTCTCACTTTTTATTACACCCAAATACTTTAAACTATATTATTACTTAATAATCATAATTATTTATTTAAGAGAATACGCATTTATGATTTCAGTTGATTTTCTCAACGCCGACAGTTGAATATTGTGTATGGAAATAGGTCTGTTTATGCTCAAAAGCCGATGAGATCTTTGTTGTAAACTGTTGGCTAAGAATGTTTGTCAGGCTTATATTTATGCTTGATTAGTATGACCGCCTAATGCATGCATAGTGTTGCATGATTATTCCACGTGAAGGTTTATCAAGATGAAATCCCAGGTAGCGAACCTGTTCTCGAGGAATAATTACTGCCTTATTAAAGAACATAAAAGAGCGTAATGAGTTTCCGACAAAGGGTCCTATAAAACGTAAAATTTATATATTCCATGAAATGGCCGCCTTGTAAAAAAAAAAAAAAAACATACTGGAACCGGAAAGGGATAGAAAGTGTATTAGTTGATGAAGACTGCAGTTCGCTATTAAAAGCGCAAATCGATAAAACAGGAAATGGAATCGATTCTAACACAAAGCTCTCCGCCTTCCTAAGAAATGATGAAGGAATAAAAAGAAAAGGGTCGGGACACCAACTCTAATGACTAACGGAATAAGCGAGGCGATTAAGGAGGTATTTGAAGAAGGTATTGCTTCCGAAGGTGGGGCGGTTACCAAGGTGATGCTATTAGGAGAACTACTTCCAATAAATCAGTAATCCTTTTCGGAGCCTATTATTAGTCGGCTCTTGGTTAATTAGTTTTAAATTAAATTATAAATCAATATATCTATTGCCAGGAAATAATAAGCGGGCATGAATATGGATAGTACTGTTTGTCCTAATAGCTTTCTGGCCAGCTTGTTTCATCTTGTTCGGTTCCTATCTCTCGAGTATAATTCATGACTCTATCAGGACCGGGTTGTAAAGTGTGCCTCTCAGTTGAGGCTATTAGCACTCGGGAGAGTTTTAGAATCACAATATATATGTATATGTTCTTTTTGTTTATTGCTCTATCCACCTCAATAACTTTAAAAGTTGTTATTAAACATATTCTATATGCGCGTTTATTGAAATGAGTACAGATAACGTTAATTTTGAGTGAGCAATCATTTAAATAGGATGATTTTCTCATAACCTCATGTTTCAATTATCCCTGATTATCTGAGATTGAAGGAATTCTTATGAGTCGTGAACTTGACAGATCGGACAGAGTTTTCCATATGATACAAATGTTCAATTTTATTATCAATGTACATTTGACCAGATAACGAATTTAACTAATGTTAAAATAAAAATTCTTCGTTACGAAGATTGTTTGCTGTTCACTTCTTTGAGAGTTCACCCCAACTGGTTTTCTAGTAAGGATTCAAGTCAAACCACAAATAATCCATCCTTTTTATTAGTAATAATTTAATTTTATCTTATATTAACGACTTATTAATCCTAAAATGAGGTGTCACAATAATTGTTAAAATTTAATACAATATACGTTACTGTATTATAATAATAATCTCAATACATCGCTTTTTGATTTCCTTCTAGATCTCATGAATATATGACAAGATTTTCATCCGACTTATTAAAGTTAGGTTGCTAGAAAAACTAATGTACAATTTTTCTCGTCCTTTTCTCTTATATCTCTTTAACAGAGCAATAGATTTCCAAGGTTCCTGGCAAAATAATTGCAAATAGGTTTAAATCGGGAAAATATATCAAACTGTTCAACATAAACGGAAAAGAGGGTGAAAAGTCAAAAATATTTGTGACTCGTATCCTTTTCAGTATGCTTATTGAATAGTTTTGAGCCACGAAACTACCTTGAGACCGTAGGAAGTAAAAGGTCGTGTGGAAGTAATTAAAACGTTTTTGAAGGTATTAAATTTATTATTAAAGATTTCGTTATTTTAATTTTCACCATTTAGGTGAATACTTTTATGGTAAACTAGCCAAATAATTTATTAGAATAAATAAATATAAATGTCTAAAAGTCAGTATATAAAGTCGAGTATTTTGGCAAGTGAAATCTAGCGAGTTGTTTGAGTTTTTGTATTTTTTTCAATCCCAAAATTTTAGAAGTTTAAGATATAATTGCATTAATTATGTGAGGTTAACTCCAAAATTTTAAAAATGAAATTTTTCAGATTTTTCTCTGGTAAAGTGAAGCAATTTTATGCTCCCCACTTCAGGCCCAGAACCGGGCCTTATGATAAAATCATAAGAAATAATGTGTAAAAGTAATTTTTTGAAATTTCCATTTGAATCAATAGGTATAGATAGCCATTTTCTGGCCCTATTATCATTTTTAACTGTGTATAATAATGCAATAGGCTCTTATCCGCATGTCGGGCTCGAAATCTGTAGTACCAAAACTTATTATAACTGATTCTGTTATCTGTCGTTGAGCGACTCCTTTAGAATCGCCAGAATATCCTGGGTCTCACCTAAACCTATATAAATTTGTTACTCCTAATTGGGAGAAACCAAGAAAGATCCTTCTATGCATTCGTGATGGTACAACTTCCTTATCTTATCGGCATTGCATATAGCAGTTCAATATATCTTTCAACACCATGCGCTGTTTCTAGATGTATGGAACCCAAATCAGTCTCCTGTCAAACTCAACCTTGCATTATTTTGCATTATTAGTACATTATAAAGGTATGTGGGAGGGCATTTTTAACCTCAGAATCCTCAAATGTAAGTAAGCATATTTGAGTGTGAGTGTACTAACCTACAAAACCGAATTGCAGTTGACACCATATGACTTGGGGCTGAAAGCACCCACTTTTATAAATAGACAGAACGGACAGGAGAATGTAGATGATGTAGTAGGACCTATTATAGGGCCGCTAGATTGAATTGGAACAGAGGTTGAAGCCTATTTTATTGAATGGGATCATTCCTAGCGACATGCTACTAATGCATCATCATCATGGAATCCTCTAAGGACCATTTCACATTTCGTCATTCTCTCCAGTCCTCTTGGACTTCTGAACCAATTTCTCTTTCCGAAATGAAATTGTTTCTAATTTTAAAGGATGACTCAGGTTTTAGAAGCATTCCAATAAATATTCCTAAGGTTGATATATTCACTACTGCCAACTGTCGAGTGTTTATAAATAATTTTTTTTTATTAATCTACAAAGATTAATGTGCTATTAAAGTCCCCAACTCATTATCTTCCGTTTTATTAATTTCCTACTGTAGATATGAATACAAATATAATCGTGTTTGATTTGGTCGTATTTTTTTTATATTTGGTAATACCTACCTGATAATTCTTATAAGAACCTGGCAAAGCACTTGCCTAAATCTCCATATTAGTTCTTTTTCATTTATTAGAGCAATTTATTTTCCTAGTTTATGTTTTTCAATAGATACGTGAAAGAACATCAGTTACATATTTCTACTTGCTATTCTTAATGAACTTCACTCCAGTGAGAATGAAAAAAATGTATTTTAAAGACATATATCCGTCTGAAATATGAGGGCGGATTGTGCTAACAAAGAACCAAAAAAAAAAATGGACTTGTTACGGTTGGTTGTACCTGTAGTGGCTTTGTATCTTTTAGCATCAAATGCTTTGGAAAAAATAAATAATTCCAACCATTTGTTTTATAATTAAACTGTTTAAATAAAATACCCCTCTACAGCAGTGTTTTTTTAACTTTCAACTAAATTTTGGGAGACAATTTTTTCAGATGTTGGTATGAAAATTTTAGCTAGAGAATAAGTTTTGACTTCTAGATTATTTTTTATAGTTATTCCTTATGACAAGAAATTCTAATTCCCTTCATGTATTTATTTATTATTTAATACGTTATCATTTATATCTGCATCCCTGGTGAATAAGTGCTTAAGTAGAATTTTGTCAAGTAGGAGTTACCTGCATTGAGGGAAGCGGGATCGTGTCATTTTCGTTTTTTTTTTTGTTTTTTTTTTGGTTTGGAAGTGAGTTGTAATGCGTCAATAATAATAATAATAATAATCAATATGTCCTTTTCAAGCCAATGCCTGATTTATCAAATTATTAATTACGAAATTAACACGATACCGCTCCCTTAAGTACAATAAACTGTAAAATTCGACTTAACTATTTAGTAACATTAACTATATAGTAGATATAACCTTAATTCCAAAATAAGACGATTTTCTCTTGAATACTTGTAGACTGCTATGGGTGTGTTAAATTTTTTGTTTATCCGCGAATTTTATCTGCTGGAAGAGAGAATAGACTTGGTAGATATAAAAAATTAAATCTTAAATACTGAATAATCATTTGTTAGAAATCGACATTTCCACTCGCATTGAAGATTTTTATCACATTGGTTTGATTGTGTATGAAATAATTTTGATGTTAAATGTGCCCAATTATATAATGTTTAAGGCCTCACGATTTATTCGATGGACTTAAGTAGTTCATTTTTTCAAGTTTTCAAATGGTTGACTAATTGGTGGAACAATTAAACGGGAGTGATGGGGATTTAAATTGGAATCCTCCCAAAATACCCTAATAGCGGTTTTTCAGTCATGGCTACAATTCTAGATAAATTACTGATGATTAACTCACTAATTTCCCCAACGACAACCCTACTTCAGATATCAGGAGGGAGCTATAAGAGATCTAGCAGCACACGGGTTGGGTTATTATCCTCTGAGGCTATAAGTCAAACACAGGTAGCTGGAGGTAATAACCACCATTAGGGGACAAATAGCGGTGGCAGTGGAATGACCCCCATTGATTTATAATTTAATTTAAAACTAATTAAAGCGATAACGCCGTGGACTCGGTAATAACCGGGCTCGAAAAGAGATTCATGATTTATCTTCTTTCTCAACGCCTGGGGGCTAATAGTCCTCCGGCTTCCTGTAGGTGTAGCTCCACGCGGAAGTACGAATCGTTGAGGGCATTCTTTTATGGTTTATTATTATAGTATAAAATGATGGATGCTGATTGCTTATTACTCCGTCCAACAGCGAGCTCCTCACGAGATTTTATCTTCCTCCCATGTTGAAAAAGAAACCGATGGAAGAAGGCTTGTTCTAAAAACATTCTTTACACTTGTAACCATAACAGAAAACCATATAAAAAAATTTACTAACCGTAAATTATTGCTTAATTATTCAAAGGGAAAGATTCATGAATTCCGAAGTGAGATGCCCAAGTTGAAACTTAATAAATACAAATAGTTTTTGAGTAGTCTCTTCTTATCTAGTAAAACGCGCGATATGAAAAAAAAAATTATAACATTTTTTTCTCTTTAATGTGTCGATTCGCTACTTCAAGTTCACTGTTTCTAAGACTTATTACCTGTACAGACCTCTCTTGGTACTTAGGCCTAAACTAATAGACCAATTAAGAGTGAAATAATAGAAATAAAAATGTCTGCACAGCACTTCTTTAATCTATTTAAAATCAAGCCATAAAAAACAAAATAAAACCTGCACCACTACAGCCAATGAAGGTCTTGGATTCAGTACGTGGTAGAAACTGTACTGTACTCTTTTTTTTATATTTCGAACCCCGTGTAAGGGCATATCATAAGGGTATAACATTGCTACTCTCAATCTATATATAATAGAGATAGAAAACGGATACCTATCCATACATAAATAAAGCGAGTAAGTCTTAAAATCCTTACCACTACAACCCATCCGATTGTGTAAGGAAGTAATTTGTCCCTGATCACGCTCAACTTCAAGGTTTTTCAGCAATTAAGGATACCCACTTTATATAGGCTCGGTAACTCCCAGACCTGCAGGGTTAATTAATAGATTAAATATTTTATCTGCCACACCCGGGAACTTTAGTAGCTCACTCATAGATATTGGAATCGTCCATCCCACCACCAAAACAGGCAATATGACAGCAGCGGCTCTTGTCTAGGCAAATTTTTAACTTTGACGGCTCTTTTTAATATTAAAAATAATAAATTGTCAAATCTGTAATAAAGTATCTAATTAATGATAAATATTGACAATAAGTGTGTCATACATAAGAGGCTGTGACCCAACGCTGGTTTTAATGACAACAGATACAAGCTATTATAAAGATAAATATACAAATATGGGCGATCACCTTAATTGAACTATATCGTAACGATTGTTTACGATCTCGTGAGACTCCTTGACTCCCACGCGAGACAGTAACGACTAATTTCATCTTATTTACAACTACGGTCTTGTACAAATTGAGAAATCATATGAACATATCTCAATGTCAATATGTCCATTTGTAGTATTTCAAATTATTCCTGCAGATATTTTATGGATAATTTGATCTGGTAGACAAAGGGAGCAGGCCACAGGAAGCAGAGAACGTAAATCAAATTCCTTTTCTTTTATTATTCAAAAGGCTCGTCTAATTATAAAAAAATAGTTTAATATATAAGTCAATATACCCATGTTTGGAAAATTATTGTGGGAGCACCAAATGGAGACCATGCAATTCTTTATTGTAAACGTTAAATGCATAATAAATAAATTTAGACTTGAAATAAATTGAATAATTGTTAGATGTAGAATTTTAATTAGTTTTTTAGGTAGTTACCAGACATGAGATCATATTTTAAAAATTCATCATAATTTTTTTGAATGGTACAAAAGAGAATGGTACAAGCAATGTACAACAAATAACAAAAAAATTGTATGGAGAAGATCTATCTCACCAATTTTGTTCACCGATTCTATGTCATTCTAAGAATGTATAAGTGGTTGTGTCAGAGAGAAGTGTCCGATTCCCTTCATGATTCTTTGCCATCCTTTTCTGGAAGTCATTAAAGTATAAATAAGGTGGTTAGTTTTCCTGCCCCAAATGTCAAATTCTCATTTTAGGCCTGATTAGACTCAGGAATCTTGGTCAAAACCATTCTCGCATGCCTGCCCAGGCTGTACCGGGGTCATTTAGCTTATGAAACTCAGCACTGCTCCTAGAAGGCAGCTTAGTTTCACAAGTTGAACAAAACAGTATAAATTTAAATTTTATAGTGTTATTTTAGAAAATAACTTCATAATATGGGAAAAAACATAACAGTAAGGAGTAAGTAAACTGCCATATTTTACTAATATTTTTTTTATATGACTAAATCCGTTGCTAATCATTCAAATAAGTTTTGCACTTTATACGATTGCTTCTATCTTAATTTTAACGAATCAAGAAGAAAATTTTGTTTTAAGATCTTGTCTTGACTTATGGAATAGATATTTGGATCCACACTAAGCCATCGAATTCTCTCGTAACCAATCCTTACAATCCAAAATCCTTCGTGCAATCCTTAATGCTCCTTACTTTTTTAGGAATAAACTCATCCATAATGACCTCAAGGACCCATTAGTTGCAGATTTGGCCCGAACCATATATCAATCCTTTCATGAAAAACTTTATTCGCCCTTAAACCTACCAGTTTCACACCCACTAGTATTACTTCTATTTATTTTTTTTAGAATAATTTATTGATATTTACAACTGTAATTATATTACATCAAGTAAATCTACTGTATGAACATAGGACATAAACAAAAAAAAAAAAACTTGTGGAGAAACTATCCTCATACTGGGAAAACTTGTGGGGAAACTATGCTATTGATAGCACTCCAATAAAGTTCTATAGTTCTATAGAAGGTCTCGAGGCCATCTTCTTTTCAGACGCCTCGGAGGGTTATCAGGAATATTATGAGAAGCAAGTTGAGATACTAGCGGATTCAAGTGTGTATGGAGTTTGTCATGGAAGGATAGGTATCTAGTTTGGGCCAAATCAGCAACATATGGGATATTAAGATCATGATGGATGAGTTTGTTTGTGACATAATAAGGAGCATTGAGGATTTTACGAAGGATTTTGGATTATAAGGATTCGATACGAGATGAATTGGATCCCCAAGTTCAACTCCGTATGTCCAAATAGGTCTGATAACTGTCATGTAAATGAGTCATTTTATAATTATTTGGGAGCTTGAACGTTTGTCCAGTAAATGTTGAAGTAGGCGAAAACGTCGAGTAGTTTCTTGTCTTTTCAGTCTTGTATGATACTTCTAGTTTGAATTTCTTTTCTGAATACTACCATCGGTTAATTTCTCTGCTTGCCTTTATTCATACCATTATGTATTATTCATTATATTCCATCGTTGTATTGTTATAATACTTTTGTAAGTTTCAATTTTTAAGTTTTTTTAAGTTGCTAAGTTTGAGGTTTGAATAATTCTTATTTTCACCACAACTTAATTGTTATTTTTTATCGAATTAAGCATTTGTATTAATATTTAGCATTATCTTATTCAATATTCTTTAGTTTTTAGCTAAAAACAATTCTAATAATTTAAATCTGAAGAGAAAGAGATAGAAAAAGAAATACAGTTGCCCGAATTTCGAATTCTGCGATTATCTGGAATTAATAATTATCATTATTTACTAATTCGCAGCGTGATTAGTAATTTATCTCAAAGGTTGAGCACGGAATTGCCGTGCCGAAGGTCCCGGGTTGAAATAAATTATTTTTTATAAATTATAATTTATTTAATCTCTTAAAAGCCAGGGATGGAGCCTGTAAGGTCTGGAATCTTCTAGGTTTCACCCAGCCTCTTTAAAGTGGGTACTTTAAATAAAGAAAAACCGTGTGGTTGATTGTTATCTGGGTCCTCTCCCTGCACAACTGATGTCCTAGAAACAGCACAACCTCAAACTTGTATTGTACCCAAGACCCTTCAGAGGTTTTAGTTGTACTGTTTTTTTAATAATTATTTTATAATTAGCTTTTTATTATTTATTTTTTTATTTGATCAAACAAGAGTTTATCATTTGAAATTGTTTTGAATCGACATTTGGCTAAATTCCATGCAGTCAACCAGTAACCTTTCCCGGACGGGTTTGTGTAGATTAATAGTCCTCTTGAGCGACAACTCGGCCTGATCGAAATGCTAAGAGAAAAAACCGCTGAGCTTTCATAAGGCCTAATAACAATTATCTAAGAAGGAAGGGTGCTTTTTGCGTCCGTTGAACGGTGCTTTCATTAATGAACATAAGAGCAGAAGAAAAGGCAAGGGGCGGGCGAGGTGTGACGCGCTGCGCATGCGAATCCCGCAATTAGCTGTCCGATTAAGGAAGCGACAAGAAAGCTGGGCAATTAGGATCGGACGCCATTGCTATCTTCTAGTCGATAAATGTTTATCGGTTTGTTTACCTCCGCTTTCTCTGCTCTATACCGTTCTATCCTCAGCTTCTGCAACGACAACTGTCCGCAACCAAGAAGAGGTGCATGGCCGGGTACAGGTTTCCAATAGTCCTGGAAGAAACAAATTTATTTTCTTTGCGTTCCAACCTAACAATCATGACTCACGACTTTAAATGAAGTATCGTATACTAGTCGCATCATGATCGGATCATCTTCCATCCCCTGACAAGACTTAAAACCTGAGTATCTACTTTTTTCTTGAAGTCTAAGCACGGCATAAAGATGGAAAATTGGTAATGATGATGAATATCGCTCAAAAACTAATGTATGTGCAAAATGTTTGGCGTTGTACGGACCAAAAGGGCGTAACGGTGGTAATTTAGGTTTTGAAGTTTTTATTTTTAGTTTATATGCCTTTTCGAAAATAACTCCAGCTTAATCTTCTGAGGACATGTGGAGATTTAAAAAAAAGTGGTTTTTAAAAATCACATAAAATAAAAAAGCCTAAGTCTTATTCTACGTTCTGTCACATTTTTTAAATAATTTTAATATAGCTTTAATCTTGGCTTTTTCTGTAAGAAAACAAACAAAAATTTAGTAAAGTTAAAAAGAACAATGCAGTCTAATGTGTAAATTACAATACTTAGAAACATATTTAAAAACTGAATGTTAAATGTTAAAGCACTGGCAGCTTTAAGAAGGTATATTACACCAATTATATTAATTCGATATATTGAAAACATAACACGGTTGGAGTTGTCCAACAAACCAAAGTGCAAATAGTTCATATTCGACAAGATAGTTCAACAAGAAGATGGTATGTATGATCACAATCCTCAATATCACCAATCATATTATTTAGTTAAATTTGGGAACTCGATATATGGATCAAAGTAATCTTACGTCTGACTTCCACTCAATAATGTCCAATAAAAGAATGAGGAAAGAGAGAGAGAGAGAGAGAGAGAGAGAGAGAGAGAGAGAGAGAAACGAAAAAAAAATGATGGCGTCCAAAGAGAAACATAACAAAAACTGCTGCAAACATAAGCTATTAATTAAATTTAACAGGACTGGGCCTTATAAGGACGAGAGGAGGTTGATGTGTTGTGCACGCACTCCCGAGGGACGGCACCTAAAGAGAAAAAATGGAACTAATTAGTCTCGACCGCTCCCTAACTTGGGCGCCAAATAAAAAACCTCAGATATAAATATTGCTAATTTGGTAGGCAGTGGCTCGCCTCCTACCGCTCTACGCATAGCCCATTCGATTAATTTAACAATATTACCAACATATGTTTCACAACATGGAGATTTCTCAAACTGGAATATATAGGACTAGCGTTTGGACAGCAGTAATTTCTATTCGGCACCATTCAGATCGTATCTTATTCTTAATGATATGATTTTTTAGCTTTTCATTTATTTCTTATGATAACGTATAATTTCAGTAGTGAATATATTATGACAAATACAGTTCAAATTCTGTAGAAATTGGAGTTAGTTCTTTATTTATTTGCTTTTTGTTTGTTTATTTAACATTACTTTAGGGGTTAGGGTTAGGGTTTTTCGGTAAGGCGATTTAAATGCACGGTTAACATTACTTTATGCTGCTATGGCTAATCGGACGATGGCACACTGGGAGCTCTAAATTTTGCTTATCCAGGTTTAATTAGGATAGGAATTTTAACGAGTACCTGACAGCCTCGTACAGCCTCGTTTAACGTTCCTTCCGAAGGACGGCATTACTAAAGATTTTTTTCTTCCTTTAAAAATCCTAGGGCCACCTGCCAGGTTACAAACCCGCGATCTTGGGCTTAGTATTTTGTTATGCTAACCACTTGACCACAAGTCGCCCCTACATTACAGTAGTTGTCACTTCATTTAACTAAATCTAAACCGGCTTCTGCATTTTCAATATTTCTTCTTTTCTCTCAATAAACCAGAATTCTCAAAAATGATTAATTAGTCTAGTGCATAAGTCTGAACATATTTACAGTTAAATACTCTTTTAGGTTTCCACGGCCACTATTATTACAAAAGACTTTGTTGGTTTCTTCTGGTTTAGACAGTGTCGATAAATTTTTCGCCAATGTTTCGCCAGCCATGCTTCTGACTTCTTCAGGGCTGAAATGAGAATGAGCTCATCATCATCGAGGTCATTCCCATTTCAGCCCTAAATAAATCAGCAGCATGGCTGGCGAAACGTTGGCGAAAAATTTATCGACACTGTCTAAACCAGAAGAAACCAACAAAGTCTTTTGTACTATTTACAGTTGTTCATCCGATCATCATGGCATAATCAATGTGTTTTCATTCTATTCTTCCAAGTTAAAATAACTAAAGAATGACCACACTTTGTGATATCATGCTTTGTGATGGGTGTATTATGTTTTCCTAAAGTTATAAAGATTTTTATCTTGCTATTTATCTTCTTCTTTAAGTGTCATCTTCGTTTCGAACGTCGACAACCATAAGGATTACTCCAACTTCAGATACGGCAGAACTGAAAAGCTGTTTTGCAGAGCATTTCAACCAGTCCCTTAGGTTTCACAGCCAGAAGTTTCGTCTTCTTCCTTGAATGTTCATGATCTGCATTATCAGCTGTAAAACATTATATTTATCTCCACGATATACACGTATTGCAGTATTGATTTTTTCTACCTCACCTTCTGCATAACAGTCTCGTTTGTAACTCTGACCATCCATATCTGTGTATATATAGTACATACGATTGGACAGTAATACGTGGGAAAATTTTTGATAAATGTTTAAATTTAAATGTTTCAATTAACTTCTCAGAGCCGCATGAGCGCTTAATCTATGGAATAATGGTTTTCAACATTGAGCAGCTGCTATAGCACATAGTACATTTTCATTTTGCGACTCATGCTATCTATTGTTATAAGTCGCCGGTGAAATAAAGTTTTCACGGAAGTTACATTTGTTTCAAGTTATGTAAGTAGAAATAGTGTGCTAAAATCATAATATCATTCAATTCAATTACTTCCATAATTATTTGTGGCATTTTCCTTCAACTTAAAAGATTTCATGTAGTTCAATTTAAAAAATAAGTAATTTTAAACTTGATTTTATTTAAAATTATAAAAAATTATAAGAATTAGCCTATATTTTTAAAACGATAATTCGTCTAAAACAAAGCAATACATAAAAAAAGGTGAAGATATAGGGGGAAATGATCCGGGCGGGGATTAACAATTTTTCTTGAATATCGTTCATTCTTTTGTACCAATGCTTATTTGTGAACACTAAGGCTTGAAGATCTGATATAGTCAACTAATGATTGAGTAATAATAATAAAAAAAATTAGTTTTTTTTTCATAGCAAGAGAAATAAGTAAAAACTGTGAGTGGTTTAGCTTCTATGAACTGCTGTAGTTACTAACATATTTTCCAATTGAAAATTTCGTTTAAATACCTTTTCATGACTTCCCACCTTTTTCATGTCAAGCTTCAATTATACAAAATGAATAAAATGATTCTAACGATAATTATTAATACTATAATGAATAACACATATGCAGCAACAACTAATTGCAATACACCATGTTTACATTCTCAGCCAGTCTTAATTACAAGTATATGTAACATTATAGCATGATAATGTAAAGAGTTTAATAGCGTTTAATAACAGAACTTTTTTGTTGTTTTTTAATTTAAACACCAACTATCACATTATTAAAATTAATAAAACGTTATAATTATGTTAACACGGTTGTTAAAAGAAGGAATGATTAAATAAGGGGTTGCGTTTTTTAATTAGAGGGAGATAGAGCGATCTGCGCTTGTATGCGAAGGTAAAACGCCGACGAAGTTTCGGATCTGAGGAAAATTAATCAAAAAAAGTAGCGGCGGGTTTAGTAAAATTCCCCGATGCCTCGATTAGGGGAAAAATAAGAGGTCATAAATCTAGTCAGCACTTGGCCTCATTACCGGTTCCTAATCACTGTTATTTAGCCAAACTGCTCCTCGTCAGGAATTAACATAATCTCCTTTACATCTGGTAGACTGTCTTTATTTGCCCCGTGGCAGTCTATTAAAGAGTTCCCGATTAAGTTATTAGGCAGAGTTCGGTTTTGTTTGTGCTCAAATTTATTTGATAGCTTAATTCCTGAAAATACTTCTGGCTAATATACGATAGCTCGCTTTCCATTACGATTGTTAATTTGATTTTGAATTGGCCACATCAGCAGACTCGCACAGGCCAGACTCACCAACTGAACTCTTAAATAAATACAGTGATTCAAGACTACAACACCCTGGATGACACAAGTTAAAATTTGGGAAAAGCCCAGGTAGACTCAAGTAGTAGTAGGTAGATTCTAATACTTTGAACGCAAGGTATACATGTAGGAAGTGATGTCAGAGAACACAGCACTCTTTGGGCTGAAGAAAAGAAGATCTTTAGTGAACGAATGAAGAAGTACATGAAGCCATGAATACTTCGCATAGTCTGATAAAAAAATATTTAAATTAATAATTAAAAAGTTTTAAATTGTTTGATATCTGATAGTTAGTTCCTGAAATTAAAGCGTTAATATACGAAAACTCTTTAGCGTAATGAGATACTGTAGATAGAGCTAATTCTTCCATTTGGGTGAACATTTCTATTTATTTAAATCTTTCTGTCTTATTATTTTTCTCTTTATGTTTTCATCCACATCTGTCAAATAAAAAATAATCACAATCAGCAGATTGGCTGACAATAAAAATATAATACAATGGCATGAAAGGCATGAAGACGAACAATACTCAGCGGTACCACTCCCAACTGTCTTATTAAAATACATTTAAAAAAAAAAATTATTGAACCAATTTTAAGCACCAAATCTAGCAACCTAATCTTAACCAAATTTTAACTTCATCTTCATGGCCTCCAGATGGGTAATTAATAATAAAATCTACCGATAACAAAGCAATAACTGACAAATGCTTCTTCCAGTGCGCGAAAAAGGCTCTATTACATAATAGATAATTATCCAATAAAGATTAGATAAAAAGAACACCATTAAAAAGGTATCTGAAACGAGAGAAGAACATTAGATTTTTAATCCCAAACCATTTAATCGAGAAAAACTATATTTGCATGATCTAATAATCGATGTCAAAATGTGGAGTAAGATTTAGCTAAAACAAACTCTGTTAGATGATGACTATACTAAAGATATATATTAGATTCATCCAATGATACAAATTATTGCTGCCAGTATTGCTAAAAATACCTGCAGGCGCAGTAAATGTATAAATCAATAATTTATATATGGATCAGATGTATGGACATACATTAAACTTATTCGTTGTCAAGGTATCTCATTCATTTTTAAAGTATCCTTGTCTACCGAGAATTGGACGAAAAAATCGTTGTCGATTTTACTAAAGTGTTTTTTACTAAAGGTACAACCAGTAGTTGAATGTCGGCACGGCAAGTGTAGACCATCATTATCCCTCTTGTACATTTCTTTTAGCACACTAAGAAATACGTGAAAAGAAATAGGAAGAAGTACAAACAAAAAAAATCGTTAGGTGTTCACCTGTACACTATAAAGAATTAGCATTCCAATGAGCAATTGAAGTATCTAAGTAACTTAAGAAATCTGCAGGTTTTGACGTTGATCTACTGCTTGATTCAGAGACTTTTTTGGTTGAATCATCCCTTGAGTGGAGACTGAGTGATACAAGAAACGGTGTAACTTTAGAAAGCGATCAAGGCTTTAATACCTTTGACAAATGTAAAGTTTAACGTATAATGTTTCATTTTTAATGCCAAAAAAAAATCTAAATAACCTTACACCTATTTAAGAGAACAAATTAAAAGAGATGCAAATACAGGGCCAAGATAAGATTTATTAATAAATAAAATAAAAACCTATAAATAAATTATAAGCCTATAAATAATTTCTAAGAATGAAACCAACAAAATTTACGAACCATATTTTTACCAATTTTAAAGATATGATGACCTGGAGATTTCTGATGACGATATTCAAAAATGCAATCTTCTCAGGATGAAACTAAATACACACCAGAGTTTTCAGGAGAAACCAAAGCTGATGACTAGCCATAGCAGCATAAAATGACGTTGAAGAAATCTTGGATATTATGAGAAAGTGAATTTGGAAGCACAGTGAAAAATATACGAGTGTTTTAGGGTGAAGAAAGACAAGAGAAGGCTGGACGAATCTGGAAATAGGAGTATTAGTAAATGCATGAAAGAATATTGGAGGCAGAAAAAACTTCAGTTAAAGAAAGGAAAACAAAGTCGTTAGGAGATCCGAAGTGGCTATTACGGGGAGGGATAGAAAGATTATTTTCGCATATAGCTATTAGGCTTGTATTCATACCTTTAAGATGGACGATCAAGACATACCTCCAGGTCTGCATCCTCCTAACTCCAGGATCAGCAAGGATAGACCTAGACCTAGCAACTTAGATAAGAGAGACCCCTGGGATATTGCGGATGGCGGTTGAGAAGGGCGGTGGAGTAAGGCCGGGAGCGGAGGAGACGGGACAAGGCCGCCGGCCATTGTGGCTCTGGCTACAGATTTATACGACCAATTAGTGCCTGTCTTCCATCAGCTGGCTCTGCCTCTGTCTGTCCGTCCTCTCCTCCCTGACAAATAGCGCCGTCTACATTTGTGTATGGGAAAACCTTCTCTCTATTTCCGTTTTGGAAAATTAGAAGAAAATAGTTTATCTGTAAAAATAAAAAATAAAAGTAATCTAGAAATCACGGAGGGAAAGATATTGAAAACAATTTTGGGCCCGATTAAAGAAGAAGACATTTATAGCCGACGCCACAACGAAGAACTCTACACGCACATAGAGAAAATTACAGAAAACGAATAATTCACTTCTATGGTCAGCTACAAAGAATGTACCCGAGCAAATGACAAAAAGAGTATTCACGTATCTTATAAAGCTGAAAATGACCAACAAGTGGATTAAGTAACCTGAAAAGGACTTCGAAGGGCTCGAGATCTCTCCAGGTAGTATTGAAGGAAGTTCTTCATTTATGCTGGAACTTCAGAATACTCCGGGTTTTCAAGAAAGATCAAAGGGAATAGTTGAGTATTCACTTTATTGAGGGCGAACAGGGCGAACTCCAGGAAGGTTTCTAGATCCCAGAGGAATTTGGGACCATCCCTGACATTATACATCAACAGATTTAATAAATTATCTGTCACTGCCGGATCTGAATCGAGGACCTTGGGTACGGTCAGTGAGCAGGGTGCCACTGAGTCAGCGCTCTCACCATCTTCATTCATGTGATTTTTATTTATTTTTGGTGTATATTCTATATGATGTATGAATTGGAAGACGATGGCTGGTTATTTATATTCCTGCCATTTAGTCTTTGTTTTGATGTTAAAATTTTTGAAATGCATTATAATCATTATTTGATGTCTCTTTTTGAGTTTTGTCTGCTTTTGTTTATTTTTGTTGATTTAATGAAATAATCTTTTACAAACTAGCAGTCAGATTTTTGTTCGTGTTAAATAGCTAGTTTTTTTAAAAATCACTTCGTTATTAAGCTATTTTTTTAATAATCATATTAGAAATGTTAGAGTATCTCCCGATATTTATTATAACTTAAAATATTTTTGGGTAGATAAATATTTTTTCTAATGAACTTCATCAATTTAAATTATGTCGAAATTACTTTATTTATAATAGTACTATTTTTATTTGTTTTTTTTGACAGTTTCAGTTTGTATGAGATGTTTAAATATATTCAACAATAATAAACAGTGTTAAAAACCTCTATCTTGTGAGTGCTGGCACGACTTATTAAAATATATCTAACTCGTTCACTAATGAACCTTCAAGAGCACTGAATACCAATCGATACCTGCACATTAGGATTCAGCCGATCACCTGCTCCTCTTTGTCTAATCGATACCTGGTTATGTTCAAATATTTTAATTATTTCTTCACCTTTACTTAATTAGAATGTCTTACCAATTCCCTCCACATACCCCATTACTCTAAAAAAAAAGATTGTAAGTAATGCTAGTTTTAACAAGCTTCAATTATCAAGCAGTTTTAAGTTAGATGGTGTGAGGAATTTTAAAATATAATTGGACATTCTGTCACGGCTTGTCTAGTTCATATTCATCTCTAATTTCTATTCCAGAATAATTTCTGGAACTTCATTCTGCCACTTATCTTGTTCTTTTAGTGCCATATCAAGTCTCCCAACGTTAACTATTGCATTGGCGATGTGTTGACGGATTTCATATTATCTAAGTAGTTGCCATGAACGTATTTCGATTCATTCGCGAATGTTCTTCAGCCATAATATCTGCTATCTTCCAAATCTGTTCTGTTTTACTCTCATTATAAGCAGAATGAATTTGTATCGTTCACCTCAAAGAACATGCCCAGGGTACGATATATTTCTTATCTTAATAGTTCTATATGATTCACTAACGGAATTTCATCCTCTTAACACTGCTTTGTTGGTCTGTTCTTCTGTGCAACCACATCTCGAACGCTTCCAGATGATTGATCGAAGTAGCTTCTAGTGTTCAGTTCTTGACTCCGTCTAGCAACACAGAACGAATTTAACATTTTTAGGTGTGTCACTTGCAGAAGAATTATTTCGTGCCTAGAAAAATTATCCGAGCTGGTTCAATCCTGCACTCATCATCTGGGTCTTGTTCTGTCACCTAGCATCCAAGCTATTTGAATTCGGTAACCCTCTACTATGTATCCTTGGAAACATAGGCGTGCGGTTGGCGAATGAATGTCATACAAAAAATTTTTTCGTGCATGAAGCATTCTGTCAGCTAAGATTAAACAACTTGAGTTTTTATGTTTTAGAAGAAAAAATTCAATATATTTTTGTTGACCATATAGAGCACAATTCTTCATGCAAAGCTTAATCACATATCTTCAAAATCAGGAAACTATTATTAAAATATCCAGCTTTGTATGGACTGTCATTTTCAAAATACCGCGAACACTATAATAAATAATACTACTTATACTATACTCAGCATATCCGTGAATGTTAAGAGCATATTTTTCTAAATTAAAAACCTTTTTTTTAGATTAATTTATTTACATTTACAACTGTAATAATTTGACAAAAAGTAAATTTGCTAATATGAACAAATGACGTGAAAACAAAAAACACTTGTGGAGAAACTACCCATCGGTAGCACTCCAATAATTATTAAAAACTAATAAAAATTTAGCAACGATACTTTGTCAAGTAGGATTTTATAAATTTCTTACGTTTTGAGTACCTTTATACAGTTCAGGTAATAGTTTTTTTTAATTGTGTAGTTTTTAATTATCATTCAACAGATTGCTTGTTAAAATTTTCCAAGAGATGAATTGAAATTTATTTGAAAAGCTACATTTTAGATCACGGTAGAGAGGAAAATAGTTGACTGGAAGATCTAATGGAGGATGGAAATAGTTGGGGGGGGAGGGGTGCATTCATAAATAACACCAAATAAGTGAAGACTTATTATTTATTTGTGCCGAGGTTTCGACTTACTTTGTAGGTCATCTTCAGGGCAAATAGGAGAGGTGGCTGGGTGAACCGTGTCAATTGTCAGTTAGACGGTTCACCCAGTCGCCTCTCCTACATTGGTTCCGCCTTTAAGACAATTCAAAGTTATATTTTAATCGGAATCTATTATACCTTAGCTATTTTTTCAAATCGATATTTAGTTTTCTGTCATCCCATCCTTTGCTTTTTTGGTACTTACAGTGAAGTCAAGTTATTCCATGCTGTAGTTATGGTCTTACCTGTATTGGCGGTGTCCCCTACCATTTCTTCCCAAAAAATAAGTAAAATAAAAAACAATAATCTAGGATACTCACATAACCAATTTCTACCTATCTTGGTATCAGAATTTGGCATAAATTTATCTTCCTTACATATAGTATAAAGTTATACTAATATACTATATATATATATATATATATATATATATATATATATATATATATATATATATATATATATAAATTAGCTTTCTCATATAACTGGAAATTATTCCAGTTGAAATTACTCATCTTTATTTACCCAATGTTGGCTATGTTAGTCATTCTCAAATAAGCTGTCACTTTGTTCCATTGATCTATATTTTCAATCCAAATTTTTCCTAACCATTCCAATTTTATACATTACAAAACGTATAAGATTATGACATAGAAATGACGTAACATGCCGAGACTGTAACTACTCCCAAGCTGGCAATCTGCGGCATTAGTGCCTTTTTTATAACCGAATTTAAGTTATGTTTAACCGATTTTTATATGCCTGAAGTATTAAGAACTGATTTGGACGGTGTTATTTTTTCTTTATTATGTAATGCCTAGAATAATTTGTTAGGACATAACTTGGTACATATACTTATGTGGGTTCCTGATGAATAGTCAGCATAACTTATCATGTGTGCCTGCCTACAATCGTAACATCCCACTCAATGTCCGACTTGTATAAGCGCATAAAACCGTTTTATGTTCCCAAAACGTCCATCCCATATCAGTTCGCCGCCCCAGAAAGAAGTTTGCATCACTAATAAGCAATATATTGATCAACGACTCCAGCTGACCTGCCCTAGAGGCATTACCATACTAATACCGGCAATTTACTGCAGACTTTTAAATAAATCCGTTATCTCCGGGATCTACCGCTGATAGAACGGAGTAAATCGAAAACAAAACGAGGAACTCTCGATTGGAAAATTCCGAAGGGTGAGGGTAACCTTGTAATGGAGTCGATAGCTCCCGTCAACGAATCGATATAAATTGCCTTTTTAAAATCTTGATAAAAACATTTCTGGCCTCAACGGCTGTTGATGGTGGGACGGTTAAAGAATGTACTGAGGTCGTAACAGCAACGCCTTTATGTTCTTCTCATCAGTAAATCTTTCCCGAGTTTATTTTTCATTCCTTATCGTTCATGGGTTCGATTCTCGTCAGTTTAACTTCATAATTAGGCGTACTCTTATAGGCAACAATCGATGCGATGAATCCAATTTGAAATCGTTCGAATCAGATCACACGGGAGATCAACAAATTTAAACAAGTAAAGATGGCATGCTAAATAAAACGAACAAATGGCGATGAATATTCAGCTGACATTTTATTACAGATGAGATAAACTCCTGATGTTTTTAACATATTCTTAGCAATTTATATATTTATCCTTGGCTGCAGTTGCATACGAAACATATTCATGTGCAATAAAAACAACACAATCCAAAATTTTAAGAAAATTTTAGATACACCTTAGTTTATTTCGAATCAAACTACTACTCTACAAGGATATGAACATTCCCACAATAAAATGATATATTCACAGCAAAATTCACAACATTCTACTCGTCAACATATCGCCAAAATCCATCTTCTTTCTCTTTCCTACTCTCAGTTGTCTGGGTTTCGTATTAGATTATTAAAAAGACAATGGCCCAGAGACTGCTCATAGGTCATTAATAACTTCAAAAATTTGGATGGAATTTTCTGGACACTGCGCCGGTACATAAGCATTAGAAAATGAATACATTAAAATAAGTAAATCCCTAAAAATGAGCAAAAATCGAAAAGAGACATAAAATAATTTTAATAATGCAATTGGAAAACTCCCAAAAACACGCCTTAAGCCTCTAATGGTGTGTACATGATAGAACGTAGGTTAGGTTGCAGTATAAGATTGATGACTTCTTTCCAACTGTTGATATGAGATGTGTTGCGTCCCACCTTCATTGAACTATTTTATTTTTCGATTCCTATGCAAATGAATTTTATTATTGTTGAAATTTGCCTTCATTTTTTGTTTAACGTCATGGAGTGAAGTTGCTGTCTCTATTCAATGAGTCTTTTAGGACTGTTGATATGAGATATACTACACTTTATCTTCATGGGTCGAAACACCGGTTTCTAATAAATAGTTAATTTTTTTTACCTCCAACCGGGCCATTTTCTTCCCCCATATATACCATGACAACTAATGGAATTCAAGGAAAAGTAAGATTATTAAAAGTGAATGCATATATTAGGTTCTTAATTTTATTATATCTGTCACTATTTTAATTTCTTTTCATTATCATTAATTTTTTTAAATCTGTCTATATCTTAATTTTATTATATTCTGTCACTTTTTTAATATTCGTTATCTTTAATTTTCATATCTGTCACTATTTTAATTTTCTACATTACTTGTCACCATATTATTGTTACTGTACATTTTTATATTTTTTGTTCTGTTTGTTTCTCTCTTATAGCCCTGAAGATGACCTACACTGTAGGTCGAAACGTCGGCACATAATTATAAGTTTATTACTTATTCAGTGTTTTTTTGACTGGACCCCCCCAACTATCTCCTTTACATATATTAGGTCTAAATTTTTTGGAGTGACGTTGCTGTTGCAATTTGACGAGACTGTCTGGATACTTGATGTGAGATGTACTGCAGTTTATCTTCGATGTGATTTTTCTTTTGGTTTATGTCCTGATGATGTTGTTGTATGCCTGAATTAGCCAAGCGTACCTTGTTGTATGACTGAATTAGCCAAGAGTCAACTGGTAAGTCATTTTTCATTATTTTAGAGAGTCAAGGGTTTGTTTTTTTAGTTATCCAATTGTATCCAAATACAATAAAATACAAATCAATACAAAAGTGCTTTTATTTTAAAAAATAGTATTTGCAGAGTTAGTTTCGATGCCAGAAGCAATATTAATTATTACAATAAATATATCGAGCCTAAACTGTCAATAGTAAGAGCACGTGTTTCCTACGACCTATTTGCCGAGTGAATAAGAAACAATGATACTGCGTTTCGCCATATCAGATAGAAGCGCTCAAGAAAGCCTAAGGAAGTATCAAACGAGGCGGCCATGATCGGATCCAGTGCCTTGTTGGATTAGAGGCAGTTAGCAGGGCTCGTCACGTTTTACGACGGCCATCACGGCTTGCGACAGCGCTCTCCCGTCCAGCTTCTCGTGGAATCCGAGAGAGAGTTGTCCCCGTGTCCAGACATGGTCCTAGAGGAGGCACCGCAGGATAGGTTTCTTTCGTAGCTAGAAATCTGCCGTCTATATGGAAGCAGTTGCCGTTGGTATGTCCCGGGCGCTCGGATCGCGGTCAGCGCCGTCCCGGTTAACGGTTGCCACGACACCTGAACGATCCCTGATGAATACAAAGGTCCGCATTATTTTACATCCTTTCCTAACGGTTATTTATTACCTATCGCCTCATCTCTTCCACTTTATTGCAACGTGGGCGGCCATTAATCCTACCTTTTTACGAATGTAGGTAAAAAAAAATAAGCTATACCTCTAAAACCCATGAAAAGTCTTGACTCAGTAGATGGTAGAAACTATATTGCTTCAATGACACTTTTTCAGGGAGGTAATTTGTCATAGATCATACTCAACCGGCAAGCTTATCATCCAATTAAGGGTATCCACTTAATTCCGGCTGGAGGAGCCCAAGGAGAGTTTCCAGATCCCAAAGGGCCCTCTCCGGCTGTTTCATTTCAGTTACAGATTAAAGAAATTATCCGCCACAGCCGGGCCACAGCCGGGGGACCTTCACCACCGCAACTCCAGCGCTCTGCCACTGAGTTACCCCGCTCCCTAAAGTAGTTATGTAATATATCTTTATCGAAATTTTTACCAAGTTTTTTTTGTACAGAAATCTTTTTATTTATTACAATTATTTTATCAATAAAATTTTCTTAGTCCTATCAATGGTGAGTGTTTTGGTAATTTATTGTAATTTTTGTAGGAATTGGATTTAGTCTCATACCCAACCATATGAAAGTGCTATGTAAAGCGTTAATTATTTCAAAAAACAATTTCTGTTCACAGGTCTAGAATATCAAGATGTTAATTCGAAAGGCAGAGAGTACTGGCTTTGCTTTTCGTTCACGGTTTAGGACAAGATGAACAAGTAGCTATAACCCGCAAGACCAATTATTATACCTCCACTTAAAATCGGACACAATAAGCTGTATCAGAGGAACCTTCTTGAAAGCAATCAACACAGAGATGTCAAAACTGCAACGTGATGTTAAAAACAGAACATTTTCTGGTACACTACTCGCGTCTCCTTTCATCCAGAACATCATCCAGGGATACAGAAAATTGGAAGAATCTGTTTCATTTCTTGAATTACTAAAACATTTTCATAGAGACCTTTAAAATTGAAAAAAAAATCAGAAATTCGTACTTCTGTTATAAGATGTACCTTAACAATGTAACTAAATAAATAAATTTATTAAATTACACCTTCATTGATTCGTAACTTCAATACTTTTTTTTTTTTATTGGAGGCTGTAACATAAAGCGATGTGGAAATACTTAACTATATCTTAAACAAAATGCAACTTAGGGCGCCGCTCAAACAGCAGATCTATAGAATAGGAACATACTTGGTAAAGTACATTATAATTAAAGATACAACGACGGAACAAGTACTTAATAATATTTATTTTTTAAGTTGTTATTATTTTTATAATACTATCGATCAGTATTTTGTTGTTGAAGATAAACAAACTTAAAAATGGGCAAATAAGCTAGAAACATTGTTGATATTAATGTAATAGAAGAATAGAAAATGATGTTATGTTTTAAATACTTATTTCATAAAAAAGATGCATTTGTATTTCAGAAGATTATTAATTATATAATAATGATTTTCGCTGTTTCTGTGTTCTTGTAGATAGAACGAAACAGGAGCATGAGGGATGAACGGAGAAGAAGGTATTGTTCAGAGTCATGAAGGATTACTGGAGGAGAAGAAAGAAGAGCTAAAAACATGATATCTATGTGTTCCTTTGTTGGCAGAAAAAAATGATCTTCGTATAAAAACTGGTTTTGATATAACAGATTAAGTGATATTTAGTTATATCACTTTTAATGTTATCATAAGCAACCTCTGTAATGATTATGATTATGTCAACAATCATTATTAACGAGTCGTGATGTGCTTGAGAAAAATTTAGATTGGAATTACTACCAACACGATATAAAAATAAAATGGTTCCTTTCGAAAATACACACAAAACATCCATTTTATTCTGATTGATAACTTTCCAGTCTAAAAGAAATATTTAATGTGTTCTAAAAAAAAAAAAAACTAGTTTGTATAAAACCTCCCCGATTGGGTTCCAATTAAACAATAGGATTGACATCATTTTTTTTCAAATACCGATTGTCTGACTATAGCCCGAATGCGACGGAGGCTAGGAACTAATTGACCACCGGCCGAAATGGGACCAATTAGCCGCACTGGGCTCACCCAGGCTCCATCGACAATCCATTCATTATATTTAATTAACGATTGTTGAGTCCTACCTTGCGGCGGCCTTTTGACAAAAACAGCTGCGGTGAGTACCTGCGCCTAATTAAATTCGGACTGGGCCATTACTTCAAGTGGCTTCTCATAATTTTAACAACTTTCGAGCAATTTCCAAGGACGTCTGTGATCTGTCGGTTCTTCCCTTCCTCCTCATTAGTAACAAAAAAATATTCAATACAATCTTTCGTGGCCATAACCCACGTGCGGTGAGCAAATGGAAATTGATTGTTCCAGACTAATTAATGGTAATAAGATATGAAATTCGACATTAAAAAAATTAAGTGCACAATATCGAGAGCTAACTTGGTTTGTTTCCGTCTACTGTTTTATATTCTTACCGTTTCTTTTTTCGTTCCTCTTTTATTTTCCTTTCTCCCTTTTGCATTTTCCTGTCTGATGATCCCTCCATAATTAACCAAGAAAACAGACAAAACTGCCACAAAATATTTATACGTAGATCGAGAAAGGAATCCACACAATCTAATAGACTCATATCTAACTTCTACTCATAAGGAATGTTTTAAGATAATATATTCTTAATAATCCCAAACCAACTGATCAGAAATTGCGTTAATTCTATTCGGGCAAACACTATAAGACGATTTCTTGGATGAACTCTATACATTTCCGCTATCATTCCTATATAAACGTTGAATCACAGCAGGAGTCGGTCAGATTCCTAAAATATTTCATGTGTGTAAAGCTTTTTCATGACCGACCATGCTGTACTGGTCTAATGTTTTCCAAAGGTTAACTTCCTCAAGTACCCTATTAATATTATATGCCATAGTAATTTTGGCCATGGTCTCTGACCCTCTGATCGCCAATGACACCGAAGTGAACTACGAAATTTGCTGCCCATTCTATTAATACAACTTTAATAACGCCTGTATTTGTTTGAAATATATTATATCCTAATTTTCGAGGGAAAAAATAGTTCTATACTTCAACATCTTTGTAAAGATAAGTATCCTCTGATATGAGTCCATCTTTTTGAGCATGGTCGCGATTTCTGCTACTAAGAATTCTGCTTTTTTATAATATTCGAATTGTAGGAAATGATGATAAATTAACTTCAAAAATGTTTAAATCATTAACGTTACTAGAGTTGACTCATAGGGGGAGGGGGGTTAACCCACACCATGCAATCACTCCGACATATTACTCCCTTCAAGAAAGGTGCCTCGTAATATAGGTATAATTTATATTATACTATAAATCATATAGCTTCAAATTAAATAAATATATTATATTTTTTTATAAATCTTCTTTATTTTATAAAAACAGTTTATTCATTAAAATAACTGTGTTTGCACTTTCTTTGTTGTGTTTTTGACATTATTGACTCTTACTTCTGTAATCACACAATAATAACTTTGAAAAAGTAAAATCCTTCAAATTTTTATTTCTTTTAAATTGTTACTTATAATTTTTTTTTAATTTCTTCTAAGCAATTGGGGGGGGGGTACATCCCCAATAACCACCCCTCCTCGTTACGCCTTTGGTCAACCAGTTTTATAGTTTCAACTCCATCGTAAAGTGTGCCTTCTAAAGATATTTTAAGTGTGTTTTAGTAATGTGGTTTATTTTGTTTATTGCTAATTGCTATTAACTTTTCTGTAAGGATCGCCTATGAAGTAGTGGTTAGCATAACAACGTACAATGCACAACATCGCATGATCATATCCCGCCAGATGGCCTTAGTATTTGTCAAAGACAGTAAAAAATCTTAAGTTATGCCGTCTTTTAAAACGGACGTAAAGTGGGGGAGATTGTTTGATGTCAGGTAGCTAATATTGAGCTATATACTAATTATACCTGGATAGCCAAAATTAAGAATCCTACTTTAGCATCGTCCGATTAGGCACAACAGTATAAAGTGACGATAAATGAATAAACAAACTACTCTTCAATAATTGAAAAGTTAGCTTTATTCATGCTTATTTTACACTTTCTGTATATTTTCTAAAACTTTTTTTCAAATTAGTCATTGATGAGGGTAATAATTAAAACTCGATTCAAACGCTTGCTGGATTGACGCCTTGAGTTATTCATTCCCGCCATCTAATTTCCTCCTCCACGGCCCACAGTATCACAACTAATTGATCGCGTCGGCAGTGGCATTGTGATGCTCATCAGCCATGAGAAACATAATTTCCTTCTAATTATGAAAGAGCGGATATTAAAGGGAGCAGGGAAGGAAAATATCCAAATTAGGAGGCTCCAGCGACCGGACCCGGGGGTTCGATGCCCACCCGTGGGTCCCGGCGGAAGTCCCCTGAAAGGGACACCCCTGCTAGATAAGCATATCCAGTCACTTGACGTAATTTCCTGCGGGTAGCGGAAGTGTTCCTTCGTATCGCTACTTGCTCCACCGTCCCAAACGGTCGCCATCTTGCCCCCTATTTGTTTGCCATTTTTTCTTTCTTTCCCCCCCCTTTTTTTTTGTTTTACCAAATTGTAACATCAATAAAAATGAGAATAAGTCAATATACAATATTAATTAGGACGCAATTGGAACAAACCTTGCATATCAAAAACCCTAAGTCTATAAAATACTATAAACAATTATTAATTATTAAAAATTAAGGAATCATCAGGGTCTAAACCAAAATGGAAAATAAATCAAAAAACATAAAGTCCCGAACATTTCACCTCAACAGACTCATCAAATTGATCACAGCAACTTTACTCTAATACGTCGAACAAAAAACTAAGGCATAGAAACAGATACGGAAGTTATGAGGAACAGCTGATCAGAAAAAAAATACAAGAAGAGCCAACCAATAAAAAAAAAAAAACTAGTAAAAAATCCAAACAAAAAGCCTGAAGTCTCTAAAATAAACAGAGAAAAAAATTTTAACTATCTATATTTCACTTATTATTGCATCTTCAGGACAGAAAGAGAATAATAGCTATGAAATAAATAAATAAAGGGCATCCCTACCTCAAAATGGGGAGCGGAGTGGCTCAGTGGTAGAGCACTGAGCTGCCATGCCGTAAATCCTGGTTCAAATCACGCTGCAGGCCATTACTTTTATTTAGTCTGTTTGCAGCGGGAGATGGATCATATAGGATCTAGGATCCTCCTGGGACCCACCCAGCCTCTAGAAAATATTATAAAATAGGGTAGGAGGAATGCCTACGCAAAAAAAGGAGGAAAAATTTGGCGGTTGAGCGTGACCTAGTACAAGTCACCTTCTTGTAGGACCGTTGTCCATGAAACAGTACAGTCTCTACCATGTACTGAACCCCTGACCATTCATGGGTTGTAGTAGTACAGGCCAGGTATATTTATATATAAAACATTATTTTTTATTTTATTTTTATTATTTTATATTTAATAATTGTTATAATTTTTAAATATTGTTCCTGGGTTCAAATCCCGGCCCTGGACAATTTTTTTCTCTTAAAAATAAATATATTTAAAAGTTATAACAATTAATAAAAAAATTAAAAGAAATAAATTATAAATAATATAATGACGACGTAAGTCAACAAGATCCTAATTAAAGTAATGTTCAATGAACATTCTTTCCCTAGTGTACATCGCAACTTGCGAGAGCGCGGGGATGTGGGATCGGTGAAGAGAATGGATTTGTCTGACCGAGGTACCACGCTAGCTCAGGTGGCAGAGCACCACGACAGATACATGGGAGCACCGGGTTCGAATCCCACCCCTGGACAAATCTTTTCTCTTTAAATTAAAAATATTTAAAATACTTGAAGTTTGAGAATAAAATATATGGAAATTTCAACTATATAATTTATAATTAACAGTGAAATCAAAGCAATATGCATGCCTCAAATGTAATATAACTTTGTCAAAAGCAAACAGATGCTCACAAGTTTTAATGTGTTGTGGCAACGCTATGTTAGGTTCTTGCCCATAAACATTCCTACAATCGTACTGATGCTGACGTATCCTTTTTTGCAGCGATTGCGATGTTTCCCCTTGGTTTACCTTAAGGCACTGCAAACAACAAATTTCATATACATCTAATTGTTGCTGAGTTAGTTTCTTAAGTTCCAAGGGCAGGTACAACTTACTTAAACTAATTACGAAGAAAAATTCACTGTCCCTAAAGTTTTTATGTATTAAGATCGCGATTACCTTAAAGGTTGAAAAGAGTAATAAAATGGTGTACCTGAAATCCTATTCGAAAAAAATCAGCCGAGAATAATTTCTTTTAAAAGGGTCTCTTCCTTTTCCCGTCATTCTAACATTGCATGAGAGCATTTTGTTTTCTTAACACTATTTCAGATTATTCATATAGCTTTAAAGATCATTTGGTGTATGTGGAGCATATGAGCTTTTACGGTTTAATGTGTTACCATTAAATCCTAATCTTAAACTTGTGAGCATTCCACTTTCCGCAGCCTGAAATCTAGAAACTCAGGAAGGAATCAAGAACAGTCACGAAAGATTGCTAAGATGAATCCTACTAATAGTGGTATACATACCGATGCTGTTGACTAAAATAAATTATTCTTCTACTTCTGTCATGTGTTACTCGTACAATGATATTACTTTTTTCCTGTATTTAGTTTTATACCATACTTTCCGCATTTTCAACCAACAGTACCAAATCATCCGCACACTTAAGTTTGGATATTTTAGTATTTATATTGAAATTTAAAGCTTATTTGAGTGTACCAACTTTTAAACAACGCACTCAAGTATTAAATTAAATAGAATATGAGAAAGGGAATCACCTTATTTCAAAATCCGAACTTCTCCGAAAAAGTATCACAGATTCTAGTACTTATCTTATTTTCGAATACTTCAGACGTTGCTCATCCTTCAGAGTTATGGGCCACGTTTTACATCCATAAAGAAGGATTGGAAGGATCTAACGATATACTTAGTCCTATCCGAATTCACTTCCAGTCCTATTTCCTTACATGCATTTATCAACGTTTCTGTATTCATTATAATTGATTTCTTTTATTTTATTGTTAGATGTTATAATTTTTTAAATATTTTATTTGAAAAAAAAAGATATGACCAGGACCGGGACCCGAACTCGTTTCTGTATTTAGTTTTGTACTTTCCGCATCTTCACCCAGCGTTATAATTTTTGTATTAATTTAAATTTTGCGGTACTGCATCGTCCGCAACCCCGGGTTCGGATATTTTACTATATCTATTCAAATTAAAACCTTCTTATAAATTTTTATTTTTATTTTTTTTTTAAACTGGATTTAATTCTTCTTCTTTTAGGGTAAAATAAAAACCATTTTCCAGTAATTGTTTATTCTCAATTTTCACTCTATTAGAGACGTTTCGACACTATGGTGTCGTTTTCAATCTTTTCTTCTCCCGCATCTTTTAATAAATTCCTTTAAATTTATTTTATTTTTTTGTATAATGTAAATGTAATATTATTTTATTGACCATGGAGGACTAATGATCTCCCAAGGATTTATAAAAGTATGACTTTCCGGGTATCTATGCTTATAACTGATTGTCTATATAAAAAAAAAATTTAAAGGAATTTTTTAAAAGATGCAGGAGAAGAAAAGATTGAAAATGACACCATAGTCTCGAAACGTCTCGAAAAGAGTGAAAATTGAGAATAAACAATGACTGGAAAATGGTTTTTATTTCTCTTAACCTAAAAAAATTAAAACCTTCTTTGAGTGTATCACTTTTTCAACAACATACTCAAGCGTTAAATTAGAAAGTACAGGTGAAAGTGAATCACATTGTTTTAAACCTCGAAGTATCACCGATACTAACACCTTATTTTCGAATACCTTCATGTGTTCATCCTTTAGAGTTAGCGGATATGCACATCAGTAAAGGAGAGTTAGAAGGATGATACTAGTACGATATGTTATATATTTTGTTAACTTAAAGTTTTTTCATAGATCAATATCCTTGACTACCTAACTGACAAAGTGGAGAGGAGAGTTGTGGAAAGGATCGAAAAGGAGACAGGGGGAAAAGTAGAAGGAGAATACTATACAGGTAGAAGAGGAGAGGTAGAGAGAGGGGATGAGAGGGAGAGAGAAGGGGGAAAAGAGGGAGAGAGAAGAGGGAAGAGAGGGAGATGATGTTTTGAGGCAAGTGTCAGCTCCCGAGGCTATCTTTCATTTACGCCCGAGTTTTCTTATTCCAATTTCCTCCGGGCGGGCGCCGAAACGGCCCATTTTCTGATAAGACCCCCCCCCCTATTATGTAACAAGTCTATATGATTGCCCCATTATGTCGCTCCCAGACCGCCATCGCCCCCCCAGTTATTAGACTGCCTACAGATTAGCGGACAAAGGAAATTGTCTCAGTAAACTCGAGTCGCCATTGTTCAACAGTTACCCACTTTATAATTAAACTGACAAAACAGAATCCTGCCGCTTCATCTCCACTCTCTCCCCACCCCCCTCCCTCCTAATTCACGATTCTCTCCTCTCTCTCCCTTAAGGGCTCTTTAATTGTCCTTTCTCGCTTCTTCAAATTCTATTTATACCAAATTTCTCTTTAAATACCTCTGTAATTATTCCCTCATTTTTTTCGTTATGCTTAATATCGGACTGATTGTCAGCTTCTTTTTTTACTTATCATTATGAAAAAAAAATGTACCACCACAACCAATGATGGTTCTAGTAGGGATTTACTACGTGGTAGAGAATGTAATGTTTCTTGATCAACGATTGTGTAGGGTGATGATTTGTCTTTGATCTCACTCAACTACTAGATTTTCCCCCATATTTTAGGTACCAGTTTTATAGAGGCTGGGAGATCCTCAAGATCCCAAAGAAACCATCCCCAGCTGCTAACAGATTAAATTGAATCTGCCAGTTTCAAATCCGGATTTGAATCTAGCAACTTCGGCACGGCAACTCAGCGCTCTGCCACCATTATTGTAATGTATGTTAATTTATATGTGTATGTGTATATACCAGCGTATAACAAGCACAAACAGAGCATTCTTCGCTCTTTCAAGAGTATTGAAATCCCGAAGCATCTCTAGAAACTTAAAACTAAGGGTTTATAATGCGGTAATAAAGCCGATTCTGATATATGGCTGTGAGACGTGGGCTCTCACTGGCACCCTGGAAAGCAGAATAGAGAGATGCGAAAGGAAAATCCTTCGCACGATAACCGGAGCGGTCTGGGATGAGAGTCTACACTCTTGGAGGAGAAGGACCAATAAGGAATTGCTCACAGAAACTGGTCAGGCGATATCTCAGGATATGAAATCAAGAAGGTTAAGATGGGCGGGGCATGTTGCTCAAAGCAATCCGTCAGGACGCCTCTACGCAACAATGAATGCCACAATAGTTGGCAAGAGACCACGTGGGAGGCCAAAGACCAGATGGATAGATAGGGTCAACAAAGATGCTGAGGAGCTACATGTGGCAGACTGGAAATCAGCGGCCCAGGATAGACAGAGGTGGAGAAGGCTGGTAAAGGCGGCCAAAGATCTACAAGGTCTGTAGAGCCAACAGAAAAAAAAAAAAAAAATATATATATATATATATATTTTAACATCTGAATAGAATGGAATTGAAAAGTAAATTTTATTCTGAGGCTAGTTTCCCAAAGAAAAACGAACATGGAAAGAAAAGGTATCATAATACACATTTGCCAGATGGCTAAATAATGCTACTCATAAAGTATTTACAAAAGTGAGGAGATGTTGGAAAAGCAAGGGCTATTGATTATTGAAGAGATGTTGGGGAGGGGGGGGGGGGGTTCTATATAATTTAACAATTTAGATTAATTTAGGATTATTTATTAATGAATAAAAACAATATTATTTTTAGAAACTATATAAATAAGTAAAAATATTTCTAAAGAATAATTCCAGGAAAGTTAAATAAGAAATAACAGAAATGAAATAATAACAAAATATAAATAGACTTAATAAATAACCTTAATAAGCCAGGGAAATGTACAGAAAAATATGTACAATAATTGTATTTTATAATTATTATAAAGTAACAATTTCTTTTTTTTTTCCTAGTTTTGCAAATTTAATTTGAATAATGAATTACAAAAATATACTGAAATATATGTGCCTTTTATTACTCATTTGTATTTTAAGACTTGTATGCTCTTAGTGCAGCATACGGGTGTTTGCTTAATTTAGCAATTCATTTTTTTCTTAACCCCTTAATTTTGAGGGTTAAGGGCTGCTAATTAAAAATAGGAAAAGTTTTGATAGGATCTCTTTATTCTTTTATTTTCCGATGACAGCCATAAATAAAAGAAAGCGCGATAATAAAGAGGGAGTATGGAAAGTAAAGCGCCTACAAACGTTTGTGATACTAAACCCGCTTAAGGTATTGCCAGTTGCCTACACTCGTATTTGAAGGCGCTATAAGCAATTCAAATTTATTAATTATATCATATGGTAAATGGGCCTTCGGATATATTTTTCAAAACACAAAAAGGACAAATACACAAGGCTGTTCTACAAGAGTACAATACTTAAGGAAGGGCAACAAATGAAGCCGACGTCCAAGGACCGCGTGGGTGGACATGGAGCATTATATCCTTGATATATCCCTTTGCCTATTATCCTTTGTGTCCCAATTTATTATGTGTTTCGTATATATTTATATTCGAATGTTACCGCTTATGTGTCGTAGATAAATTTGGTGGCGGATTGAGCGGGAGTGGCTCGTGTGTAAGACCCGTTTTGTAAACTTGCCTCCATCGCCGGTCCTCTTTAGGACTTAAAACTCTTAATTTTTTTGTCTGGGCCCTGATGCGATTAATCTAATATATTAATCTGCTCGTGTATTATAAGATTCAATTATGTTGAAGCAATTTATAATAAACATGTTCGCATCGTTCAATACCGATAAAGTAGTGAGTTAAAGGCGGTAATTACGTTGAGTTCAATTGATTACGGTTGTAAACAACTCCGAATAAGTCGGTTAATTAAAATTATAGTTGTAGTAATATATTATCATCAATGGTGGTTATTTAGCCTTGCCTTTCCAACAAATTACAACCGATCTTATAAACTCAGAAAATGTTGGCATCCATGTCATAAATAATTCGTATTGCCTTTCTGCTTTTTGTTAATATAATTAGAAATGATTCAAATTACTTTAAATTACAGAAAAGAAAATTATCATGCAGATTGTTTAATAAATCTAAAATTAAGTTAGAAATACCACGTCACTAAAAGTATAAAATAATTTGAAACTAACAATTATTATTGGCGCATCTCAAACAAACCTCAATTACCTTAACCATAGAGTTGTAAATTAACAATAACTTAACATAATTTGATGAATAGAATCGGGGAGCAGGGTATCTCATTGGATAGATACTGAGTTATGCTAGTTGCTATGCAGTAGGTTCGGTGTTCAAATACGGCTGTGCCGGATAAATCATTTAATTTATTAACATCCTCGCATGAACCCTCTGGAATATGCAGAAATTCCGGAGGCTCACCCAGTCTCTATAAAGGGGCAACCCAAATTGGCTGTACATGATCTTGGAAAAATCATCTTTCTTCACAATCATTGTCGTAGTAACAGTAAACTCTCTGTCCCAAGATACCATGGATTTTAGTAATGCAGGAATATAATAATAACAAAATGTATTGTTTATATCATATATAACCTGATTATCGGTAAGTACCACAATATTCATATATTTAGTACAAAAGTTTACCCCATTTTTCATATTTTATCGAACTTTAGTTATTATTTAAAGTAAGCTAAATTTAGTTTTAAAATGATAATATTATTCTTCGACTATTCTATATTACAGATATTTAATATATATAATTTATTACAGATATATAATTTAATCGCTAAAATGTTCAACTAAAATTATTCAAAAACAACTATAACTTAATATTATTTTTTATTAATAATTGAATATCATAGCCGACAGACGGATCACCCATTGTCTAGTGTTCAACTAATTTAAACTTAAATTATAATGATTTTTAGCTGAATATATATATATATATATATATATATATATATATATATATATATATATATATATATATAATGTGTTTTAGTTCTCGAGTTTTCAGTCCTTGAAGTTCAAAGTTTCAGAAGGACTGAAACTCGAGAACTAAAACACAATATATTTCCATGACACTCAAGATAAGCAGAAACCAAATATATATATATATATATATATATATATATATATATATATATATATATATATATATATATATGTAATGTGGTAATGTAGAGCTAGGTTAAAATAACTTTAAGCCGTATTGATTCCTAAAAAACATTATATTTGGTATTATTTACAGCACTATTTACAACAAAATAAAAGTAAAGCAATTGTAAATAAGAAACTTACCTAAAAAACAATCGGTTTTTAAAGTTAATATAATCAATCTTTATAACTAAACAATCTTTATAACCAAACACAATGTAGCAATCACAATATGTCTCTGACTGACGCTTCTTAAATACCAAAACATATGTTCCTGAGGTTACAGCATGGTTATACCTCAGTTACAAAAGTAAAATGGAATGATTCACTTTTACACACATATATATATATATATATTACTTTGTATTTTTTTCCTAATAAACACGTTCAATCAATCAATCAACATAGCCGATATTTTTAACATTCATAACACATTTAAACTGGGAAAGTAATAAATGTCAAAATCTAAGATCTTGAAAAGAAACAGATTTTCTTCAGGAATAGAACAAAACATCTTGCATGCATACCTTACTGATTATGGTAATCCGATCATTTATTGCAAGCTCTCAACCTTAAAGACTCAAGCTTTCTAGGCCCTGCGGATGAACTGGATTCCTGGCATCATTGAAGGCTCAAGTAGCCATTGCTGAATTCCCGGATAAATACCACTTTACTTATCGGATTTAAAACGATTCGCAGAACTTTACGTAATTTCAGTCGAACAACTGTACCATTTGTGTATTCCCATTAACATTTATAGGTTAAGATCGTCAAAATATTAAACGCTTACTAAATATTTTCTCATTTCTGTCTTTATAAAATGACAAGAATCACGTTAAATTTTTAAAATTCAAAAGAAACAATTTATAGGAATCTCTATATAGATTATATCAATAAGATTCGAATAATAAATAAAAAATTTGCTTTGCAGCTTAATTGTTACTAACGCCCTCAGCCATCTTGCTGTTGGGTCCGCAGATAAGTTGCAGCAAGCAGTGAATGAATGTGAAGAAGAGTTTATAAGGTTAATAAATGCAAAATCCTGTCAAAAGAAAGAGTACAGGAAGACATCCATACATACTGTAACGGAGGGGAGATTGGAAACTATGAAAGACCTCAACTACTTCGGAATAGTTATGGATAGGACTGGGAAAGTAGGCAGAAAATTTCAAGTAGACTAAGTAAAGCAAGCATGGTCTCCTACCAAATCTGTAACACTGTGATTAGGAAATGAAATGTTAGTCGAAAAGAAAAACTCCACATCTTCAAAGCAAGTATATTAACCTTTACTATTATATGGTGCTGAAACCTGGATACATGTGAGCAGACTGGAAAGCAATGCCATAGCTGCAGAAATGAAATTTCTTCAAAGGATTGCGGGAAATGCAAGAAGAGGTCATAGCCGAAATACTTTAAACAGTCTGGTTAAAGTATTAAGGTCATATCGACAGTCATACCAATTAAAAAGGTTTGGTCACGTTGTCAGAATGGAGACCATAGGGACCCGCTGAAACCGAAAGACTACATCCGTGAGGTAGAAGATGACAAAAATGTCAGTGAAGCTAGAAACGTGTCTAGAACCATGGAAAAAATAAGATATGTTATCCCCAACGCTGAGAGGCTCAAAAGGGTTTTGCGATAGCAGAAGATCTTGCTATTTGGTTATAACATTAAATCCAAATTTTTTTCTTAGGTTTCCTATTCTAAGTGAGCATTGTTACGCACGAGTATTGTCACATTACACCAGTACCACCACAGTCCATGAAGGCTATGTATATGCTAGAAACTGTACTATTCCCAAGCAATCGCCAGATTTACTGTGAGTGAACCACAGGAACGTCTGCAAATCCTAGAGGGTCCATCTATTGCTGTTAAAAGATTCTATAGGTATCTGCCATAAGCTGAATTAACCCCGGGACCTTCAGCAGAGAGCTCAATATTCTTCAAACTAAGCTACTTGCTTCTTATTTCAAATGCACATGATATTGATGATTTTCTAAAGATAAAATAGTAATTTATTTTAGAGTTTAGCTGCTATCATATACTCCACCAAAAAAAATGCTTCGGGCAGTCAATCGTTCCCACGATAAGCCATAATGGCCCTCAAGTCTTGAATGAATCCTCTCCGACAATGGATGGTTTTTGTCACCTTTCGGACGCTATCTTGCAGCTTCTTCAGGCGTCGCTACCTGACTCTTCTTTGATTTATTACCATCCTGGGTCTTTCAAGTATCGCCGTGTGTCCTCTATTGAGGTGAATTAATATTGAAGGATTATTTTTATATTCTTCATTGTGTCCAAGCTCTGGGGAGCTAATTGTCCGTTTGGAGAAAAAAATAACACAAAACCCTTCCAGGTATGTGACTTGTAAGAGTGTTGGTATGCTTATAAAATTAAACAAATTTTATTAGTCATAGCAATATTTCATTTATTATTGCAAATACCCATAATACTACGACAAATCCAAGGATAGCTGATATTTTTAATTTATCGTTATAATATAATATATTATATTATATCTACAGCTGCAATTTACAAATTTAACAATTTTTATGTTTGAGCAATATGTTCAAGCAAGCAAAACTCGAAATAGTTAATGGACCTTTCGATGAGAGCTCCGAAATGGACAATGACAAATAAATACACACTGATTCAATTACATCAGATCTCATGCCTTTTAATGTTAATAATTGGTCAAGTCGAATTTTGTCAAGGATGATCTGATTGTACTGCGAGAAGCGCAATCCTACCATTCTCGTAGTTGGCTTGAAATGGAGTTAACAACATAAGCATTAAACCATTTCGAACCTACTTAGTCAGTTATGCACTAGAATGATTCCTCTTTCGTTAGTATAATGAACTTATTTTCGTCATAATTCAGCTAAACCACTTATTCACCGGGGGCTACAGATATTATTACGTAATGTTCGATAAATAATGTAACGGGTCCGATTTGTTAATCCAATTTTCGATGTTTAAAATTGAAACTATAATAAACTTTCTATACTATGTGACTTCAAAATATTTATGTCCAGTGATAGATAGTTGATATGGAATGCATTTGCAATTTTGTGGTTAGACACAGTGTTCTCAAACTGATACGGGTCAAAACGAACGTTAAGAAAAGTCATGGATAAACAGTTTTGAAGTAGTGACAAGTTATTAAAATACATTTTTGTTTATTTATCATTATTTATGAAAATTCCTTTGATGTTTTTTTTACAAAACAATTTAATTTCAGCTGAACATTTGGGATTCACAAGTTTTCAAATACATACTAAATTTTCTCCCAAGCTATGCTTCGTTATAAAGTTATAAACTTCTCTTGTATTTATTTCCACATTTGTTTAACTTTGTAAGATGTTAAAATAAGCAAATTCGTTTTGAAGTAGCTTTGTTTTACAAAGAATCAGAAGTCATACAAAACTTAAACAAACATTAATATGAAAACAAAAACTTGTGTGTTCTTTACTTTTTGTTTTGAACATGTAGGTTCACTACAAATATAAAACATACTGTTTTATACAAATGTATATTTACTAAACTTCTTTTAAATCTAAAATTCTTTTTTTCTTTTACCATCGCCAATTTTTTCCAAGTAGATCTTTGTTTTACAAGGATAAGATAAGATAGAAAATATAAAAAATATTAGTGTCTTTCAGTAGAGCATCGGCGTTAAGCTTGAAGGAGATCATGAATCGTAAGTATTCTTCAATTTCACCTTTATTATTAACCAACATTATTTTTATTTAGATCTGGTATATTCATAATACCATTATGATTATTTTTTAGTAGATCTGGTATTTTCACCCCATAATTGATAAATTCAATAGTAATTCTTTAAAAACTGTTATACCTTATTTATTTATTTTTTATCCTAACCACAACTACTTCATAATGAATTGGTTTATTTTAATACAATTCTTTATAAAATTTTCAGAGTAAATTTTTATTTTTTTATAAATTATTATGAAACTAACTTTATACCCGACAGAGAAAGATTTATTTTTAACAACTGTGTTATTTGACTCGGATATATATTCATTTTCATTAGCTAAATAATTCAGTATTAGTTTTTCCAATAAAGTAAATTAGTTTTTAAATAAATTCATTAAAAGTCAACGTAAAAAAAAAGTAAATAAATATAAAAAACCCTGAAAAATATATATACTTTTAATATCTTCGATAATTAATGTAATACATAAACCATATTCATGGAATAAACATGAAAGGGGTCCTGGATTGAAAGTGGATTATATAGAAGCGGTTCAAAATTTCAAAAATTTACTTTTTCACATTTTTCGCTAGTTTAGTCAAGACATTTTGTCTAACATTTCATTTTGCCAACTTATTTCTCATGGTTTTAGTCCGGTCGTGAACCTGGAAGTTTCGGAAGCATAAAGCATTGCTTGATATAACTAGCGAATAATCTGTAAAGGTCTATTTTTAATATTTGGAGTTATCCTGAACGCTTAGGATTATGATATTGTTACAAAATGATAAATCTCTCTGTTATATAAAAAAAAAAGGTTTCAATGTGATAATAAATTTATAAATGTGATATGCCGCTGAGTTGTGCGGGCAGTGTATTACAATGCCCCGATCTAAAAAAGAAACATTGTATGACTGTATTGCAACATTATATAACTCAGATGAGATTATTAGTGTAGACTAAATTATTTGAAAGGAAATAGCCAATAAACATACATTGAGAACAAAAAAGTTCCTTTAAAAAGAAAAAGAGGGGATATAATAATTACCGTACGAAAAAATATCCAATTTAAAACTGTTTACAAAACAAAAGATGTAAAATTGGGTTTATGTAAAATTCAATTTGAATTAAGAACGCAAAGAACGCGTTTCGTATCAAGAAAGAAAGAAATTTATACAATACAACTATTTTTAAAAAAATGAGAATTTGACTGTAGATAATAGGGGTTGGTACCTCTTTTGTTATCAATAAAATTCAATACTTAACAAACTATCAAAATAAGTATACAATACAAAAATCCTACAATACAGAAGTATAAATTATCAGATTTTATATTCGTTTTTGTCATATAACACACCTTACCACTTATATAGGCACTTCATTTTTTGTCAGCAGGTCGTAAATATTTCAGAGGAGAAAGGGGTCGATAATTTCAATGGCCTTCTTGATTGCTGACTTTGTGACTCTTCCAAAGAGTAACAACATCCCTCATCTCTTTTGGTAATGGATGTCTTTCAGAAGAGTTTTTCTCTCTTCTATGGCGAGTAATAATTTTTTTTTGTGGGTGGACAGACTGTTTCTCACGTCGGTGGCGTATAAATCAACAGTGAGGCCATGACAGTGGAATTAGCCAAGGTGAGTAGATACCATTGAGTCCTCGCCAGCCGCCGCCCGGGACGGTGCGGATGAATGGAAGGAGCAAAAAGACTGAACTATTCATCGAGGAGACCTTATTATGTATCAAATAAACCAGTCCACACTAATAAAACGTCCGTTTTCGACGTTAATGATTTTAAAAAAATAGGAGTATTATTTAAATAATTACTATAGAAATTTTAGAAAATCCATATTTTAACAAGTATAAAATAAAATCCTGTACCGCTACAGCCCATTACGGTTATTGAGTTCAGTATATTGTAGAGTCTGTACTGTTTCTAAGCCAACTGTTGTGCAAGGAGGTGATTTGGCCGGGATCAAACTCAAACGCTTCACTTTATAGATGTAGTTGCAGCCTCAGTAGAGTCTGCAGATCCCATAGAGTCCATTCCATGACTTCTGTCAGAGTATAATTTAGCTTCTGGAGACGGATTTGAATAAGGTTTCTTCAGCACAGCATGTAGCGCTCTAGACACGGAGCTTTCCCGCTCCTAAACCAGTAGATAAAACATTAATTTTTCAAAATTCGAGTAATATTGTAGACATTAGGTTTCACTTTATTTTTAAATTTTTGTACATTATTTCAGACATAGTTTTAAATATTATAGATTAAGGAAAATTAACTCCAACTGGTACTTGATTATTTTGTATATAATAAATAAATACTACAATTCTATCATATTTTTAAAAAATTATCAAGCTAACGTTCAAATTGGAACATTTGAGCATTGGGACAATTCTTTGAGGGGGGGTGATTGCTGAATGTTCCTCCTACTCCATGGCAACGTTGTGATCAACCTGGATATATCTGTGGCACCTGTGCATAGAGGGCTAAGTCGAATTTTGTGAATTTCAAGCTATCTACTTGGAATCGTAATTTTTTTCTCTTTCCTTGTGTCTAAAACGCTAAGTGTTCCGTCCATTGCAATGAAGGATATTCCTTTGTGAATCGTGGGCTGATGGGTACACCTCTAAAGCAAAGATGTAGAACAAGCCAGGATTAAGTTGAGTGGTTGTTTTATATTGAATACAGTAAAAAAAAGTAGTGAAAACTTTTCTCCTTTTTTTTTTTACTATGCTAAAGCTTCTTTGATTACACCTACATTAAAAAAAAATTTACTTATAAACTTATATAAACATAGTGTTTTTTAGGAAAACTACTAGAATGAATTATGGAATCATCAAAAGTGCTCCAGCCCCTGGTTACTCTGAAAAAATTCATACCATTTATTGATGTTCTGGTTGTAAAAAAAAATGCATTGGTTTGCAAATATCGCCCTTTTTTCTTACAATTATTTTAATTATAATAAAAGTATACAAACATAGAAGGTTTTATATATTGTTCAACATTAGATTAGGTCATTCGAGTGTGATATATTTTCTCAAAATATGGTAGTAAATTTTATTTATGTAATCTTCCAATGGTAGTGTGAATTTCTAACGGTTAGACCCATGGCATACAGAGTCAAAATAAAAAGTTCATCTGAGATACGATCATCAATATACGGTCATATAGTATAAATACTGGTAAATGTACTCCAGTATACATATTGATAATATTGTTACAAATTTTGTATTTATAATTAGTACCTAATTAGATAAATTAGATGAATGTATAAAATAGTCTATCTTGGATAATATTAATGGACCAGATATGGATTAAATGGAGAAGAAAATGGTCTGGGTGGAGGGCAAAGACATTCCATAAATAGAAATCAATTGTTTATAGAAACCAACGTTTCAACCAGCATTGCAGGTCTTCTTCAGAACTGGATAGACAATATACAAACATATTTAACAACTTTAACTATTCCTATTATTTCATTTTTATCTTGTCTATCCATCCCTGAAGAAAACTTGCAATGAGGGTCGAAAAGTGGGATTCTAATAAATAGTTTATCATTATTAAAGTGGTTATTTCTTTGACCTCCACCTGGATTAGTTTCCCTATAATTAGTTCACTAGTTGTTTACGATTATTTACGTCAAAAATGACACAACAGTTGTGTTGTAATTTATTTTATATAGTACTCTTTGAGATAAATTAATTCTAAACATGGATGACCGGTGGGATTTCCTGCACCAAACATCGTATTGCAGACTGTTTATTGACCCAGTACCCACAATCTGCTAACGGTTCTAATGATTGAATGTCGCTGCGTTAGGAGGCGACTTTATTGCGCACAGGGGCCGTGAGAGACGAGATTTAATTGGTCACTGTCGCGATACTATCAGTTTCTTTGTCCTCTCCTCTCTGGTCACTGATCCTTTCTCTTTCTCAGCCATTCAAGTTCATCCTTTTGGCCTCTACTTTGGTATATCCTTTAACGTTTATTTGCAGGTTAAAAATAGTTTAGTTATAATTATAATATGATCCATGTAACATAGAATCCATATAAAAATGTTCTCAACCAAAATACGTTCTTGATTCTCTGCAGCCATAGATGTAACTAACCAAATGGTTTATGGACAGTACTGAACTAGTTCATAAAGTAAGATCACTCTCTAATCTGGAAAATATGTGCTGATAAAGGCCAGTCTATTATGAGGTTGACCCTTCAGTTGTAGTAACGCAAATGTTTTAGTTTTATATTCACTTATTTTACTTCTATTTCTTTTCCGAAAATTAAAATCTAGAGGCTTAGTTGGTGACTGGGGAAAGGTAGGAAGGCGAAACTCCTTGGAAATTCCTATCTCTACCATACTTGTACCTCATCTACATATTACTTTAAAGAAATCAATCTTTAACGATAGGTCTCCTATTGTAGGGATACTATCCTCTAACGAAAAATTAGACTTGTATTGTTGAAACATTTCACTCACAACACATCACCAAAATCCACTCGTTCTTCCGTTTTCCTACTCCCTATTACCCGGACTTGATAGGAGAAGATAAAAAAGACAATGGCCAAGAGACCTACTCAAATATTGATGTTTCCATTCCAAAACTTGATGTTCCTGTAGAAAAGTAAAGAGAATAACAGTTGCATCAAAATTTCTGGATGTGAAACTGCGCGGGTGCAAAAGGAAATTAAAGAATAAATAAATAAATAAAATAAAGTAATAAAAAAATAACGTTTATCACCTGTTACAATACACCTGATTTAGAATTATGTAATCTTGTCATAATAAACTATGATTGGTTTTTATTGTAAAACTTTAGTTTGTAATGAATAGACTGTCATTTTTTATTAAGATTACTATCTACAATGCTATTAAAGTATTTTTTGTATTATTTATTTGGTATCTGTTACGGCCGCTCAGTTGTAATTATAGATAATGTATGTTCATAGTTGATATTTTGTAGTTTTTTTCAATTAGTCTGTATTTTTTAATATTTTAATTTTCATTAGAAAATAAATGTTTGTAAATTGCGCAATGTATAACAGTAAGGCAGCTGTTTCATACTTTTGTCGGTGTGAGTCAAGCGAACATCATCCAGCAGTGCAGTCTAGTTTTCAATAGTGGCCCGAGCGGTCCTCTTTATCTTAACCACTACTGTTGTCTTGGCCAGCGTACCTTCAGGACCTACCTTACGGCAGTCAGTGTTATCGGTTTTTTGTGCTACCATTTTTGTCCATCTTCAACCATAAATCATCATGACTTTGTTTTCTTTGTCGACTTCGCTCCAGCACATCTAAATCTACAGGGTATTTAGACATTTATTTATTTTAATTGCGCAGTTAAATAACGATCTATTAGTTCATTTGAAAAATATCATTTATTTTGTTTCATATTAGAATTATTTTGTTTATTAACTTATTTCATTTCACTCAACTGATATTGTATTTTTTTCATTCATGTGTCTAGCCATGCTTATTTTGATTTAATTTACTTGTTTATTTTTTTATATTCTACCAAATCAAAAAGGTTTAATTTTCGTTTATTATTTAATTATTCATTGTAGGAAACAATAATTCATCAATTGTATTTCAATTTAATTAATTGTTCTTTTATTTTAATTTTAAGTAATATGATTTATGTTTTTATTTATCAATATAAGGTTTCAAAAAAATAAGCGTATTATCTGACATCTCATTTATCCATTTGATCTTACAATTCAAATATAATTTTTAAATGGATAATATATCAGATAATTTTCTGTAAAGAAAATTGTTTAATCAGATTAAGGCGGTTCAAGAGAGCAATCACTGGTATTCTTACGACGCCCTAACAGTATCCTTTTTAGATTATTTCATATTTATTTACAACTAACTGTCCCGGCAGACGTTACCCTAAAACAAAGGGCTTCCAAATTTTCTCCAACCATTTGAATAGCAACTGTTGGCGCATTGAAACATCTCGCATGTTTTCCTACAGGAGTTTTATCAGCTCTGATTACAATTTTATGATCACCAGATGGCATAAGATCCAGTGTAGTTTTAAACAATGAAATCAATCGATTTTGTTGATGAAACAAAGTTTGTAATTGTTCTACAATAAAACTCCCCACTGAACTGTTATTTGAACAACGCTGATCAATTTCTTCTGGTGTATTGCCCATTTATTCCTTTTGCAGGAATTTATAGTCGCAATATGTCACCGGCAACTGATATTTTTGGCCTTATGTTTAAGTATATTTGTATGAAAACTCAATCACAACCACAAAAAGCTTATTGCTTTTAAGATACCTACCTATTTTATATTTTGAGATAAAACTCAATCAAAAGCAACTAAAAAAATCAGACAGTTACTAGGAAACCACAAAAAGCTTATTGCTTTTAATATGCCTAACTTAATATTTCATGATAAAATTTAATCACAAAATATTAAATCAATTCAAACAGTTGCTAGGAAATCATATGGAATAAGATAAAAAAATTGCGTCACCTAAGTAAATGTCCAAACCTCTATAATATAAGAAGTAATTTTTCAAGAACAAAGAAGAATTTCGAGATCTGGCGGAACTACCATATGTTCAGGTAATTCTTTTAATTTAATGAATTTTAAGGTGATTTTTTTTTTATGAATAAGAATTTCTTTCAATAAGATTTCAACGCATAAAAAGATCATTAAGTGTAATGTAATCTTTTTATATTAACTTATAAACATAAACTTTATGAATTTGATGAGGAAATGGTTGTACTATTGAAGGAAATGGTGTAACTTTAATTATGCTGTACTCGATTGATGAGGACATGGTTGAGCAAGAGTTTTGCGGTTAGCAAGACATTTGGTGATTCATTTTTATTTTATAGATATAAACTTTATTGCTACAATTATATACATCAGAATCATCCTCAACAGGTAAGTTCCGCAAGAAACGTGAAGATGGAGTAAGAAGTCATTGCCTTTCCAGAAAAGATGGATACTATGCACAATATGCTTTTAAGGATCACATGTGGTGTAGTGGTTAGCATAACTACTTACCATTTAAATGGATTGAAACGTTAAAGATCCCTATCCTAATTATACTTATTATTATACTAAGCAAAATTTAGGATTCCCATTTTAACATCTTCCGATCAGCCTTACATAAAGTGGCGTTAAATGAATGAATAATAATAGAAAGATTATTTTCGCATAAAGCTATTATGCTAGTGCACCTTCCTTCAATATGGACGACCAAGTCATACCCTCCCAAGTAGTTATAGGTTCAGGATCCTCCAAGCTCCAGGATCAATAAGGATAGACCTAGACTACTAAGATAAGACACACCCCGCTGATATTGCGGATGGCCATTGAGATGGGCAGTAGAATAAGGCAAAGAGGCTGAATAAGGCTTCCATTTAACACAAAGATAGTTGTTAGGTTATGAAAATAAATGAAACTTTATGTTCACTCATTGAAAATGTATTCTATTGTAAAAATCATTTTTGAAATTAGTAGACAATTTTTAAATATATTTATAACTAGCGACCCACCCCAGATTTGCTAGGATAATAAGGCATATTATGCCTGCATAATTTGTCTGTGTAATGTATTTTTTTCACGTACCCACCACTAAGAACCACGCGAATATCATTGGTTAGGCTTCTTTGGGAGTCTTGATTTTCTTTGTTCCCATCTCAGCTACTTTATTATATAGAAATTATAAAAAAAAAAAAAAAATATTTCTTTGTATATGAATTTATTGTATATTTTAGTTAATTGCACCCATTTACCAACCCATTTACACAAAACCTTGACAAATTATATACCTAAACCTTCCTGGAGAATTACTCTATCAGTTGGTGAAAAACGAATGAAAATCCGTGCAGTAGTTATTGAGTTTACCAAGAACAAACGCGGCCGAGGACTTTGTTTTATAATATTGAAATTAGTGGACAATTTTGAAATACATTTAAAAAGTCATAAACATTAAATTAATAATTTTTAAGAGATTCGAAGTAAAAAAAAATAAAATAAGGTCTACAAGGAAGGATTCGACCGGCACGCCCCGCCCCCTAATAGAGGTGTGAAATGTGAAAATATAATTTCCTCCTGTGTGAAAGGAAGGGGTGGAGATATTGAGTTAGCGCTATTAAGGCGACCCCTCTTTTCCTTCCATCGGCAAGCAATTTCCTCGCTGGGGGGCTAAGGCTCAAGATGCCGTGAAAAGGGAATTTGCTCCAATTCGCCCCCCCTCCCGCTCTTTCCCGCAGACTTTTTATTATCAGCTTGGGCCGAAGGGTTGGAGCCCTTTATGCCCCCTTATCTGGGAGGTTTTGGTTGAGTGAGCTTCCGTGATTGGCAGGCCTGTTAGTCAAGATGGCGCCCGGAGTTTTATCTCGCTACTGAAGGACCATTAGCCCCGCACCACGACCAGAATTATGTCTTTATTAGATTTATTGCCTCCTCCACTTCCTCAATACCTTATCTCCTCTCTTCTCCATTATAGCGCCCACCTCCCTTAACCTCAATTATTAATATCCAATCTGCCATGTTCCATCTTAGTCGAGCGGTTATCAATTTTTTTACATAATAATCCCATAATTATTTCTTTATTCCTCAGCCATTAATGTTTCGATTACCACACTTTTAGAGGAATAAGCCGTTATGGACGATTATTACCAAAACTGAAATTGGTGTAACACTGTAATTGTTTCGGAATGTTATTCTAAATCAATATCCAAAAATGAAATACAGACAAATGATGTTTATTAAATGAAACAAGTATTCTTCAGATAACACTTCTATCCCAATGTAAAATAATGTGTCTTTACATTATAATAGCATGGAGTTGAAAAATTCAAGAACATAAAACAAAGAAAGGTGGTAGATTATGAATATTGAAAATATTCAGGTATGTGTAATGAAAATAAAAGATAGATACAATGGTAGATCAGGCGAAGTAAAATTTTAGAAGGAGTTGTAATAAAAATTAGAAATTAGAAAGGAGCATAAAAGAGAAAATCACAAAGTTGGAAATACTAAGCTTCGCAACAGGAAATATTTATAAGAAGAAGGACCTATCCTTTAACGCAAAAATAAGACACTACAACATGGTGATAAAACCAGTTATTTTGTACGGAATGGAGACATGTCTCACTAAACTAGAAAAATTACTTAAAATAGATAGAAGGTTCCTGAGGAGAATCTATGGGCCCAAGAAAACACAGGAAAGCTACAGGTTAAGATCCAGCCAGGAAATATACAAGGAGATAAATTTGAACCCGAAGTAAGAATCAGAAGATTAAGATTCTACGGGTACATGGAAAGAATCGACCAAAACAAGAAAGTATTTCACAAAATCCGTGAATACAATAGCGTAGGAGGGTATGTACAACGAATAAGAGAGAAAGCAGAAAAAAATAAAAGTAACAGACAAAGACTACCAAGATAGAGGACAATATGGAAAGAAATTAAAAGATATCGATGTTCTTGTGGGAAATAAGGGAAAACGGGAGGGTACTGCGTGGTCAGAAGAACGAAAGCAAAGGCACGCAGAAATTATGAGAAAATACTGGGAGAAAAGAAAGATGAAAATGAGAAAAAAAAAGTAGCGATATTCGCGTGGTCTTAAAAGGCCATTGCGTGGCCTGCATTAGCTGGTCTGCAGCCTGTGTGAATGAGGGCTCATAGAATTTTCTCAAAAATGAGGAATCGGACACGTGATATTTTCGCAGTAAATAAAGGACTAAGTCAGGCATTACATCAAAGGAGTTGGCTTATATAACAACTCTATTCTAAGCCAAACAAACAACTACAAGAATAGCACGATTTCGTTTCCCTCTGTACAGTTAACTCTCTCTGGGCAAAATTCGACATAGCCACGACACACCGGGGGCTGCAGATGTAATCCCTCATGATGGAATTACAAAGAAAATTTGGAAATGAAGAAAAGGATACCCTCTTAAACGTATGCATGTTTCAATAAACCTTAAATTTGACCGAATTCTAGAGATGAATTCTGAGCCAGTTTTTAGATTCGTGGCAAAGGATTGTAGTCGGATATAAATGTATTCTGATAGAAAACGGTGATAGTCGTGAACAGTGGCTTCTGAAAGATCAGATTCAAGACGATTTCGGTAGAAAAAAGAATATTTATTCATGGTGATAAGGTTTTCAGTTTCGCCCATGTAAGAGGAATTACAGTTAGCAGTGGAACAATTAATATAGTGTTCGATACTTGGAAGAAATATCATTGTCTTAAAGTGTAAATGTTGAAACTTTTTTGGGACTCTGAATGCAAGTGTTAAGTTGGAGAAACAGGAAGTTAAGATGCGTTTAAAAGTGCGTATTTCTTCACTGGTAGATATTATCTTTTCCCCCACCCACCATGTCTTCATAGCTCTTCCGCCATAAGACTTCCCAATAAACCTTGGCGAATTTCTATCAATTTGTGTCGTCGGATGGAAAATTTCGTCGTGCGTCCTCGTAATGGGGAAAGACATATAGTTGGTAAGAAGTCATGGCAGGATATGCTGAATAAAGAATAGCGTTGAAGCAATCCAGTTTTTTCTATTTGAATGTTCAAATAATCGTAGTTGTTTACAATCTGACTGGCATTGCCGGAGGTCAAGTTGAACATGTAGAAGGTGGCTGGCTGTTTCTCTTCTCTAAAATATTTTTGATCTCGCGACAGCTTTCTTGAAACCATGTTCTAATAAAGTTTCAAGCTGCTTCAAAACTTCAATGTGAGGCTGGGCGTTTGTGAGTCATCTTGATTCGATTGTCCTGAAGAGGAAGATCATTGATAGATCAGAGTTCTTTAATGCTATCTTTGGGAAAATCAAATCTGTATGTTTGATCTTCCAAAAGCTTTTTTTACTTACTGCAGCTATCCCTCATATTAGGAAAGCGGTTTTCCGTGGCAGAATTTCTATACGAAGGAAATTCTTCTGCTGCTCATTGTCCTTAAATTTGGAAAGTTTTAAATTATTTTATCCCCCAAATTTTTTTTTTTTTGTCTCAGAGAGCATCTCAAGCTATCCGGCTCTTATCGTGTCAAAATTGTTTTTCATAATATGTTCTAGAGCCGAGTTAATCAATGAGACCTTCAGAAAAATAAACTTTAAACGTGGCACTTTTTGATCAATGGTTACTTGTTGTTTAGCCTAGATATGGCTCTTGAAAAGGCTGTTTGAATTGCGTTGTTGGCTATCATTGAAAAGTCAGTTTTTGCCACTCATCATGAAAGTATAACGAAGGATTGCTGTTCGGCGTTTGTTTATACGTTCAGTATCCCTAATACTGCACAACATGGACGAGTATACTTCATTGATTCAAAGTTTACATAAATTGGTATTCCTAAATTTAACTTTTCTAAATAGAAAGAGAGACCTCATCATTGATAATAATTTTAGAACTAGATGACATTTCTTTAAATAGGTTGGTATAAATGTATAAAAAAAGAACTACAATTCAGGACTAATCCAAGGTCTTGTGAAGAGGAAAAATTTTACAGAAAGGATTAAAATACAAGTAGGACTTGTGACTGAAGATACATGTCTTATTTTATAGTTACAGCATTACCAGATACATTGCAAAATAAGTTGTACCCTTAACTGTGTGATATCAGGTCACTCAAAGGGAGAAGAAAAGTTGGGGGATATGTTGGAGTCATGAACGATTCCTGAAAGAATGGTAAGATAGGAAGATAATTAAATCAAAGGTTTTGGAGAAGTCAAGGAGTATGAGAAGAGATACTTCTTTAATTAAAAATATTTGTTACTGATTTCTCTTATTTATATTGCCAAGTTTCATTGAAGCTATTACTGCCATTCTTTTACTTTAACTACTAATTATTATATTACTTTATTGATTTTACCTACATATTATTTTTATCAATATTGTTATTAACTTATATCCCTCTGTTTTAGTCTAAAATAAAAAGTATATTTTAAATTAGGTATATTTCTTTTTGTATTTTGTTTATTCCAATTATTTTAGTTTTAGATATTTTATTCAGCCCTGATTAAGGCCTACAATGAGAGTCAAAATGTTGATTTTTGAATAAATATATGATTGATATGTAAGAAATTATTTTTTATCTCCACCCGGACCATTTTCAACTCAAAACCTTTATGGTAATATAAAATAGATATAGAATATTTTTTACAACAATATAACTATGCATAGAGACAGTGATGATAGTAAAAAAACCAAAGAAAATAATAAAACAAACATTACATAAAATGAAGTAGCATTCAATAATTTATTTGGGACATGCACTGCCTTTCCCTACCTGATAGAATGAAAGATGGATTCATTATTTACAATTTTCTATACCTAATCCTATTTATTGTAAGTAACTATCTATATAGCTAATTAGACGACTATCAACTATTTTGAATTGTAGGTGAGCATCTTCCTCTTTTTAAAGCTGACCATTAACAATGATTACACCAAATTTATTCTCTTTCACCCTCCCTCTATTTAATCAGTCCTGTTACATACCACACCTGAATTAAAATGAAACAGACAATATATGCGCGTTATAAAAAATATATATTATTTTCAAATAAGCCCAAAAGGACTATGCAAAGTACTGAAAGGGGTGCATTTGTCTTTCTTTGTGCCTACTAATACTAATACATATATTGCTTAATACTAATACCACCTTTTCAAGAACGCAGATGAAGAGAAGTGGAATCCTATCTATCTAAATCCTGTTCGTTTAATATTTGAAACAGTGATTCCCGATCAACTGAATTGTAGGCTTCTTTGAAGGCATCAAATGTGCAAACTACATTTTCTCTGATGCCTTAGAGTTTGCTTCAGATTCAGCATTTGCTCTGGGCATGACCTGGCCAGAATCCAGCAAGGTACTCCCTCATTTTCCATTCTATTTGTTATGGTACTCTATCGAAAGGTGCTGGGTAAGAATTTTGTAAGCTACTACTACCAGTGAGATTCCTCTGAGGTTGTTTACATCTGTCTTTCCTATCTTGTGTAAGAAATGAATTAATGCATTTTTCAATCGTCTGGTTGACATTGATTATGGTATGGCCTTTGGCCTGCTAACTTGAGGATTTCTGCTATGATTTCATCTACACAAGCAGCTTTGTTGTTTTTAAGTTATTGGATCATTTCTTTTACATCTAATGAATTTGGGGCTGCTTTTATTCTAGTGGTTTGGGTGTTTTGATATTGATGCAAATTTGCCCAGAGCTTCAGTTCTTGTGATTCAGTCAATTTATATGAAACTATCTTTTGGCAATTTTTCAAGACTGTAGTTCTCATATTCATGCCAGGATATAACCATATAATATATATATATATATATATATATATATATATATATATATATATATATGAATTAGGCTGTAGCTCATTGCAATTAAAGTCCAATATTCGTGTATTTATTCTGAACTTCAGAATCTGAAGTACTAAACAATTATTTTAAATGAAGGAAGGGGGGCAATCTGAAATTTATTATTAAAATAAATTCACGCTTTAAAAGCGAAAAGATTTTATTTTTAAATTTTTTATTTATTCATAATTCATAATGCAGGGTATATTAAAATTAATTACACATATATTCAACTTTTATCCAGTTTGGATAGGATGGCAGCATTGTACATTATAAGTTGACTAACATCTGTTTCTTCAACGGGCACTCATTGTTTTGGCTTCAAAGTTCATTCAGATAGGTGGAGGTATCATTAGTGGTATTAGTGACATTTCAAATTTCCTGTGTAATCTTATTTTAAAATATTGATTCAAAAAGTTGGACTCGGGGCAGTGACTGTGCTTTCTATAGATGTCTTTGCAAACAAAACTTTTAAATTTAATCTTAAATTTAGTGGATGTTCTACTTAGAGTTCCACCTCTTTTTATCATTGATGAACTGTTTCGTATTGGATTAGGTATACCAATTGGACAAAATCCATTATCAGAATCAAATGACAATTTTATTGACCAAAGTGTTGACTATGAAGGTGGCTTATCAAATGCCATTCTTACCCAAAATGATATCCAGTTCTATAAAATTCTTCTGATTTTGATAGGAAAGTTCGTCATAGCATCATGTTGTAAGTAATACTATTTTTAAGTTTATATTTAGTGTAATACAACAATAATAGCCTAAATGATTGCATTATTTTATCATAAAATATACTTATCAAGTTTGATAAACTATCAGTAGTTCTGGCATTTATTTTATGAAACTGCTTTACTTTCCTGATTTTATGACATTGCTGTTTTGATTTTTAAAAATAACTATTATTGACTATAATTCAATAAATTATAGTAATTATCATTATTAAATTATATTTTTGTGAAGTGTAGTGTGTAGTGTAACAATTGTTGATATTAAGGGACAATGGTTATCTGTGATGCAAGCCTCTCAATGTCAACAATAAAACCTGTTAGTTTATTAAATAAACAAGTTAATTTGCAAATATTTCCTTTTGTCTTCCTAAAAAGAGGCCTGTTCAGTTTGTCTGCTGCTTAAAATGCTGTTTCTTATAATCACATAATATTGTTTATCATTCTTGAAAACTTAAGTTTCTTCATTATAAAATATTTCGAAATAGTTGGTAATAACCTTACAGATTATATAACTTTTTGGTTGTTGTTTTTTGTTATTTTATGGCCTTAAAATTTTGTACAAAAAATACTGTCATTTTGTTTTTCATACAGTTGTGATGACTAAGTGGTTTACAAATGTCCTTCCTAACCACAGCAACAACAATATTCATTGCTTCTAACCATTTAAAACTTAAGTTAAATCTTCTGCAACTATTTGTCTATTTTATGTTCATTAAGTTGTCTTCTCTTTCGATTTTAAAGGCTAGTGATACATTTTTTTTTTAAACTGTTGTAGGGTTAACTCTGCTTATAGCCCTACTTTTATTGATAGTTAATTAGTAAAGTCAAGATATATTTTATCACAAAATGGAAAAAATCTCTCTTTTTCTGAATCCTTCCTCAGCAAAAAAGTAATATCTGGTGGAGCAGTCATGATTAAAATTTTTCAAAAAGTACAATGAGCTTCTATATTCACTGTAGTTCATTTAAGATGTTACTAAAACAATAAAGGGTGATTAGGTAGATTTGATAAGTTTAGTTAAATAAGTTATTATTTAAGTAGTCCTCAATAATCAGTGATATTGGAAAATGGCAATGAACCCACTGTCAGTTTAAGCGTCTGTTAGTATTGATGTATACTTTTAAATTAAAAAGCCTTATGGATCATTTCACCAGCCTTACTCGGGATGAGTCGTGCGTGTTTCATGGGCTGGCTGATGTTTCTCAGTTGTGGAGGAGTATTTACTCACCTTTATCTAGATCTATGGACTGCTTTAGCTTGCATCTATTTCAAATCTATTACATATTATTTCTACACAAAAGTGTGACAGCTATTAAAGGCTGGATTAAAATTAATTTAATGTCCAGTATTTTATGACTCTTGTTAAAGTTGAAAAAAAAAAGTTTTTTTTTAAATATGTATTTGTTTTATTATGAAAATTCAGAAGTACCACTATGAGTTGCTAGTTTGACGAGTCACCTCAGACTAGGGACCCCCTATTTGGTTGCCCTGAAGATGGCCTATATCGTAGGCCGAAACGTTGGCACAATTAAAAAATAAGTTTTGCTAATTTTGTGTCATCTTTGACTACACCCCCTGAACAATTCAATCCAATATTACCTCATTTATATTTTTTTTATTTCCTGTATTAATCTAATAAACATCTTATTGTTTTATCGGAACAAGAGGTGCTTGATGTCATCCTTGACCTGCTCAACAGCTACAAATTTCTACTTTCTACCTCTTATGAGGGTAACAGAGACCCTTTATTGACACAGGTCCTATCCTATTTTACCTCTCAATTGGCCCTATCTGACCTAGAATAAGGGTTCTCTTGCAGAACAGTTAATAGGGACCAGCTTAATAGGGAACAGCTTAATAGGGACCCTTTCTTTACTCATCCTCATCACATGGTGAATTATGTAATTGATTATAACTAGGGATCGGATTTTTATGTATTTAAAAATGCCAAATATTTAATTGAAATATGCATTTATTTTCACCAAATATGTGATTTTCTTGAAATACTTAATTAAAATGGACATTTTTTGATGAAAATGGGAATTTTTTTTTAAGTTATAAAGATTTATACAAGAAAAGAACATTTTTACAATTTATAATATTATTAAGAACAAAAGAACATTTTTACAACTTATAATAATTATTAGGAACAAGAGAAATTTTTTTTTACAAGTTATAACGATATATACAACAAAAGAACATTTTTATATTATTTGGAACAAAAGAACATATTTACAATTTATAATAATAAAATATGTGTTAAATTTTCAATTTTGGAAACTTCACTGTTCGAAATTGTTTGCAACCACATGGAATTTCAAATGTTAGAACGCAAAGCGACGACGATCTGGGTGTAGGATGGAATTTTAATGACTAAAAGATCATTTAACATCTACAGATGTTATAGGTGCCTTGCTGAAAGAAGTTATCTCGTTGGGGATAAAGGACACACGATGTTCAGAGGTGACTTCTGTTCCGCTGATAATATCAGAAATCTGGCAGTTGGTCTACCACCCTTTGTTCTTACTCAGTACTTCTGCCAGTTTTGATCTGATCAGATATCCCTTACTCCCAGGTATTCCTTTCATCTTTTCTTTCCTTTCTTGACCTTTTTAACATTAGCCAAGTTTTCTGTCAGTAGAACATTTTGGGACTCAAGTTACCCAACTTGGCTTGTGCGAGAAATACTCAATTGTTACAAATGAAGGCAAGGTCGTTCTTTAAATTAGGTTTCTCCAATAAAGACTTGGCTGTATTTATCGCTACTGCTTCGTCTTCGAGATGTGAAAGAACATTCTTGATTTTATCGTAGTTCTCAAAGTAATACTGAGCTGCTTCCACCCAAGTATCCCATCTTGTCAATATTGGTTCTGGTGGAAGGCGCAAGTCTGGATAGAGATCTTTTAGCATTTGAATGCGACTGGGTGATTTTAAGAACACTTTTTTTTTACCGAGGAGAGTAAGGAATCTACGTCACTGAATAAAGATCGGACAGTTTCTACTACTCGATGCAATGCATGAGCAATACACGTCACATGAATTATTTTAGGATAAAATACAACAGAACTTTTTCGTTCAAAACTCCACTGAGACATAGGATATGCATCGAGGCATCAAAGAATCGTGAAATGGTGGAATGGTTTCATTTTTCGAGAACTTCAGAGTTCAAAAGGAATGGCTTTGAATCTACATCACTGTCAAGTTTTCCAATAACTGCATTGGCAATATACCTGCCCTCAACGGCAGTGGTGTCATCAGTTGACACCCAAGTCAGTCCATCTCTGATATGTTACCGAATCTTGGCTATTGTATCTTTATAGATATCTTTCAAGTAGTTTTTCTGTAGAGTACTCTCACCAGGCATTTTTTCCCAATGTAGGTCTCTAAGATTCCATTGAAATGAGGATTATTAAGTTTCTGAAAAGGGATATCTGCTCTGACCAAACCCCGACACAGATCTGTACTCAGAGTAGAATTACTTGATGATGGAGATGTAAGAAAGGCTTGATTGGACGTCCTCTCTTTCTTTCTGTTTTTATTCTCTTTGTGCAATCCGGTGGCAATATGTTGGGTGACTTGGGAATGTTGAGAGCAAGGAACGCACTTGTCGCAAGCAGTGCAGTACAAAATGTTTCCGTCACTTCGAAAAAGTTCTGCTAGAAACTCGCGAAGATATTTAGCAACCAGCTGTCTATTTGAGGCCGATGTTCGTGGCATTTCACTGCAAAAAAGAATACACCAAGTGACCAAACGAAATGAATTATTGGACACTTCAACAAACGAGCTGAAAGAAAAGATGATGCTTCATTAACAAGTGCCAGTCACTGTTTAGAAGCATTCTCTGTGAATTATAGTAACCATTGTACCCACTGTGGTTCACAGTTCCTGTCAACCACCTCCAAATTATGAAAATATGCCCAAAATGATAACTATGTACTTATTTTGATTAAATATGTCGAAATATGTATTTATTTTGATCAAATATGTATAAATATGCAATAAAATTCGGAAATATTTGTAATAAAGGTAGGCTCAAACGGCTTAAAAAGTGTCAGTATGAACACTTCTAGTTGAAAAATGTCTGTAAATTTCCTAGAAAAAAAAATGTAAATGCATACGAATCCGATCCCTAATGATAACTTTATACCTTGTTGTGAGTAGCTTGTTATAAATTATTTCAGAGACAATTTTATATACAGTGTTAAGCGAACTCCTGCATATTGTTTTACTCTTCTATCTTCTCATGGTGTCCTCTTCCCATATTTGAATTATCGGTTCCTGCAGTTACCTTGTGGCATGAAGACTTTCTTTAAACAGCTCTGCCTCTTAACCATGTCTTCAACGTCCTCTTCATTGGGCAGAGTGGTTTCCAAATAATTTTGTGAGACATGGTTATTTGGAACAAGATCATAAACTTCCATTGAAAACAAATTCAAAATTTTTCATGATCGCAATAGTTCCTCTTACTATATATTCCATATGAAGCTAAAGGGAATCAAAATATAATTATTATTATTATTAGAATGTATATGATATATTCTAAAGTATTATTATTATATATATATATATATTTATTTATTTATTTATACAATTATTATCAGAATATAATTATTAGAAGAAATAATTATTCCATAGTTCATATAAGTTTTGTATATTCTCACAATTTCTATTTGAGAAAATATACTATTTTCATATACTTTTGATCATTATTATTTGCTTCTTTTAACATTGATATCACTATAATTTTTTTTTATGTTACAGGCTGCCTTGCTGCACTTTGCACTTTTATGCTGCTCAGGGAGCACCTACTAATCGTGTATATGTACCTGATATCAGTAGGTGTTGTTTTTATATCTTACTGGGGAAATGTGACAACAGTTAAAGCTGTTCTCGGTTCAGTGCAAGATGGTCAGAGCATTTTAGAAGAACTTTTATCCTTTAACTTTGACAATCTGACCAAAAATGGAGTGGGAATGATACTTTTTGAGAATTATATAGCTCAGATAGTTCTATCATGTGTGTTCTCTTATGTCCATCTTGGGCCTAAATACCCATTGTTACAGAAAATTTGGCCTATAACTTTCCTAGCCCCGTCATTTCTATGTCTCCTTCCCCTTTCGCCATCTTTGTTGAATCATTCGCCAGTATTTGCTGCTGTACTACCTCTTGCAATGGTGAAGTTTATATTATGGTCCAGCGCATTCACTATCATTCAAACTGTTTATGGAGGATATTTGCATGCAAGGAATTTTATCAGGTTAGTAGATTGCTGAATATTCATGTTTTGTAAACTATTCAGTATCTTTAATAGCCATATTTTTTCTTGACATTTTTGCTGGTGTTGAGTGTATACCCTTAAGTCAATTATGACCATAATTATTATAAATTTATTAATATTATTTAATTTATTAATATAGTAGTAATCAATTATAAATATTTTGAATAGCAATTTTGGCCTCTCTGCACTGATGGAAACTGAATGGATAAGGTTAAATGTTCCCTGTGTCCTTCGAACATTCTGGATACTGCGGTTGGCCGAGCATGCTTTGGCACTACACCCTCAGATTGGGTTTGACCTAGGATCAATTTTCATGGCCTGCAAGTCTCTTCTCATTAGTGGCTGTGAAACTCTGACTGCTGTTCTTGGGATGACTTCACTGGTGTCTTATCTCTGCCATTACATTGGTTCTTTCTTTCAATGGGTAATATACTTTATAATACAGTTAAGTTCCTATCAGTTGTAAGGCCTAGTATACTTAAAAATTAATTTTCTCTTGTTCTTTACTTCAGATATTTCTATTGTTATAGTAAAACATAATTTTTAACAAATAAAAATCATTTTTTTTTTGGCTTTTAATAAAATTTATAAATGAAGAAGGGGATAACAACGTAACTTATTAAAAAAGTTAAAAATGAGTTCTAATGGCTATAAACACCTGAAGAAGTATGTCTGTTCAGGGGAAAAACTAGAAAGTGGTATTGCGGAAAAACAAGATAACGTGGCTTCCCCGAGTTAGATTTCAAACATCCTGTTCATTGTCACATTGACAGGACTGCATGAACTTTAACAAAAATAATGGTGATAATGATACTGATAGATTTTCCTCTCCTGAACATGTAGAAAAAAGAGAGTTAGCTCGTTTTTTTAATCTAAATTGTTTTATAATCAACAGTACATATTTTTTGCTCAAATTCTACTAATGAGAAAATAGTTGGATTGTACTATGAAACATTTTTTATGGATTTTTCAAATAATTCTTCTTTTAATATATACACATATAATACTATCTTATATATACATATATATTAATTTCTTGTTATTATAATGAAAGTTATTGTTTAAATTTTTTATAAATTTCCCTAACATAAAAGGTTTTGCTGGCCGAAGATGAAGAAGACAAATCCATCGGAACTGTCTCAGCTATACTGTTCTATATCCTCGCTCTACAAACTGGTCTGACTGGGCTAGATCCTGAGAAGAGATTTATTCGTCTTTGCAGGAACTTCTGCCTTCTCTTCACAGCACTGCTTCACTTTATCCACAATATCGTTAATCCACTTCTGATGTCTTTATCTGCTTCACACAATCCTTCACTTCACCGGTTAGTGTCATATTTAAATGGTTTATTAAATTTTAACTTTTAAATAATATGATCATGTTAGTGTAGATTTATCATGAATGATGGTAAAAATATGTGTGTAATTCTTACCTCCAGTATTTATTTTATTGGTATAACTCTAAAGAGATTTTTGATTGTTCAATTTTCTATTAAGCTAAGGAAATTTGATTTCATGTAGGATTAAAAGGGTGGATTATAATTAAAAGCAGGATTTTTGTGCAAATTAATTATTTTCTTTAATAAGCTTTTTCACTAAAATGATTAAATATCTTTACGAATCCATACATTTAGCCCAGGAATAATAAATTTCAACCATTTTCCTATGTTTCAATCCAGCATTTAGCTGTAATTTTTTTATTTCTAGTCAAATTATACTAAAGAGCAAAAAATAAATTGTGAGTGAAAACATGTTAAATTCATTGTTCATTTTTTTTTAATATACAGTAGAACCTCGATTATCCGTCAGGGTATGGGACCAAGATGGTGATGGATATGGGAGTGAGTCATAAGTCTCATATATATACATATATACACATAAATTGAACAATATATTTCAAACATTCGACATTATATATGTATTCGTAACTTATTTACATACTAATAAGGTATACATATGTAGTAAAAATGTTTTTAATAAATAATAATAATTATGTACATCGATGGCTAAAAGCACAATCATTGTATGTCCAATTTTTCCCTCTAGAGAAATTAATATCAATTTAAAGGTGGAGTTTAGCTCTCGTAACGTAGTATGCCCCTTCCTAATAAACATTAAATGATTATATAGAAAGGACATACTCTAGGGGTCCCCAGCAGGTTTTATATCATTACCTGTCGTCCGAGAGATTTCATAGATTTTTCTAAGATTGAAGCACTTTCACCTTTTCGTAAACGTTTTACAATTTCAAACTTAGTAGCGAAATCTAAACTCTTCCTTTGTCTTTTTTTTCTGTAATTATTATACGTCCTTTTAAGAAAACGACAAGTACTCATAAGACAAGAATGAAGACTGAAGGTAGTTCAACTGCGGAAGCTACATTGGGAAGAGATGAGGAGATAATTAATTTCTGAGAAATGTGTGTGAGTAAAAACGATTGAATCTTAGCCGGCGTCTATGACTTTAGCAACCAAGCAATATATATAAATTTTTTATTTTCTCAAACTGAGGTGATGGTTAACAGAGAGTGACGGATAATAGAGGTTTTACTGTATAAATATATATAAAAGAGAGTGGGGTTAGTTACTACGCTTATAACTCAAGAACGCCTGGACCGATTTCGATAATTCGCACCAATTAGGACTTGTCTCCAACCAAAAAAGAAGAACAGCCAAGAAAACTCAAAATCGGTCCTGGCATTCTTGAGTTATAAGCGTAGTGATTAACGTCTCACTCTATCAAATGCTGGTAGAAGATAAAGAATGTATCTCATATCTGTTCCTGGATCCAGGACGCACACTGGACCAACCCGAATAAAATCGCCATTAAATAAATTATATATAATAATATAAAGCAACAATGTACTATTTTATTTTATTTTTTATTCCAACTATGTAGAGTTGTTTATCGCTAGAAAGAAATTATTAAAAACTCGAGCAGTCCATTCATAGCTTCAACAATTTTATTATTCTAATATTTCACTTAAACAATTAAACCGTTTTTGAGATGCCCTTAGAATTATCTATATATGTTATATTTCAGACGTTAGGGTACTGGAATAATTGAACAAGAGAGATGTAAAGAAAATTGAATTTATTGTGTAAAGGTAATAATAAAAACTTCTGTCGACTGTATCCTAATTTATTAATAAATTATTTTAAAAATGCCTCCATTTTTATTATTTATTTTAATAGTCTTATCGAACTTTTATTTCTACAACTTAATTTAGCCATAAATGCAACTTCTGGTCACGAAACATTCCTAAAATTACAAAAAAATGAAACAAATAAAAAAAAAAAAGGCATCACTTAATGGAAATTATTAAAATTATATCGAAAATAGAAAAGCCAATTGAATAATAAATAAAACTTTAAAATTTGTGGAAAGAATAAATAATTTAAAATTGTACCAGAATAACAAACCTATCAGCTAGTCTTGGGAAGATATATTGGGGTCTGAAAGCTTTGAACAGAAAAGGTCAGTTCAAACTCAGCAATTGGAAGGTACAGTACTGAATTGCCCAGGTGTAGGTAGTAAACCTAATTACTACGACAAAATACTCTAATTAATAATTCTTTTGTTATGAAGAGATAAGATTCCTTACTTAAATTTACTTTTATTGGAGTTCACTTATCTCAAAACCTTTCAATGTTTTTTAATTTTAAAACTTGGTAGAATCTTTAGAATAAAGATAACAGAATATATCGATGCCTTAGTTCACGTATGTTTTAAGTGTTGAAAACAAGGTTTTACAGGAGTCAAATTTGATAATAATTTTACACAAGAAATACAGTTCAAGTTTAAGCGCACAATATATTTTTGTAACCTTCACAGCTTCTCTATTAATTTTATATCAACATATGATCAATGACTTCCTGATCACAACTTTACAATATTATTTATATAACAAAACCCATTATTCAAAAATCTGCACTTAACACATTTGTGAACTAAGGCGTCGATATGTCCATTGTTAGAAATTATTAACAAAAGAAAAATAATTTATTGAAATCCCTTTCTTAAGTAGGATCTTTTGAATTCTCTTATGCCTATCCTATTTTGATATCTTATATATATTTAGATATCTTGTCTTATGTCCAGATCTCATTCAATACCAAAATCAGCTATGTTTCATGTTAATTAGATATTTTTATAAACTAGAAATAAAGAAATACGTTTCTTTTGAAAATCGACCCTAAAAAGTGTGAAATACGGGAAATCATATCATATTAACTTAGAGATGTGAATTTAGTAAGCAGGCTTTACATTTTAACATAATAATAATTGTATTCGTGATTTTGCAAAATAAACCCCTAGATATTACAGTTTTCGTATTATATGGTGGATTTCTTTAGAAAACTTATTGATGGTTCTGTAATCAAGCCATTTAATATTTAATAGGACAGTTTATTAAAATCTATCAACAAAGGGATAAACATTGATAGGCTGGCTCAATTCACAAATGCTTTAAGTCATTGTTTATAATATGGAGTTCATTTATGGAATTCAAAATTCACTCTCTGTTTAAACTCAACATAGATTTCTATTTAAAATCAACACGGACAAAGTCATGGGCAAAAGCTAGTTTTTAATAAAAATAATAACAGTAGTTACTCTTATCTACATGCAGTTAATAATCTGAACTACAACTCTCGAGATTCCATATTTGAGACCAGGTTAGATAAATATTATTTTTTCTGTTATCACCCTTGGGTCACTCCCAGGCTGTTGGATCAGGTGTTTCTTCTAATATTCTTCAAATCTCTATAAAATTGGTACTCATAATACCTGTCAGAGTGGTTGAGTGTGATTTCGGCTGAATGAATTCCTTGCACAACTATACTAGTCCTTGAAACAGTACTGTACCAACCAAATATTTAATCAATGACCCTTCATGTCATGGTTTGTAGTTGTGGTATTTTTTAAAAAATAATTTTACTACACCTGAGGTACTGAAATGATTCTCAGCCTGCTTAACATCTTTTTCTCCTATCATCTCTGGTGGCATTATGTCTGCTAGTGATCTTTTGTCAGTATAAGTAACTAATCCTAAGTATAATTTTTATTCGGACTAGCATATCATTTTTATTTACCATAAATATTATTTATTAATTTATTTAAAGTTAAATTATGTTTTAACATATTGTTGTTATAGGCATGTAAGAGCCCTTCTGGTGTGTGGTTTTCTGATTGTATATCCAGTGAGCCTCCTGGGATATCTTTGGGCCCATCATCCCATGTCCACTTGGCTTTTGGCTGTTTCTGCTTTTTCAGTTGAAGTCATAGTTAAAGTAATCGTTTCACTTCTCATATATTCTCTTTTCCTACTCGATGCCTACAGGTCTACTTTCTGGGAAAAACTTGATGACTATGTTTACTATATTAAAGCATTTGGAAACACAGTGAGTATTCATTATATTTTCAGCATATTTTGGTATGTAATAGTGTGTGTATATATATATATATATATATATATATATATATATATATATATATATATATATATATATATTGGTTTCTACTTATCTTGACTGTTATGGAAAATATATTGTATTTTAGTTCTTGAGTTTCAGTCTTTCTTGAACTTCTTAGGCGACGTTTCGAGACTAGGTTAGTCTCATACTCATGCCCTGACAATGAACAAATGAGCTTTTAGTAAAAACATTAAATAGCACACTAAAATAGATGTAAAATGACCTGTGTAAGTTGTAATAGATAGGGTGTACTTTCAAGAAAGTTCAAGTGTACAGTTCAAGAAAGACTGAAACTCAAGAACTAAAATACAATATATATATATATATATATATATATATATATATATATATACATTTATTTATTTATATATATATATATATATATATATATATATTTAAAAGTTTTAAAACCAACTATGAAGGGGAAAAAGTTTAGAATAAATTTCAAATTTGTTTTTAAATTAAATTTCAATATATTATGGAATTCTTTTCAATATAGTCTATTATTACATTGTCTGACAATGTAGAAAACGATCTTTTGCAAAATCAGAGGTGTGACGGGGAGTTGCCATTTTTTACCAGCTTTATTATGTATTGTTGTTTATCCAGATTTTAATTCTGTATTGTTCGGAAGTAAGGCTCACATTGATTTGGAAGGAGACTTCGTCGATTTACCCAATTATTGTTTTTTGTCTGTCAAATTATGCCCCGTTCAAAATTAGATATCACTCACTTTCTAAATTAAAAGATAAGAGAAGGTTGGCCTAATTTATAGGATCAAATTTAATTTTAAAACCAAGGCTATTTCCAAAATTATTCAGGATGGGCGTTTTGTTTCTTTAGATTTTATATTCAACAAAACCTCCAATTTTGAGAGGGGAAGTTATTTTTTAATTATAAAAAAACCAATAAATGGAATTAATGAACAAAAAATAAGTTTTAAAGCTGTGATTATAATCATAGTTCACTTGCTTGTATTAAAGCATTCATTGTTATCAAATCAATGAATGGTTTTCAATACAATTCAATTTTTATTGGAAACAAATTTTATTTGACTAGGAAATTTTTAAATTAGTGTGAAATATTGACACAATGAACAGTCAGTAATCCCTTAACTGTTGAAAAACACAATTTTCATATTATTATTTGAAGAATCTGTTTACTAGGCAAGGCAGTATACATTTTGATAAAGTTATATAGATCTTATTGGAGTAATGATATTACAATTAAGGTATACTTGTTGGGTTCCTAGTATGGTTTTAATATTTTTTTCAAAACTCTTCATGATAATAATAATAAAGAATAAATAAACTTTATGATCTTACTTTTTGTTGTAAGCATTCAATAAATTTTCTTCTGACCATTATTGAATAAACTAATTTACTTTAATTTTAGCTGTGATACTTTTTTTCCTCCAGCAGGTTCTAACTAGTTTCTGCATTTTATCCTCAGGTGGAGTTCTGTTTTGGAATTTTCCTATTTTTTAATGGAGCCTGGATTTTATTATTTGAGTCCGGAGGAGCCATTCGTGCTGGAATGATGGGAGTCCACGCATATTTCAATATTTGGTAATTTTTACAATTACCACTTTGCCTAATTTTAGTGGAAATATTAATTCTGCTAAATCAGTCCTCAAAACATGGTCACTGTACCCTTATTCTGATTAATAAACTATAGATACTGTTATTCAATTATTTAACAATGAGAATAGAAATTATTAAAATAAATTGGAACTATGATTCCCATAGAACAGTAAATTTATTCAATTAAAAAGGACATTGTGTTTCATTGAAATATAAAATGAAATTTATAAAATAAAATAATATAAAAACAAAAGATTTTAATCATTTTCAGAAATTTTACTATTGCATTTTTAAATTTATCTTTAAATAGCAGTAATTAAATTTGTTTTTCATTTCCATTAGAACTTTCAATGAATTTATATATATTTATCATATATTATTATATATATATATATATATATATATATATATATATATATATATATATATATATATATATATATATATATATATATTATATTTATGGTTCTTTTTAATTATTTAAATATTTAAATTTTTTTTTAAATTTTGAAGAATATATATATATATTATATATTGCTAGGGCATATATAGGGCTTTAATATATATAAGTATTAAGTATTTATATATATAATATTATATTAAATGTAGGTGTGAGGCTCGAGCTGGTTGGTCAGTATTCATGAAGAGGCGTACTGCTGTTAACAAAATAGAGTCACTTCCCGAAGCAAGTGAGGCTCAATTAGCTTCTCACGAAGATGTTTGCGCGATATGTTATCAAGAAATGAGAGCCGCCAAGATCACAAGGTGTAACCATTACTTCCATGGGGTCTGTCTCAGGAAGTGGCTTTATGTTCAGGTTAGGACAATTGAAACATTACATCTTACAATTTTCCATATTAAATTATATATTATATTAGATGTTATTTAAAAAAAATTAAAGTTTTGTTGTTTTAATGTTATTACTTAAAGTAGGGAGTATTGTAGGCTTGTATTTATATTCGTATTTATTTTAACAAGTTAAAGGAAATGGTAAAATAGATTTGTTATTCATGTTTAGAAGTACAAAACAGATTAGTATTATTTCGAGAATGCTTTTTAGGGCTTCATAAATAATCAGTATCCAGAGCCCTATTAGATGTTTTTGAGTTAAGTATTCTTCTCCTTGAAATGGCACTAGAGTTAAAGGTTGCCAAATAGACCTCCAGAGCATAAAAGGCAATCGCACTTAAGGTGGTATAGGTCCTTAATATAGGTACCAGGTATAGGTACCAATGTTTTTCAATATATAATGAGAAGAATTAACTAATATATATATATATATATATATATATATATATATATATATATATTGTTATATTTTTGTTTAATATGATTTTTTAAACAAAAATATAAGTTGGGGCTGGATGATGTCGAAGAGGACTTCTGAGAAACTGCTGAGTATATAAAACTGGAGGAGGATAGTGCAGGATCGCAGAGATTGATTGGCTGTGGTGGTGGAGGCAGCGGTTCTTAAGAAACACTTGGGCCGCTGATCGCCTAGCCGCCGCATGATTTATTCTCCCTGAAGATGGCCTACATTGTAGGCCGAAACGTCGGCACACAATAAATAAGTTACACTTATTAAAGTGTTTTTATTGACAGCACCCCCAACTATTTCTTCCTTATATTTTTCCATTTTACTCATTTCAAACTTTAAGATTCAATAATTACAATTATAAACAAAGAAAATTATACAATTATAAACTTATTTTGTGTTATTAGTAAATAAAGCTCTCCTATCTGTTCACAGGATCGTTGTCCACTCTGCCATGACATCCTATATAAAATAGAATCGGACAATGACAACAGGATAGCTGATGGTGACTTTCCTAGGGAAGAAAATGAAGGGGAAATGGTGAGATGAAGAGATCTCTTAATACATTTTTCCATCAATTTAGGTGAGTAATTATTGTTGTATTTATTTTTTTTAACTTATTGAAAATGAAATAAATGGGTGATTGTTAAAAGGAAAAAAAAGATTACTAAAAAAAAAAAAAAAAAAGCTTTTGCTAAATAATTCAGTTAATAATTGAAATATTTATTTGCTATTTTAGTACCTAAATTATCATATAGTTTAAAAATGGCCTATCCATCAGTTTCTCCTAAAAAAAAAAACTTTACTATCTTAAATACATTTTAACATTCAACAAGCTGTTTATTTCAAGATCCGTTCAGTAATTATATAAATTTAAATATTATCATTTAAACAGTTGTTTCATGATAAATGTATATTACACAAAAAACAAAGTAAGTCTGACGGCTGAGTAAAAGTTTAATTAGTTCATCAAAAATATATGTCACATTTTTTTTAGATTCTCTCTCTCTCTCTCTCTCTCAAAAATAAATATTTTTTTATCTACTAGACAAAATGACAAGAAAAACCATTGAATTGTCTAGATAAAACTGTATTTATTAAAGAAATTGAGGGGTAGGATTCCTTGATATTTTTTAACTTTTATTCAATAATTTAATGGTCGTCTGAATAAATAATGCTGAAGTCTCTTAATATTTTTTGTTCTTTCTTTCAGGTGTAAATTGTGAAATTGACTTGAGGTTCCTGTATTGAATTTACTCTGAGTCTCGAGAATACGTTAGTGAGAAACTATAACCGAAGAGCTAACAATCATTGAGGCTTGCCTACTAATTTCAACCTAGAATGCCAAAACTGAAATTGGAGATGATTAATTTTAATTATAGTAAACATTCATTAAAGGCCATGGGCGATGATGACAGTACTGCCGAAATTAAAAATATGGAAAAAAAAAGAGTCGATTCAAAATTTTTGGCCATATAGCTATTAATTATGTTTTTCTTTTTCTCATCAACTTAGATCAGATGCTAAAGGAAGGCTTGCCCTGTTTCATTTGGTAAGCGTGTTGATCTACTTTGAGATTAGTGCAAATATGTGTGTAAGGAATTGATAATTTAACACATCTTTATGATTGGCAATGTTGTGAATGATTATGATTCATATTTTTTTATATTGATCATGAACTGTTAGTCCAGTAATTAGCAAGATTTAAGAGTATATTTCCTAATATTTATATTTGTCATCCCTTTTTTAAAAGAAAAATAAAACAAATCTTGGAGTCATAAGATTGTTGTCATTCTATGTGATGACCGGTTTGAAGTTACCACCATAAATCTTGAATTTTATTCTTTTCTTTTTTAATATGAATGATAATCTTTTTAACATTCCTGTTCTCGGCTCAATTATTGTTTGTTAATCGGATTATTTTTAGCTCAGCTTTTTAAAATTTCTTCGAGGCTTTTTTCAAGTTCAATCTGTTTGCTTTGCTGTTTTTAAATTTATAATTATGAATTATGAATTTTTCTTAACTCTGTTATGTTAACCTTATATTTTAATGGATGTATAAAAATTATATTGATCTTGCAAAGGAGGATTTTTTAACTTTTAGCTACAAAACTGTTTGAAAAATCAGTTTTAATTGATGTTCTGCATTATGTATCACTAATTAATTATTTATTTAACCATTCCATAAATTTTAGCAACTACCACAAATACACTTTCATCCCCTTTATTTTGTCCTTGGTATTACGGGTATATTATATTGTTCATTCATCATCTATAATAAAGGGACACAATTCAAAATGTGAAACAGACAAACTGGATGATTTAGAAACTAAACTATTGCAGAACATAAATAATAGAATTCGTTTTTTTACATAAATTAAAATATTTTAACAACAATCCTTGTTAATAGTAATAATAAAGTAAGGCTATTAATATTAAGTCTTTCTTTATTTTGTCAAGCAAGGCGGTGAAAAGGTGCATAAAAAAAAGGAATAAAAGACGTTTATTAACATCTATAAGTAATATTTTATATGGTCTGATAATTTTTTTACATCTTAATCTAAGGTTAACACAAGTTTTATTGTTTATTTTAAATAACAAATAGGCAGGGTTAGATTAAATAATATATTTGTCTTTTATGTTGAATGTGAGATTTATTTAATTACTTTGAAAGTTATTTATTGATGTTATGCATTAACTATATATCAAATGTTGGATTGTATGAAATAGTTAAAATAATAATAATGAAAGGTGAGACTGAATCTGTTTGATGTAATTGCTTAGTTTATATTACTACTTTAAGGATATCATATAGTATTTTTTAAATTATTTTGATTTTTTTGGAATACTTATATTAAAAATTGATGTTGGGGAGGGGGGCGTAATGTTTTTATTTAATTTTTTAGTGAAAACCTGTTTTAAAATATGTAAGTTGAAACCATTTTATTTTATTGACGAGCTTTGTTTTTTATCATCATTAAAGACTAATCGATTATAATATTTGATGGGTGGCTATTTAATCTACTTAAGATTAACTGTTAGCCACAATATTGCAATTTTAGAGAGCTTAATAGAAAACAAAAGTAATTTGTTGATACATTTGTTTTGACGATTGTAAAACAAATAGTTTTTCTCATGAGCAGGACAATTTTGGAATAAATTTATTTATCTATACAGTCAACAAAATTACTGAATAAAAATAACTTTTTTCTCATTTTAAATTCTCACTTTTTAATTTGACAAGTTCAAATTGTTCTTGTTTATTGAACTTTCTTATTTTAAATTGCCTGCTTAATTTATTGCTCTGAATGAGAAAATACTAGCTATGAATATTTGAGCCTATTACTTGGCCTATAATAAAATTAATTAATTTCCTTTATCATACCAGCCAAGATACAAGTATTTTCTTAAACTTGTTTCTATCTCTTTAAAGCAATGTGAAGCTATATTGTATATTTTATTCCTTTTGTACTTAAGGCATTTGTTAATTTAAACTTTAGTTAATAATGAAATTTTTTTATGATAGTGTACAATTGTGATATTAAAATCGCTCTGTAAATATAGTTGTTAACATTTCACTTTTGTATTTGTTTATTTCTCATTATTACTGAATCCACTAGAACTTACCTTATAAATGCAAAATTAAGAACTTGAAGAAAAGAAATCTGCACATGGATTTTGACTTATTTTTCTGTAACTCTAAATATTGAAAACTCAAGGGCCAACAACATATTGAATATGATTACTCATGTAAGTATTCAATGAAATTTGTTGGATTAATGAAATTTAATTGGTAAATGACTAGAATATACCAAAAGTGAAAAATTGTGAATGTATACTTCCCAAGACACATTTTATTAATTATTTATTTAGTCCATTTTATTTTTTTAAATGTTAATCATTAATGACCAGTTTCTTATAAAAGACTTAAGTTGATTTAAAAATCTAGAACTAGTTATCTCTAAAGCTTAAAGGACCCAATAATATTATTTTTAGTCTCCTACAAAATTACGCCCAGAGTGAGTTAGGTAATATCAAATTTAAAACTACATAAATTTGATTCAACCATTGTAACTAAATTTGAAAGAAACACAGCAATAATTTTGAAGAACTATGAATACCATGAAATTAATGGAAGTGCATTCAATTTCTGTAGATTATTACAATAACATAAAAGTATTTTTACATTAAATACATACTCCAAAATACTTTTCAACTGAATCAGAATACATCAGCCAAATCAAAAAGATAAACATTCTGTTCCGCAGGTTGTCGCTTGGAGTTGATATAAGTTTTAACAGTTTGTTCGTTTTATTTTTTATATTTTCCAAAAATACAAGTTATTATGAGCATTAGTATGGAAAAGAGAAAGTAATCATTGGTAATGTGATTTAGGTATTTGCGGCCGTATATTAAGAGCTAGGCTACAAGCAGAATGTTATGGGAAAATCCCTGAAGAATAGGCTGGTTTTCGGGTGAACAGGTCATGTATTTGTCCTTACACAGCTGATTGAAAAAAAGTATGCTTGCAATAGTGAGGAGCATATGGTCTTTCCAGAAAGCGATAATCTTGAATGATATGGTCCCATTATGCAAACTATGGGAATCACTGGAAAACATGAAAATAAGCAAATATTTAATAAGAGCCATCAAAAGCTTATATGATGGGGCCAAAACTAGGATAAAACTGAGGAATGGACTGACTATTTGTTGAAGAGGTGCTAAGAACTTGGAAAAGAAAGTGTAGGGGAATGGGTGTACAAATTAGTAATAAAGTTCTCTACAATTTACAATTTGCTGATGACCAGGTGATGTCACAAGTGATGATGAAGATGCCAGCTACATGCTAAGAAAACTTCAGGAGGAATATGCTGCTTGGGATCTGGAAATGAACAGAAAGAAAACAGAGTACATGGCAATAGATGAGAATACAACCTTATCCCTTGAAAATTGGGAAATGGCAAAAACCCATGAATGCAGATGGCTAACAGATGATGAAAGCTCCAATAAAGACATAATAGGTAAAATTGTAAAAGGCAGAAAAAATATTGGGTATCTTAACTCTGTCCTGTGGAGCAGAAAGGTTAGCCTCAAAACGAAAAAAATGATGTACCACTTGTTGGTTGAAAGTGTTATCCTCTACGGATCGGAAACATGGAAGATTACGAAAAAGGAAGAAACAAAGTTGTTGACCGTGGAGATGGACTTCTGGAGACGCTGATGTGCTATTTTCAGAATTCATCACGTCCCTAATAGAGCAATTAGGCAATTGGTGGATCAGGAAACAACGATCCTCTTCGCAATAGAACCAAGAAGATTGAAATGGTATGGCCACTTAAAAAGAATGGCAGAGAACCGATGGCCAAAAATAATCTTCGAATATTGCCCTGTGGAAAGGAGGAAAAGAGGAGGACCCAAAAAAAGATGGTTACAGGATGTGGAGGAGAGCATGGCAGCAAGAGGTATTAGAGGAGACTGGCTGGAACGACATCTATGGCAGGACCTTTTAGATACAAAAAAACAACTAAGTTGTAAAAAATTGTTTAATAAGTAAAACTTGTTAATATTTACATTTACTACAAGATTACATTGTCATGTTAAAACAATAGCGGCAAATATTTAGTCAGAAAACCTGAGGAGACATAAACAAGAAAATGCTATGCTTCAAATAGGTTCCACAAGAGTTCAATCAGAATGCAATCAAACTGTGATCATTATATAGTAAGTAAAGAAAAAAATGTATAAGGCTTAAATTCAATCTATCGTTAACAAACTATAGTGGTTTATTAAGAAATAAATAAATCTATATATAAAATATATATATTTACAAGAAAAAAACATTTACTAAAATACAATTTATCCATACACATTTTTATTTCTATGATCTCTGTCCCTTCTTCTATCTTCTCTTTCATGACGGTCATGATCCCTTCTGGATTTAGTCCTTTCTTCTTTTCTTTCCCTCCGATCTCTTCTTTCTGGCGTTCTTGATCGATGTCTCCTTTCCCTACTTCTACTTCTTTCCCTATGCTTTTCCCGCTCTCTATCAGCACGAACTTTTTCCCTTTCACGTTCACGATCTCTTTCTCTATCCCTATGTTTTCTATCTCGTTCTTTGCTCCTATCTCGCTCTTTCCTTTGTGGTGATCGTTTTCTATCTTCTCTCTTAGCAGGTTTTTCGGGGGGTATTTCATCTTCTTCACCAGAGGTTTCCATGTTATCATCTGCATCATCATCTAATGCAGAAATACGAGGTTCAAGCTCATTAGCTTCTTCTAATACGTGTCTCTTCTGCATCCTTGGTAAAATTATGTCAAACATTCTTTCTTCATGTAAAAGAGAATCAATGAATTCATCCATATGAACCAATACAAATTCTCCTTCCCGAGTTTGATGTCTAAGTTTTCTGCTGTCATTTAGAAGTGGCTCCAAATATTTATAACATTCTATTGAAGAGCCAACCAATCTCATATACAGTGCACCCAATGCACGAACATATTTAAATTCTTCATTTTTAATAAACTCCACGACAATATCCTTTTCAGGCTGAATCTGCAACATCTTCAAAGTAAGGCACAGAAATGGTGTTGGTTTGATGTTACCTCCATAAATACCGCCAATATATCTTAACTCCATTGCTTTATCTACGATTAGTTCTGCAGAAAGGGCGAAACATTCTTCTTTCCAATACTTACATTCATAAATCCGAGATCTAATAATTTTTTCAATCAAAAATTGTGGGTTTGTACCTCGTATGGACTTAGCATCTTTAACTGTACGATTAGCCATTTTGGTTTAAAGATATGTAAATCACTAGAGAGTAAAATTTAAATTTAATTACTCTGGCATCACTAATCCCAAACACAAGCACACAACCAAAACAATTGTTAGAAACCTTTTGAAACCTCCAGTGGTGATCCTCCACCATCTAATCGATTCGCGTGACCTTAATCTTGTTACATCGAGATATATCATTAGTAGATGCACTCACTATTTTAATTCTGGTCAAAAAGTCTTCATTCGTTAAATTTACCTTTTAATTACAATTACCTTTTAAAATACTTCAAGCTACTAACAATTAAAAGAGTTTATTTTGTAAGTTTGAATTAAACTATTAAAAGTTACGCCACAGGTTATTGAATTTATGTGGCATGCAAAGTATAACAAGCGAGAACCTTCCTATTAACCCTGCTCTGTACCATGTGTTGTTTGATGGTTTGAGATAATTGGTTAAATTTTGTATTATTATTTTAATTAATCGTAAAAGGTCATGGCTAAATTGTGTTTAAGTATGTATTCGGATTATTGCTTTTATCAAGTCCGCTATTTCACGTGTATGAATCATAATTTCGTATTATTTTTAACTTTCAGAAAAGAAGAGTAAACGGGTACCAGCAAGATTGCGGTATAAAATTGAGAAAAAAGTTCGTGATCACAACAGAAAAGCTCGCAAAGAGGCAAAGAAACAGCCAAAATGTAAGTTGTAGAACTTGTTTCAGTAGTATTCAGGAGTAGTACATTATTTTCATTATATCTATGAAGTATATTTGATTATAATATCAGTAAAAATCTGGCTTAATTCATTACTAAACTTAAGTGTTATATTATTAAAAAAAAGTATACTTTCTTTACTATTAAGAGTGTCGAAATCGACTAATTTAGCTGTCAAATATAGTTTTGCATTGTGATAAAATGCCTTAGTTCACAAATGTGTTAAGTGAAAATTTTTCAAAATGGGTTTTGTTATATAAAAAATATTGTAAAGATGTGAAAATGAGGTCATAAATCTAATATTTGATATAAAATTAATGAAGTGAAGGTTACCGAAATATATTGTGTGCTTAAACTTGATTATACATCATAAAATATATTATGTTAAATTATTGTCAAATTTGACTCCTGTGAAATCTTCTTTTCGGCACTTAACACATATTGGACTAAGGCATCGATATATCTATTGAAATGTTGATTTCTAGATGAAGTGATGACAAAAGTATACACATTTCCCATAATTACATTCTCTTTTCCATGTTAATTCTCATGATAACTTGTATTTTTGGAAAATATCAAATGAGAAACTAATGAAAAGTTAAAACTCGATGTGACAACGTGCAGAATAATCATAATAATAATAATCACCATTAAAATTAATGTATACATTAATTAGTATTATTAATGTTTCAGCTCATAAGCCCAAAGTGATACATGTGCCTCAAGATTGTCCATTTAGAGATGACATACTAAAAGAAGTTGAAGATTTGAAGAGAAAGAAGGAAGAAGAAAAACTGAAACAAAGAGCAATATGGAAAGAGGAAAGAGAAAAAATGAAGCGCCTGGAAAAAGAAGCTGGTGGCTTAGAAGGGTTGGTGGCATCTGCAGAAATGAAGCAAAAAGTTCATGAAGCATTTGAACCTAAAGATGATGAGAAACCATTTCTTATAAAGAAGGAGGGATCGTTAAAGGCTTATTATCGGGAATTTAAAAAGGTATTCTAATTTTGTTTCCTCTCATACATTAACTGTTTATCAGTTTACTAAGATTAAGCTAAAAAGCATACTTATAATGCAATTGATTTCCATAAATATATACACTGTTGTGTTTTTTTATTTTAGGTTGTTCAAGCTGCTGATATTATTTTGGAAGTGGTTGATGCTAGAGATCCAATAGGTACTCGATGTAAACAAGTAGAAGAGGCAGTTCAGGAAACAGGAGGCAAGAAAAAGCTTGTCATTGTTGTGAATAAAGCTGGTAAGCTCTACAGAAATGTATTTAATATAGATATATTGAATAGGGAGCGGAGAGGCTTAGTGGTAGAGCACTGAGTTGCCATGCCAGAAATCCTGGTTCAAATCCTGCTGCAGGCAGTACTTTTATTTAGTCTGTTTGCGGCAGGAGATGGATTTTGTGGGATCTAGGACCCTCCTGGGGCTCACCCAGCCTCTGTATAATGTTATGAAAATATGGTACCCAAAATAAAGGGAAAAGATCTGGCGGTTGAGTGTGACCTAGGACAAGTCACCTCCTTGCAGAACCGTTGTCCATGAAACAGTACAGTCTCTACCATGTACTGAACCCCAGACCCGTTCACGGGCTGTAGTGGTACAGGTTTTGTATATATATTTTAAAACTGTGCCCAACAAAATCAATCAACAGCACCTCAAATTCAAAACGCATCTGGCTAAAAAGATATGATTCGAATCAGTAGGTGTTTACATCAGTGTCAATAAAATTATAAAAATAAATTCTAATGGTTAGATAAATACTCAAAGTATCCAAAAATAAATAGAATGGAAAATAAATAAAAAAAATTACTTGTTAAGTTACATGAAAATTTAGCTTTAGATCATTGTAAACTATTTCAATTTCAAAAAATTAATGAGCATTTGTTTTGGAACATAAGGAATCAAAAGCTGTAGAAAAGTCAAGTAGTATTTGTAGTTTTTTCTTTACATTCATAGCAGTACATTGGTCATTGTTTATTTTAACTCTAGCAGATTTTATAATGAAGCGAGGGGTGTAAAATGGATTGGAATGGATAAAGGAGTTTTAAATGTTCAAGAAAATATTTGGTGCAATAAGTTCAACTTATTGTCAAGCTGTATGCTGATTGTGATTTTGCCAACCCCTATAGCATTACCTTTATTGGCCAGCCATAGGAAATTATATGAGGTCTTCAATGGCTTTAAATATACCTTTTTTAATATTTTGTTTTTATTTTCTGGGAAGCATTTCAGATTGTTTTGCTTATATTTATTTAAATATCTAGTATCTGAAGTGTATACGTCTCATGTATTTTATGTATAAAATTGTATTTTACTCATGATCATTATTTTTTTTTGTTTTATTTTTTTAGATCTGATTCCACGAGACATATTGGATAAATGGCTCAAATACTTAAGAGGTTCTTTTCCTACTGTCCCATTTAAAGCTAGTACACAGTCACAACGTGGAAAACTGGGTAGAAAGATGCTGTCTAAATCGAAGCACAAGAAAGCACTACAGAACATCAAAGTTTCATCTTGTGTTGGAGCCGAACTCCTTATGTCGCTTCTTGGAAACTACTGTAGAAATAAGAATATCAAGACTGCAATAACCGTTGGTGTCGTAGGTAATGATGGTTACATCTAAACTATGCTTAATTCAAAAATCAATTTCGAACACCCTGTGGGTTATTGTGTGAATGAAATAATAAAAAAAAATTAGATGAAAAGTCATAACAAAAATAAATTCAAATTAGTAAATTGATAAGAGATAATTAATTGTATATATATTTCCAGGCCTTCCCAATGTTGGTAAAAGCAGTATCATCAACAGTTTAAAAAGAAATCGGGCATGTAGCGTCGGTGCAACCCCAGGTGTTACAAGGTAATACTTTGATTTTGTAAATTTTAAACTTTATCTTAATCATACTCTGTTTAATTATATTTCAATGTGGTCTGACTTATTACAAATAGCATTAACAGTTATTATTCTTAAAGTGGCAGAATGTATTTTTTCTCAATAAAAATATTGCATGTTCTTAAAATTTGAAATAATCAAATAGCATTGAAACATAGTAGCCAGTATATTCATTTATGAAGTTAATGTATTTAGGTTTATACAGCTTAAAAAAATAAAATAAAAATAAAAATGATCAAATTTTAATAACATAGAGGATTTAAAGTAAATTACAAATAATTTTATAAGTAACGGTATATTGATTCACTTTACAGTATCTGATACATTTTGGTACTTGTTATTGCAGTTTACAAGCTTATAAAATTGGTTTATTCCAAAATTATATTTTATATTTATATGTTAATACACACATACATATACAAAGTAAAAATATAATTTAGCTTTAATTTTATGAGGTGAGGGTGATATAAATTTATATTTTTTAATTAAAGTAATTCTATAACATATTCAACAAGGATAAATACAGTTTTCTTCTCTTTCAAGGTTTTGATCCTTTAACAAGATATATTTTAAGATGGAATATTGCCCAGGTACTCATCTGATTCATCGGTTATAAGTTTTTAAATCTTATTTCTAAGGCTTCCTTTTTATTCCAAGTAGTATACTATATTATTAATAGTATTATTATTGTAATACTAAAACTATGTATTAAGAGTATTAGTTTGAGTCATTTTTATTTTTCAGATTAATGCAGGAAGTTCAGTTAGATTCAAAAATAAAGCTGCTTGACAGTCCGGGTTTGGTTTTTGCTAAAGAAGCTGGATCAGAAACTGATGCTGTTGTTTCCTTAAGAAATGCTGTCAAAGTTGAAGCTATAGCCGATCCGTTTGTACCTGCTACTGCTATTTTACAGAGGGTTACGAAAGATCAGGTAATTAACAGTTTTATTTCAATAATAAACATAAACTAAGATAACTAAATTAGCTTTATTATTTTTAAAAATTTCTCTTCATACAAAAGTTAATTCTGAAAATTGTGTTAAAAAAAAATGTATTCATTAGTTCAAGGATTCTCAACATTTTGTTTTTAGTTTATGCCTCCAATTAAGTAGTTATATAAATTGAAACATGATACCAAAAGGTCGAAATGGCACTTCATTGATTGCAATCATTGAGACCATTTAAAATTTATATAAATATATTATAACTGATGCATTTTTATTGTAGATGATGGAGCAGTATGGGATAGGAGATTATGACACTCCTGAAGAGTTTTTTGCTACCAAAGCGAAGAGGCAGGGAAAATATAAAAAAGGTGGTGTCGTTGATTTGGAAGCCGCTGCCAGGGGTTTAATTGAAGATTGGAATAGGTACCTCTATTACTTAATAACTTATCGAGTAAAATAATAAAGCTATCTTACAATCATAAATAAATGAATTTGATTATTTCAGGGGTCGAATTCGTTATTACACAGAGCCACCTACTGAAAAAGAATGTCATATCAGTAGTGTAATTGTTGATAAGATGGCTAAAGAATTTGACTTGAAAGCATTGGAAAGAATGGAGGTAGAAATGATGAACGAGTTGGAATCTGAAGCAGCCAAAGGCCCTCTCTCCAGGCTTGAGACGACTGGTATTGTTGAAGCCATGGATCAAGACCAAAACCCAGTACGAATTCAATTTCAATAGTTACTCTCTAATGAATGAAAATTTTAAGATGGTCATTTATTTATACTTGTTTATTATTCGCAGAATGAAAATATTAAGGTTGTGGGCAAAGAAAACAGGAAAAGAAAGCATACGGAGACAAAGCAAGACAAAGAGGAAGCAAACCTTGTACCAACTTCTAACAAGAAATTACAGAAGGCCTTGGCCAAGAAGAGAAGGAAGGAAGGCAACAGGAGAGGTTCGCTCATGATCTTATTGATAAACAGCTAAACCCTATTTTTAAATAAATCATCTTTTTGAAATATCTTGTTGTCCTCTTCTAATATAAACTCTGATTTAGTTTTAGTATTCTCTTCTTTCTGTTGGTTTTTAGCTTTTTAATGGTGTAATATTTTTTTAAAATTTAAATCTTCAAGTTTCAAGAGTAACTTTTTTTCAGATTTAGGCATCTTAGAAAATCTCTTGTCAGTTCAATACTTCACTGTAATTTTAAGTCTTCATGAAAATAAGGCATCTGTTTCACAGTTTGTCGCTGTGAGTTGAGTTACAAGTTTAAACTTAATTAGTTAATTTGTTTCATTTTTAATATTTTTCTAAAATACAAATTATCATGAGCTTTAGTATGGATAAGATAATGTAATTATGGGTAATGTATAGATTTCGGTAATCATTTCATCAAGAAATAAAAGTTTCAACTAACTTTTCGAAGTATAGATGATACATGTTTGTTGTAATGTTCATTTCTAGATTGAATGATTACCGAAGTATACCCATTTCCCATATTCACATTGTCTTTTCCATACTGAAGCCATTATACCTTGTATTTTTGGAAAATATTAAAAGGGAAAAAACAAAGGAAAAGTTAAAACTTGTGGCTCAACTCGAAGCCACAACCTTGGAATAATTACTGAAAATAATTCCATTTTTCGTAATATTAGTGGTTTTAAGGAGAAACAGGGTATAAGCCCACTCTCTCCGAGTCAGGTAGATGGGCTGCCTCCTGAGAACACCCTGACTTAGTCCGTTCCCCTTCCGGGATGGCTACCTAAGGAAGGTGATCCTAGGGTGTGACTGTGACTTTATGTATAAGTGAATTGTGTACTATTGTGAGAGTGTTAGTGCTATGTACTGAACTCGGGAACCGGTGGAACATTAATCCCCATTAGTCTAGCTCTTGCGGGGAAACAATCCAATTACTTGGTTCAGGCGCTATTAACAGGATCCTCACCCTGTGCAGCGGTAGAAGAAGGAAAGATAATGATGATGAAAATGATTGTGTTTGAGGGTTATTGGCCCCTTTTTATTTTTAATAACTACATCATTCAAAGCCTCTAATAAATCAGCCCAGGTACATCCAAATCATTGTATTTGATACAGTAATCATTATTTATGGTTCTATAATTTATATATATATATATATATATATATATATATATAATTTCACTGTTCATTTTTTCTACCTTCAAATATCTGAAATGGTAGTATTGATCTAAATACTCTGTATTGCTATGTCAGTCAGAACTTGGTAATTAAGGCAGTAGATGTAGATTTTTCTTTTTATATATGTCACAATTCACTGTTATTTACATTTAACCAATAATTATAACGATGTATTTAGTTATGGATCAAATGCTATCAACAATAAACAATCAATATTATAACAACCATGTAAGGACCTAACAATGTGGGCCACCAGGCCGATCTGGTAAAAATAAAAACAATAGAAGACAGTACAAAAGGGTACACTGAAGATCATTCCTCTTTTTTTTTGAGACAATGAAGGTTGTTATTTGTGTGTTAGCCAATAATGTACTCAGCTACTTGTTTGTAATTTTTCCATTTATGTAGTGACAATTGTTTTATTTCTCTTTTTGTTGATTTTATTTTTTTGTTAGTCTGTATGTGAAACTTTTGATTTATTAATGATATTCAAGTACCAATATATAATCCCCCTACTAAATAATCATCATTATTTTTTCAGAGAAAGAAACAACAAATTTAGCCGGCGTCTTAGAGAAAATCAGCATGGATAATGATGATTATAGCTTTGAAGAAGCATTTAATATGTGATGATTATCATTGTATATATGTTAATGTATATTTTTATATATTTTAAATATATAATATTATTTTAATTAAGTTGTTTTTACTATGATTAGTTTTAATATTTTAATTCATAGTTACTAAATTATTATAAAGTATTATAATAGTTTTTTTTTCTGAGTTTTCAACTGGGTAAACTCTTATTTTAGTGCCTTCTGAATTTAAATAATCAGGTTTCTTTAAAAAATATGTACAGATGTATGCCTGGGATGTTACAACATCTTTGATAAAATTGGTTTCCTAGTATTGCCATATTACTTCGTTGATCATATTTCTTTTTTTTTTTTAATTTCTTGAAAATGACTCATATTATTTTGAATGAACTTATTATATCAGTGTATAATTTTTGTTTTCAAGCAAATAGCTCATTTTTGTTCAAATGAGCTATTTGTGATTGTTTCATTTTTTTTTTTTATTTATCTGAAATAATTGAAAATCTATCATTGTTAGTAGTTATTTAAAAATGGATAAATATAAACTATGAAAGAATTTGATAATAAAATAAACAAATATTTCTCAATGTGTAGATTTGTAAAATACCTTTGGAAAAGTGAAAATTTCTGAAAAAAAAATGTTTAGGTTTACGATGTAATGAAAATTATGGAATAATACAAAAGATGGAGAGGAAATCTTATTGTCTGCTTTTTGTAAAATGGGTTAATACAACATTCACCTGTTTTCAAGAAAGCATATTAAGAGAAAATTTAGAATTGTGTTTTCCCTAGTAACAAGGGGAGGAATTATTGTTTATTTTTATTTTAACTCACATCAGGTTGGCCATAGCAATTGTTCATCATAATAGTCAACCTACTACCACTTCTAAAATATATGTTAAAACCAGTGTGTCCTATGTATATAGATGGCATATGCGTAGGATAAATTAAGAGTTGTATAGAAATAAACAATCAAATATTGTTATGTATGTAGTAAATAATGATTTGTGTATGTCAAAAAAAGATTCAGAAATCCAAATATTTTATGAAACATTATAGAAAACATTTAATGATTTTTATTGTTTTATTTTTTATTAAACATCTTAAAGGCTACAGACAGTATAACTGACATAACAAATGTAACTGAAATAGGGCTCCTAATTGTTAACACTGCGATGCTGTATAAAATGTTCCTTTCGATTCCTACGGGAGCCGACGAAAATACCTGCAATATTTATTTTATTATATCTATGGATCTTTTATATATATATATATTTATATATATATATATATATATATATATATATATATATATATATATATATATTAATATAATTAAAAACATTTAGTACCAAGCCACAAAGCACAGACATGGCGATGATGGAGCTTTCCGTTTTATCTGAATCCATTTTTCTTAACCCTATAATATGGAAATAACATTGCACAATTATTATGAATATACAAAAAAAAAAATCATAAATTAACAAAATTTAGCAATGTTTATTGTTAATTACATTTTGTCAGTTTATTTTAACCCTCTGCCCAGTATTTTTTACCGATAATCTGTAATTCTTTGTAAAGAA